>CP092882.1:22296377-22381904 GCA_030710605.1 Cordylochernes scorpioides | reverse complement strand
AGGTGCATAAATTAAGAAAAAGGCATCTACTTATCGTGCAACTGAAAGTTGCTGATGGCTTGCGCCATCTATCGGAATAAATATAAACTATTCTCCTTGATTTTTAATTATTCCAGAATTGGCCAAATACCCATTATTGATTAATCAAGAAAAGCTAACCACGGACGCGTTTCGGGCTGTTGGCCCTCATCAGCATGGTGCAAGCTGTACCTCAACGACCAAAAAATGGTCATTAAGGCATCCTGAAAAATCATGAAACGGGTAGTTAAGGCCAGAATTGCGTGCGAACGCTACAAAATGTGAAAAAATAGTACAAATGTAATATTGTACTGGGATAAGGTGCATAAATTAAGAAAAAGGCATCTACTTATCGTGCAACTGAAAGTTGCTGATGGCTTGCGCCATCTATCGGAATAAATATCAACTATTCTCGTTGATTTTTAATTATTCCAGAATTGGCCAAATACCCATTCTTGATTAATCAAGTATTTGGCCAATTCTGGAATTAAAAACAACGAGAATAGTTGATATTTATTCCGATAGATGGCGCAGGCCATCAGCAACTTTCAGTTGCACGATAAGTAGATGCCTTTTTCTTAATATATTTTTTCTGTTGGAATCCAGCCTTGTATAACGACTACCCGGTCTATATCTATCTACCGGGATATATCCACTTTTGGACCATCTATCACAGAAGGTCTGACTTATTTATTTTTATATATTGATTGTATGACTATATACTATATTTCTGTTCTATCATTTATAATGGGGCAATATTGACTCTTCTATAAAATATTTTGAAATAATATATTCAATTATTAGAAAAAAATATATAAATCATATAAACAAAACACTACTAATTTATATAACCTAATGAATTAACGCTAGTATATTCATTCGTTTTCATATTAAATTCAATTATCCAAGATAGCTTGTAAGTTTGCAAATTTTCGCGAAAGTTCAAACACATGCTCAAAGGAATAAAGCGAACTATTCGACTTCTTGACCTTTGTAATGATTCCATATGTTGAATTTTTCTCTTTTTATTTAAGAATAAAAATTCCGTAAATATGTAAATATAAAAGTATAGCTATAAGGTGCTATAGCTGAAGATATTTGAATCTGTCGAAATAAAAGTTTATCTTTTATGGTGTCTTAGATTTGAGACAATCTATAGGTAAGAAACACGACAACCTTATATCAAGTTACAGCTGTAAGCTCGATGACTCCCTGTAGAAGAATTTCCTACTTCAGGAAACTGACCAGATTGCGACATCTCTTCCTCCATTCTCCACAATATGTCACACTCCTCCTGTGAGATAGAAGAATATCATCATCCACTTAGCGTCATCTATCGTTGAAAATTCGAAATTTATTTCAAACGCTATTTTTTAAAACATATATGTAATACTTCTAGCAGTCATGGTGCCAAAGTAGTTTCAGGCATCTATGTGTAACACAAAGGACGAGGCAGGTTGGATGGTACCTCAGAGAGGCCACCGCCGAAGACGCGGCAAGGTCCAAGAAGATGTGATCTGCAAAAGTAGGAGATTTGATCTGATTGTGTCCGGCCTGTTTGTCGATCTCCGGCGGCGGTCGTAAAATTCATTAATGACTTATGGAAGTTCCTCCGGGAGGAAATGACTTAATCTTTATTAATTGGACCTCGTCCTGCCTTGGATATGGTGGACTTTAAAACTTTATTGTTTTGTTTGTGATTAGATGATGGCCAAGCTGTCGCATTGTATCTACACTCTGGAACTGTTACACTATTTATAATTATAATACAAATAAATATTTAGTATTATTACTACATATATATATTATAAATAAATTTGAATGAGATTTTCTGCTTGAATTTTAGATCATGTTGAGGATTATGGTAATGTAATGCAGTCGTGTGGTTGAAATAATAATCTTGAAAATATAAAGTCTTGATCAGAGATTTCTTTATTTGAGATAAGGAATATATATAAAAGAACATAATTTGATAAAAGTAATGCCTGGCTTAAGGCGAGTAGAATAAGGAAAACAAAAGATTATTTACATAATGTACAAAAGTTTTGAGCCGGCCATCGGGAAAGAACAACGAGTTTTTATAGGGGAAGCATGACCTCTGGCGATCGATTTAACAGAGTATTTGGATCTATGAAATATAATTTTTTAAATATAATAATATTTCAATATAACATATTGGGATCAAAAATTATTTTTTGGTCGCAATGGTTCAGCCTACTCCACGCTGACGAGCGCCAAAAGCGCGAAACGCGTTCGTGGATGGCTTTTCTTGATTTATCAAGAAATTGGGTTGGCCAAATATCAGGGAACAGGCTAAATCAATGAATAGTTGATTTCTGTTCCACCAGATGGCGTTCTGCCTTCTGAAAAGCACATGTGCTCCTGGTCAGGATATGCCATTTTTAATATATATATATGTAATAATATGTTGAAGTTCTGGTTGACTCTTGTAGTACCTCGTCGACTCTCTGTAATAAGGTGATGCAACCGAGGGTCAAACCTGCAGTAACCGCGAGGGACAGTCAGGGCGTGGAGAGTTTTCCAGTACCTCTCTGCACCTTGTAGGATCTTTAACAGTTCTCACAGGGTACAGGCAGTCGTGGTCGAGGCAGAGTGGAAAACTGGGGAATGTCCACACACAAAAAAACGAAGCGACACAGTTGTAGAAGGGAAGTTCCATGAACAGATAAAAAGTCGAGCCAAGAGCAAGATGGAGATAGTAGATTTCTTACTGTTTTACATGGTCGATGAGTTGGTCCTTGGAGACGACAAGGAGTGACGCTGACCGGAAGACTCACTGGAAGACTGACTGTCTGTTGCTAACCGGGCCTTTTTATACTACGCCTCCGACAAAGAGAATTGGGTCATGCACGTGTCGCTGGACACCAGACACTGGCGCCTATCTGTCGGCTTCTACTTTATTTTTAGAAGTTACTTTGTGATTTACTTCTCAAATCTTGCTTTTAACTCAGCTTTTAATCTATTATTAAATCTATTATATTATTGTAATATGTTAAATTAATATTATACTAAACTATTCAGTACAGTAAAGTTAATATTCACTTATAAAGATAAAAATGTTTTAGCCGATCTAAAGCCCTACGGGATTGAGAATGGAACGTTACGTTAAAATTTGAAAGTTATTTTTATATATATAGATAATATAGCCCTTTATAATCACTGCATTAATAAATGTCAGTGAACTTGTTTATATGTATTGTTTTTTGATTTTGAGATATTCTAATAGAACGTTCTCACAATTTTTGTAAAATATTCATATATGCACAAACACAGAATTTAAAAATATGTCTTAAAATTTGCTATAATTATTGTTATAAATATTATTTTAAAATAATTCGCCAGAAATCGTCCCGGTAGTATACTAAACAACTTCCCAAAGTTTCATGGCAAACATCTAAAATAAAATAATACTTTTAATACTTTGCTACAATATTAAAAAGAGGGGTGCTTAAGTGTTCAAAATGTAAAATGTGCTCTAAATAGTATTACATAGAGCCTTCATAACAAACATATTTAAAATAAACCAATTAAAATATAATAATGCTGTAAAAAAAGACTTTGCTACAATAATATAAAAGAAATGAAAATAAAAAAAGACACCCACGCTGAGCCTCGAACCTAGGTTTGTTATAAATATTATTTTAAAATTGTTTATGTTAAATTTTTATTTTAAAAAGCCTACATTTTAAATAAAATAATATTTTTAATAATTTGCTACAATAATATAAAAGAAATGAAAAAAAAAAAACACCCACGCTGAGCCTCGAACCTAGGTTGTGGGGGTACGAAGCTGTGTACCTAACCTATAGGCTAAGCTTGACGTTACAAATACGCTCATGCGAGGCTATTTCAGGCCATACGCCTGCCGCGAGGGGGCGCTGATTGCGAGTGAATTTACGTTTTATTGTAAATAAAAATGCAACGAAAGGTTATTTCTAAAGAGTAATTAGCCAGAAACCATCCCGGTAGTATACTAAACAACTTCCCAAAGTTTCATCACGATCGGTTGAGCGATGTAGAAGATTATCACTTACGGACGGACCAACAAACATTCATTTTTATATATATAGTGTAAAACCTATATAATAAAAATATAATAGTGATTCTATATTTAAAATTTAAAGAGTAAACTGATGAGAATGATAATTTATATTAAGTAGATTTGATTAGATTAGCAAGCTAAATCTAAATTAATTATAAAAATAAATAGTTGTTTAGTTTTATAGTTTAGTTTTGTATTAAAATTATCTTTATTATTTTGATTATTTAAATTCAAATTATGAAATTTGTAAATTGTTATTATTTAATAGAGAGAGAAAAAAAAATTATTTACTTCTTACACATCATTCATATATATTTATAATTAATAACAATAAAATTTAACAACGTAACGTCTTTTGCAATCGGCTGTTACCCGTCATTTAGACATACTCTAATTTATATATAGAATAATAAAAGTGAGAATATATTTAATAGTATAAATTTTAGTAGTTATATATATAGAGAGAAAAGAGAGAAAGACAGAACCATGCACTTTTTTCAAACTAATAATAAGAAAAAAAAATTAAAGAAGGTAGATAAGATTGTTAGTATATATATATATTTTTTATAATTTTATATTTATCCTTTTTTTTAATTTTTTATTTTATAATATGAATAAATCTAGTGTTGTATTTAGTAATATATCTATAATATGAATTAACTTTTGTTATAAATTTGGTTATTATGTTTTGAAACCCTAATGGTAGACCAGACATATACAAAAAAAAATTAAAATGAATTAATTAGTGGAAAGAGAAATCTGCTGGACCGGAGATTTTCAAATAGAAATCCAGAGAGCAGGAGTGAAATGTCGCTGGATTTCTATTTGAAAATCTCCGGTCCAGCAGATTTCTCTTTCCACCAATTAATTCATTTTAAATTGTTTTGTATATGTCTGGTCTACCATTAGGGTTTCAAAACATAATAACCAAATTTATAACAAAAGTTAATTCATATTATAGATATATTACTAAATACAACTAGATTTATTCATATTATAAAATAAAAAATTTAAAAAATAAAAAAAAAGGATAAAATACAAAATTATAAAAAATATATATATATACTAACAATCTTATCTACCTTCTTTAAAAAATTTTTTTATTATTATTAGTTTGAAAAAAGTGCATGGTTCTGTCTTTCTCTCTTTTCTCTCTATATATAACTACTAAAATTTATACTATTAAATATATTCTCACTTCTATTATTCTATATATAAATTAGAGTATGTCTAAATGACGTGTAACAGCCGATTGCAAAAGACGTTACGTTGTTAAATTTTATTGTTATTAATTATAAATATACAGGGTGATCCAAAAGTCCCGCACAACTTTAAAAAATAATAACTCCGCGAATATTTGCGCTAGAGCAATGCGGTAAACACCATTGTGTTCAGGATGCAATGGAATTTTTTATGGCAAATAATGAAAAATTCTAAATTGATTTTAGTTACAACTTTATTCGCTAGAGATAGCGCTCTACCAGAATCAGCGATTCAGCGGCCATATTGTTTGATAAATTGAAAAATATAACTGAACTACAGGTATTTTTCCTTTTTGAATACCAGGAAAGAACCCTAATATTATCAAATGATAAATTAATAAAACACCATTTCGCCAAAAGTTAGAAGAAATGGTTAACGATTTTTAAATACAATCTGAGATATGTAAAATAGGTATATGCAAATTAAAACATGTAGCAAAAAGAAAACCTGATATTTTAGATGCGGTTTGCTGGAACCATCTCAGCTATTTAAATTTCGAAAATAATAATTTTCTAATTTTTTTAATTCAACTCTCTCTCAGTATCGATTATATTTATTTTAATTCATTTGAAAAATATGTATCTATCTCTAAAATATTTATTTTACTCTGGAATGCCGTTGTTGTTTTTGTCGTGTTCAATAAAGAGCCTCAGATGTCTCCATGCATCTCTATCACAGCAGCATCAGCATTGTCCACTATCTTGGGTGTGTAAAGCAGCTGCTCTGAGTCTATGTCAATTTTCTGCAAGGCTGCGGGCATGAGAATATGTGGGTAGGTGTTAGTTCCACACCAGGACAGTTGTTGCATGTTCTATAGGTTCTTGTGCCATCTGGATGTATTGTCATCCTTTATAATGTTTTGTTCTAAATCTTGTTATAGTTTTGTCATTTTTCTCTCAGAGTTTATTTCACATTTTGATCTTTTCTCATTTTTTGTTTAATTGTCTTGTATTTTGCAAAAGCATTAGCGTCAAATAATGACATTTGTTCTTTCCTTTGGCTCATATTTCTGGCTTCCTTTGCAAATTCAACTGCCATTTCATTACCCCCGATCCAAACACTGCCAGGAATCCATTGTAGAATGCAGTTATTCTCCAATGATATCAGTTGAGTAAGTAACGAATGTATTTTCTGTGTGATTATAGTATTGCCCTTTTAAATTGCTTCTAGATTGGATATGAAGTCGTTGTATGGTATATTATAATTCCTTCTGCTTGATGCAGGGATGGTTGGTTAAGGCATACATCAAGAGCTTTCCAGATAGCTGTCAGTTCACAAGTGAAGTTTGAAGAAATCTTTCTTGCTCCTTCTTTGATTTTGATGTATGTTCCATCTTGCAGTATTATGTTAATTCCAGCCCCTCCATTACTTAGGGTAAGGTCTAATGATCCATCTGTATATGCTGTTAAATAATTTATCTGATCGCATAAACCAATTGTGACAAGTCCTTTCTTTTTAAGTATGTTTTTGTTCTCTCTTTTTTATTGCAGGGTTCATTCAGGGTAAGATTGATGATTACATTTGATGGCAATGGGGTAGGAAATACTGGTTATTCTCGAATTTGAAATTCATTATGTTTCATATTTATGCTCTTTCTAATATTGTTGTCGTACTGAAGTGTTGAAGATCTTTTGAGCCTTTCTTTTTGTTTCCAGTTTAAATAGGTTCTATGGGATATGTGTTCGGTTTCTTTAGTTTTTAAGCTATTGGTGAATTTTATTGTTTTTAATTGTCTTCTGCTTTCAAGTAGGTCTAGACCACATTCTCTCTGAATTTTCTAATTGTTGGTATTTGAAACAGAACCAGTGATTAATTTGGCCGCTTTTTCTTGAACACTGTCTAGTCTTCTTTTTAGTGATGAACTTGAGGGAGCCCAAACAGGTGTTGCATATTCCATTATTGGCCATATTCCATTATAAGATATATATTGTTCTGAGAATTTTGGGTTTTGCTCCCCAATCTGTTCCACATAGCCTTCTCAGAATGTTTAGGTTTCTGGTAGCTCTATTTGAGATGCTAATTATGTGTTCTGTAAATCGCAATTCCTCATCAAGTATCACACCTAGGTATTTTGGAGATCTAATTTTATCAATTATATGATTGTTTATGCTTATTTTGGAGTTAAATTCATGCCTTTTTTCCTGTCATGAAGGAGACCTATAGGTTTGTGTTTATTGGGTTTATGGTCATTTTGAGTTTCATTGCCCACTTCTCCAGTTCTTTCATTGATGTGTTCAGTATTTTTCTGATATTTCTATACTGCTACTTGTGTGACATATGGCTATATAATCTGCATAACAGGCAACTTCTGTGTCTTCAGTGAGGATGGATGTTGTTAAGGTTGTGACGTAATTAGATGTACAACAACTCAAACTTGACCATTACTCTTTTTTTATCTCTTATTCTTTTCGTTTGGCCAACAAAAAATGTCCAATTTATATACACATATATTCTTACATAATGAGGCTTTAAAGAATGCAAATAATCTTCATCTATTTACATACACAACACATCTCCCCCCTTAAAAATACTCCAGTCGGTCTGGGGGTTTAGGAGTGCAAGAGGGTACGTGCACAGAAGCAGTCTCATCCTTGTTTCCTGATGTAACCTCTGGAACCTCCACTTCACTTTATTTCTGACTTCCACCTACAGGCTTCTCTCCTGATGTTCGAGGAAGTATCAAATTTCTCGTCTCCACTTGTTTCTTTCTCACAGGTCGCAATTGATTGATATGCCTCTTTAACACGACGCCCTCGCAACTTATAAGGTAGTGACGGTAGCTCAATAATTTCAAAATGGTACCTTTTTATCATTTAGGTCCAGTTGCATAGTTGCGGAAATAAACCTCGCAACCTGTAGTAAACTGCTTCTGCCTTCTTACGGCCTCATGAAATACCTCTCGCGGATTTCCCATCTTGGTATTAAATTCGAGAATCTTGATCTTAAACTTCTCTTCATTAGCAGTTCCGCGGGGAAATTCCTTTATTACAGTTTGGGGGAATGCTCTATGAGCAAATAGGAATCTATGTAGATTCGTCTCTAAATCATCCTTCCCATTATTCTTTCTCAAAGAGTTTTTAAACTCTCTTACATATCTCTCAGCTAAAGCATTTGTACTAGGATTATACGGACTGGTCTTAGTGTGCCGTATACCATTCATTTTGGTAAATTGCTCGAATTCACCTGAGACAAACTGTCTTCCGTTATCTGTAACCAAAAATTAGGGCAATCCAAATCTGGCAAAAATTTCCCTAAGATGATTTATAATCGTTTTGCTGGTAATATCTTTGATGATAAAAATTTCTATCCACTTTGAGTATGCGTCCACGAGAACCAAAAACATTCTTCCCATGAACGGAGCCGCTAGATCAATATGAATTCGATGCCACGGTTTTTCGGCCAAGTCCATTTCGAAATGGTAGCCGGGGGCATGCGTGCCGATTCTTGGCATACTCTACATTCTCTAGTTAACTCCTCGATGTTACTGTCTATGCCTGGCCACCAGAAAATACCGTCTGGCAATCATCTTCATTTTAACAATCCCTATGTGTATTTCATGCAAGTCATTTAAAATGAAAGATCTTAATTTTTGGGGAATTACCACTCTTTCACGCCATTGAAGACAACCAAACTCCAAACTTGATTCTTAATTGATCTTATAATGAGGAGCTAGTGGGTTTTCTCTCGGTACCCTTGTGAATTTTCAGTTGCCTTCTCTAACATTCCTTAATACTATAGACAGTATTTTATCTTGGGGCGTCTCATATGCCACCTCCATAAAAGAGAACGGTACCTCATTCAACTTCCTGAGAAGAAGTACCTGGTCTTCATCAAGAGACTCCCTGACACTCGATTCTAAAGGAAGACGTGACAATGCGTCAAAATTGGAATTATCACTAGTTTTTCGAAATTCCACAGTATAATTAAATGAAGTTAATTTTAAGGACCATCTTTTAATTCTGGATGATGCACATATGGGAATTGGTTTATGAGGTGAAAATATATGAATTAAGGGTCGGTTGTCTGTGACCAATACAAATATTCGTCCCAGTAAGTATTGTCTGAATTTCTCAACGCCAAAAGTTATGCTCAACGCTTTCTTTTCTAGTTGAGAGAAACGTTTTTCCGCTTCAGTTAATGTTCTAGAAGCAAAAGCTATAGGGCATTCTTCCTTTCTATCATTTCTATGACTCAGAATTACGCCTAGTCCATAGTCCATTAATAATGATTCACGTTTTTAAAATAGCATTCGATAGTCTTTCGTCCAATTCCATCTACAATTTTTATTCAAAAGTTGATAGAATAGCGTTAAAATGTTTGCTATATTCTTTATGAATCTATAATAATAAATTAAGAGTCCTATGAAAGATCTTAATTGCGAAACATTCTTTAAGTTCAGGCTCCTCTATCACTGCTTTAATTTTATTTTCTAAGGGATGCAGTCCATATTTATCCATTTTAAACCCTAAATATTCCACCGATTTCTTTTTAAATTTACATTTATATCTGTTTAACTTTAAACCTTTTTATAGCAATCATCTAAACACTAGATCCAACTTTTGTTCATGATCTTCAAAGTCTTTTCCTGCAACCAAAATATCATCTATGTAGCAGGCCACACCTGGCAAATCAGCAAATAGACCTTCCATAATCCTCTGAAATTTATTTGGTGCTACCGCTACGCCATATGGTAGTCTTTTATAAGAAAACAACCTCTTTGTTGTGTTTATATCAACAACAGCTTTGGCTTCCTCCGCTAACATTACTTGTAAGTAAGCCAGTGATAGGTCTAGAGTCGAAAGTACGGTGCTTGTAGATAATTTTGAAAATATCTCATCGATCGATGGAAGGAGATACCTATCTAATTATATTGCTTTATTAGCTGTATATCTAAAATCACCACATATCCTTACACTACCGTCCTTTTTTAATACTGGTACTATTGGAGCGGTCCAATATGCATGAACTATAGGTTATAAAATGCAAGAATTCACTAAACGATCAATTTCATTCTCTACTTTGTTTTTTAGAGAGAAAGGTAAACTTCTGGCCTTACAAAACACAGGAGTCACATCCTTTTTTTAATTAAAATTCATTTTAACATCCTTTAGAGACAGCCCAAATCTTTGTTAAACAAAGCTGCATATCTATCAATCAAACGATTTCTATTAGATTCATTATTTAAATTTTTAATGCTAAACAATATAGAATAATCAAGTTTTAACTGTTTAAGCCATTCTCTTTCTAACAAAATCACCTGGAATTTTCATTTACAACTATTAATCGTAAATAGTGGTTGGCTTCTTTTACAAAACATTTCTTTGCCCTATAATCTCTATAGATTTACCACAAAAGTATTTTAATCTTAAATTTGTTGGAAATAATTTTTTACCTTGCCAATAAATCTTATAAATATCTTCAGGTATTAACGTAACTGGACTTCCTGTATCTATTGTAAAGCACAAAGATTTATCATCTACTGTTAAATTTATTGTGGCATCAGTTTCGCCCTGTACAGAATATATAGAGTCCTCTTGTACAAATTTACATCCCCTCATTTTTTTAATAGCTTTGCAGACCCTACTTAAATGACCCAGTTTTTTACATTTTAAAACAAGTCTTTGTTCTATGAGGGCAAAAAGAGGCCACGTGTGAATGTCTTTCACCACATCTATAACACATTATTTCTCCCCTTTGCCTGAAAGGTTTATGCTGCACCATATTATTATTGTACTCACCCTTTTTATCTTTTCCATTCACAGGGGATATCTTCGCCACTAATTTATCTTGTAATTCTCTTGTATTTATCTCCGCCAGTTCGAACGAGATCGCCACTGCAAAACTTTATCCAGGATGACATCGTCGTTTTCTTGTAGTAGCTTCTTTTGCAGGCTTTTCAACTTGATTCCAGCCACAAAACGGTCTAGCATCATGGTTCCCAGCATATCGCCGAAATTAAAATTTATTGCTAAATGTTTCATTTCTCTAAGATATTCCGAAATTGATTCTCCTTCCTGTTGAATTCTCTTTAAAAATCTGCGTCGCTGTGGTATCACTTTTTTCTTTGGATCCAAATGCAGCTTAATTCTTTGAATGATAGTATCATAGGGTTGATCTTTCATTAGTCCAGGAAGAAAATGTCGTTTCCCAGCTTTAAAGTTTCAGAATCTGGTAGCGAGGTAAAAATCAGCACTTTAATATCCTTCTTCAGATGCCAAAAAGAAAGCCTCAAATTTTTGTACAAAAAGATCGAAGTGTCATCCACTGGGCTATAGCATCTAAAGGGTACTATTAACTTTGAACTTGTCATGCTGATCTTTTCTACTCCTTTGTTTTCTTGATCCAGATAGTTTAAAAGATGTAGCTATTATACTTGCATAGACGCCGTTTACCTCAGCTTTATACTGGCTCTGTAGATCGCGTATCCTCGTCGCCACTTTTGTTGTGTCGTAATTAGCCGCACAAGAGCTCAAACTTGACCATGGTCATCAACAAATGTCCAATTTATATATACATATATTTTTACATTATGAGGCTTTAAATAATACAAATAATATTCATCTATTTACATAAACAAAAGTTAACATATAGCGAGAAGAGTAGAGGACTGAGCACAGATCACTGAGGTACACCAGCCCATGTTCTTCGGTCCTTGGAAAATGTTCCATTGACCCGGACCTTTATCCTTCTTCCCCTTAAGAAGTCTGCAATCCAGATTAAGGTTTTTCCTCTTACTCCGATGTTGTGCAGCCATTCAAATAATTTCTACACTCGATCAAAAGCTGAGGTCATATCCAAGAATACGGCCGTTGTCTTCTTTGGCGGTTTTTCCTAGAAATCTATTATTGATTGACAGAAGTAGAACAGTTTATCAGTTGTAAAGTGTCTGGATCTTTAGGCAGTTTGGTAGAAGTTTATTTTATTATTGTTAGTCTGAGCCAGACTCTGAGCCTAGAGTGGATAATTCATTCTGTTATTTTACAAAGTATGTTGGTAAGAGCAATTGGCCGATAGTTCTTGCATTCCTTAGCATCTTTGTTTGGTTTCAGTATTGGCACTATAATTGATATCTTCCAATTCTTCGGTAGTTTACCAGTTTGCCATGAAATGTTCAGTATTCGTAGGAGTTGATTTTTAGCTTCGTCTCCAAAGTGTTTAATCATTTGACCAAATATTAGAGCATCTCCAGGTGACATCTTGGATTTAACTTTCCTATTGATGAATTTAGCTCATTCAGTGTGAAGTCTCGAGTAAATATCTTGTTGATGGTAATTTCTTGCTTGTTTAACTAACCTGTTTACATTATTTTTAGAGTCCTGCCTTCATTCGTATAGCTGGGTCTAGAAGTGCTTGAAAGATATCAGCAATTATTTCAGCCAACTGTTTGTTCGTTCTCGCTATTCATATCGGTTAGAGTATTGGAGGATTAAATGTTGGTTTTGATTGTTTTATAACACTAATTATATTCCAGTGATGGCTTTCCTTTTTTGGATCCATTTTTTTCGCAGAATTCTGCCCATTTTTCTCTTGTTTGAATATCCAAATTTCTTGTTCTATTTTGTGACTAATTTCAATGAGTTCATTCATGATTTCTTCTGTTTTATTTGTTTTAAGAAGTTCATTTTTATTGTCTCTCTCTGCAATCATTGCCTCGATATTGTGGTCCTTCCAGTAAAGTATTCACAGGTCTTTACGTCTACCTCTAGGTATTGATACTTTTGCAGCTTTGGATATGTTCGAAGAGAATTTTTCCAAGTTTTTGTCAATCATTCTGTGATTTAATTCTTCGTTGCACAGTTCTTGAAGCTTTTCTGTGAATATTTTTCCAGTGTTCTTTTATTCTGTTGGAAATTCTCAATTTTGAATTTTAGGGTTGTTAAAATTGGTCTGTGGTCACTGATTGCTCTTTTCAGAATTTTCCATTGTGTTGTGGGTGCGATGTTGTAATTTATCGCTGTGATGTCTATTGCGGATTCTGTGCCTGTGGACTTGGATAGATAGGTGTTCTTTTCGTTATTTAACGGTGTAAGGTCGAGGTCGGTTAGCATGTCCTCAACATGCTGACCTTTGTTATCCTGGACAGGTGATCCCCAAGTTGGTCTTTCGGCGTTAAAATCACCAAGTATGATTGCGATATCCGAAGACGCTTCACTTAATGTCTCTATCAGGCTTGTATTGATGTAGTATTATATTGGTGATAAACATTTATTATTGGAATTGTTTTATCTGTAAGATAGATTTCTATTGCCTGAGCTTCTGTCGTGCTTTCTCTAGGCTTACTCTGATTATAGGCGATTTCCTTAAATTTGATTTCTAGAGTTTTAATCTAAACGGCAAGTCCTCCTCCGAATTTTCCCCGTCTTTCCTTTCGTAGTGTTGTATAATATTTGATATTGAATCTCAGATTCTGATTCAATTTTGTCTCCTGAGGACAAGTAATATGTACATTGTTGTCACAGAGAAGACAAATCAGCTCTATATTTTCCTCTGGGTACCATTTATATTGAGTTGTAGTAGATTGAATTGTGTCCTCATAGTAGATTTCTCATCATGAGCTCGAGCTGCAGCTCCTGACGCGGCGGTTACCCCGGACGCGGTAGCATTACTGGAGATATCAGTTTTGCTCTTCATTTGAAAATGGGTGCCGTTGCAACGTTAGTGACCCTGGAAACGAACCAGAATTTGGTCAAATATTCCAAGGGTCCAGGGGGGACCGAAAGGAGGTGTGGTCGGACTTCTCCCCTTCCCCCTGGAATGCCGTTACTACAGGATAAAGCACTCTTGGTGAATTTTTTAAAATGTGATTCAGAATCTGCCACTGAAGCTTTACGAGCGTTTGGTTCCTTTAAAGATATTCGAAGCGGTAAAGGACCAATGAGTTGCTACTCTCTAAAGCGATTGATTAAAAGTTTTGAGGAAACTGGATCTCTGGAAGCAAAACCTCGGAGTGGAAGACCATCGACATGCAAGTCAGTGGCTGTTACGGTTTTGCAGAATGCTGAAGCTATTGAAACGTTATCCACGTATGGAGAAGTAAGTGCTAGACAAGTTTCTCGACAAACGGGGATTTCGTATGGAACAGTTTGGAGAGAACACACATTTAGAATTTTTCTATAAAAATACCTTAACAAAATTCAAAGTTTTCACGAGTTGAAAGTCAGCGATTTCGAGAAGCGTCAAGAATTCGCTGCATGGGTTTTCCGACAAATTGATATTGATGAAAACTGGCTGTCAAATGTTCTGAGAACAGATGATGCTCACTTTTATCTAAAGGGAGAATTTAACATTCAAAACTGCCTCATTTTGGCAACAGAAAACCCTAAGATTTTTACAGAAATACCACTTCATCAGCCCAGAGTTACAGTTTTATGTGGGTTACGCGGCGGTTACCCCGGAAGCGGTAGCATTACTGGAGATATCAGTTTTGCTCTTCATTTGAAAATGGGTGCCGTTGCAACGTTATGTTCAACTTTTGAAAGAAAAGGTTATTCCCATATTGCAGGACAGACAAGCACTAAGCGAAATAACATTCATGCAAGATTTTTGTTTGTCATTTGCCCACATCTTATATTATGTCGTACAGACCAAAATGTTATAACTTCTCGAATAACACTGGTATACACAATTTTACCCCTTATGTTTAGTTTATTGCTTTTCGCTCATTAGAAGAAATAGCATAAGGAATAATCTCTGTAACCCCTCACCTTTAGAAATTTTGCGCAAAAAAATAATACAAAATGATTTTACTACCACGTTTTTCAACGCAAAAGGTCGATTTAAAAATGATTTTTTTTGAGGGGATACATTTTCAAAATTATGTACAGTATAATAAACAATGATAACATTTGACAAACCCATAGGATATTTGGAATAAAGTACGACAAATATATTTTGTCACTCCCCTCTATATTTCATTTTTGGATAATGACAAATATCCAGTTAAATAGTCAAGTGTCGCCAATTATTCAAGAAACTACACATTCCTTATAGCACGAAATCCTATTAGTAGTGCCATCATAATTTTTGGTACTATATTAACATTTCAAAAATCGTGTATTGATATCAGTTGTTATTTTCAAACATTCAATCTATTTCACAAAACTCCATCTAAAATATAAATATTTTTTGCTACATGCTTTAATTTGCATAACCTATTTTACATATCTCAGATTGTATTTAAAAATCGTCAACTAATTCTTCTAACTTTTGGCGAAATGGTGTTTTATTAATTTATCATTTAATATTTTTAGGGTTTTTTCCTGGTATTCAAAAAGGAAAAATACGTGTCGCTCAGTTATATTTTTCAATTTATCAAACAATTTGGCCGCTGAATCTCTGATTCTGGTAGAGCGCCATCTAGCGAATAAAGTTGTAACTAAAATCAATTTCGAATTTTTCATAATTTGCCATAAAAAATCCCATTGCATCCTGAACACATTGGTGTTTACCGCATTGCTCTAGCGCAAATATTCGCGGAGTTATTAATTTTTAAAGCTGTGCGGGACTTTTGGATCACCCTGTATATGAATGATGTGTAAGAAGTAAAGAAAAAAATTTTTTCTCTCTCTCTATTAAATAATAACAATTTACAAATTTCATAATTTGAATTTAAATAATCAAAGTAATAAAGATAATTTTAATACAAAACTAAACTATAAAACTAAACAACTATTTATATATATATATAATTATTTCTACAGCCTTCATACTGAAATTATTAAAAATAGAAAGAGGGAAGGCTTGGCTCTTCAATGGTGAACCCTTCCATGGAGGTTAAAATGGCGAAAAATCGTTCACCACTGATGAACCATGAACATTCCCTCTTTCAATTTTTATATCATTAGAGGGCTGTATATAAATATATATTAAATATATATGTTCAAAGATAGCGCTCATAAAATATATTTCTAATTTATCAGGAATAGGAATGTTGAGATTTTTAAAATGGGGCCACACGAGAATTTTGTTAAGTGGGGAGAGAATATCGCAGAGGTAATAATTATAATAATGATGTGAAAAAATAGTACAAATGTGATATTGTACTGGGATAAGGTGCATAATTATGAAAAAGGGCATCTCCTTATCGTGCAACTGAAAGTTGCACGATAAGGAGATGCCCTTTTTTCATATAATAATGATATTACAAAGGGGGATCAATAAATAAGGTGAATTATCTTATTTCTTAAAAATTAAAAAAGCAAAAATAATTTAAACTACAGAATATTAAAATATAACATCGAGAGACTATTTAAGATGTTCTGTTCTTTTTTTTTTCCCCACGCGCGGCGCGAGACTTATAAATAAACTAAAATGGAAGCTCCCTTGAAGGATTGCACCACGCTTGAACAACGTGCAGTTATTCGTTTTTTTGAATGCAGAAGGTATTCAAACATCTCAAATATTCCAAAGAATGAGAAATATC
The DNA here is from genome assembly GCA_030710605.1 of Cordylochernes scorpioides. Lineage (NCBI taxonomy): Eukaryota > Metazoa > Arthropoda > Arachnida > Pseudoscorpiones > Chernetidae > Cordylochernes > Cordylochernes scorpioides. Next base: position 22,365,138 of record CP092882.1, on the reverse strand, counting down.
TATGGTGAGTCTTATTTGTCTCAAAATAACATTTATAAATGGGTTAACGAGTTCAAAAATGGACGAATTACATGTTCCTCAGGTTTCAACGTTCGGCCGGTAAAATTTTGTTAACAATATTTTGGGATGTTGATGGACCAATCTGTCTTGATTTTTTATCCTCAAGGAAACGTATGAACAGCGACCTTTATTGTGACATTCTTGTAAATAAGCTAAAGCCCGGTATAAGAAACAAAAGAAGAGAGAAGCTTAGTAAAGGTGGTCTCTTCCTTCATGATAATGCAAGGCCGCATACATCATGTAAAACTGTATCTACAATCATTAAATTAGGTTTTGAAGTTTTAGAACATCCTGCATATAGTCCAGACCTAGCCCCCTCTGACTAATTCCTTTATGGACTACTAAAGAAGGAGTTAAAGGGAAAGCGATTTGACTCGGATAAAGATGTCCAGAGAGTGGTGCAAGATTTTTTTCACACCCTTCCTAAGAGTGCCTATAAAGAGGGTATTTACAAGTTGCCAGAACGATGGAGACGATGTATAGAAAGCCAAGGAGATTAATTTGAATAAATCAAGTCCTAATTTTTAATATCGTTCTTATTTTTTAAAATAAATTATAATTCACCTTATTTATTGATCCTACCTTGTATTATGATAATGCACTAGCGCGCCATCTGTTATGAAAATTAGAAACTAATTTAGACGCGTAAGATTCTTTGTGAAATTAAACAATTTCTACTGCCCTTACTGCAATTATTATGATATCACTAGCGGATGTGCCCGGCTTCGCCCGGGTTTTACCCGAGTGAATGTTTGTCTAACGAACATTTGTTAAAACAATTCTCTTTAAACTTATAAAACGTACTCGGCTTCGCCCGGGGTTTTACCCGAGTAAAGGTTTGTCTAACGAACATTTGTTAAAACAATTCTCTAAAAACTTATTTAAAAAAAAGATATATTTTGATCATTTGAAACTCGTAAATTTGAATCTCTCGATAAAGTGAACATTTTTTCCCGGTCCCTGTGTGCCGTGTCATCCTGAATTTTGTCTTTCCTAATTTTCTACATTAGAAAATCATAGTTTTATCTAGTGAACATTTTTTCCCGGTCCCTTGAGAAATACTCGATAAGTTGAATAAAATCAATATTAATTGGTTCCCTCGGTAATTGGAAGTTAAAGGAATAGTATCTTCGGCTCGGCTTTTTATATTATACTAGACGAATGGCCCGGGCAACGCCCGGGTTTTACCCGAGTGCGAATATATTTTAAAAACGTTTTAATCTTCATCTAGATCTTCATCTTGTCTACACCTTGTATACATCTTGCTTCCTAGGGTTGCCCGGCAACGCCCGGGTTTACATGATTAAATGTATTATTCAAACACATTAAACATGTGCCCGTTGGCTGCCAGCGAGTAAATGTCGGCGCCCGTTGACTCCCGGCGAGCAAGCGACCGCTCCCGTCGGCTGCCGGCGGGCGAGTGGCTTCCCGGCGCATGCGCGCGCCCGTTGACTCCCGGCGAGCAAGCGACAGCTCCCGTCGGCTGCCGGCGTGCGAGTGCCTTCCCGGCGCATGCGCGCGCACAGGGAAGCCACGTGTCGCAGGCCGTCCAATGGGCGCGCCCCGCCATCAGATTCCACCGCGTTCTAGATGAGCTATTTAGAATAATTTGAATATATAGTTTTAATAATTGATTTATATATTTTTTAAAATAGCCTATCGTCATCCTCGTTATTTTTTACCTATGTATTGAAATTTTGGTTTGAATTAGTGAACTACTGCGAATTTGTATACCGGACATACAAACCAACCAACCAACAAACATACAAACATTCATTTTTATATATATAGATTTACTCTTCATTGTTGGCTTTTTATCTTACATTCATTCTTCATTGTTGGCTTTTTATATTACATTTACTCTTCATTGTTGGCTTTTTATCTTACATTCACTCTTCATTGTTGGCTTTTTATCTTACATTCATTCTTCATTGTTGGCTTTTTATATTACATTCACTCTTCATTGTTGGCTTTTTATCTTACATTCATTCTTCATTGTTGGCTTTTTATATTACATTCACTCTTCATTTTTGACTTTTTATCTTACATTCACTCTGTTGGCTTTTTATATTACATTTACTCTTCATTGTTGGCTTTTTATCTTACATTCACTCTTCATTGTTGGCTTTTTATATTATATTTACTCTTCTTTGTTGGCTTTTTATCTTACATTCATTCTTCATTGTTGGCTTTTTATATTACATTTACTCTTCATTGTTGGCTTTTTATCTTACATTCACTCTTCATTGTTGGCTTTTTATCTTACATTCATTCTTCATTGTTGGCTTTTTATATTACATTCACTCTTCATTGTTGGCTTTTTATCTTACATTCATTCTTCATTGTTGGCTTTTTATATTACATTCACTCTTCATTGTTGGCTTTTTATCTTACATTCACTCTGTTGGCTTTTTATATTACATTTACTCTTCATTGTTGGCTTTTTATCTTACATTCACTCTTCATTGTTGGCTTTTTATATTATATTTACTCTTCATTGTTGGCTTTTTATCTTACATTCATTCTTCATTGTTGGCTTTTTATATTATATTTACTCTTCATTGTTGGCTTTTTATCTTACATTCATTCTTCATTGTTGGCTTTTTATATTACATTTACTATTCATTGTTGGCTTTTTATCTTAAATTCACTCTTCATTGTTGGCTTTTTATCTTACATTCATTCTTCATTGTTGGCTTTTTATATTACATTTACTATTCATTGTTGGCTTTTTATCTTACATTCACTCTTCATTGTTGGCTTTTTATCTTACATTCATTCTTCATTGTTGGCTTTTTATATTACATTCACTCTTCATTGTTGGCTTTTTATCTTACATTCATTCTTCATTGTTGGCTTTTTATATTACATTCACTCTTCATTGTTGGCTTTTTATCTTACATTCACTCTTCATTGTTGGCTTTTTATCTTACATTCACTCTTCATTGTTGGCTTTTTATCTTACATTCACTCTTCATTGTTGGCTTTTTATATTATATTTACTCTTCTTTGTTGGCTTTTTATCTTACATTCATTCTTCATTGTTGGCTTTTTATATTACATTTACTCTTCATTGCTGGCTTTTTATCTTACATTTACTATTCATTGTTGGCTTTTTATCTTACATTCACTCTTCATTGTTGGCTTTTTATCTTACATTCATTCTTCATTGTTGGCTTTTTATATTACATTCACTCTTCATTGTTGGCTTTTTATCTTACATTCATTCTTCATTGTTGGCTTTTTATATTACATTCACTCTTCATTGTTGGCTTTTTATATTATATAGAAAATCATAGTTTTATCTAGTGAACATTTTTTCCCGTGTCACATTGCCATGTCATCCTGAGATAATCTTACTTTTGATAAATAATATTTAAGATAACAAACTTAGTGATAAGAAAACTTGTTAACATCGTCACAATGGGGGCGCTGCTTGCGAGTTAAATCTACAAATCTGCAAGTAACTCTAAGGATATTCAAGATATTCATGAAATTATTTTTCAAAAACCTTCCCGGTGATATACCTAATAATATCCCAAAATTTCACGGCGATTGGATGTATGGTTTTTGAATCTATAGAGTACAAACAAACAAACAGACAGACAGACATTCAATTTTATATATATAGATTAATTCAATTCGTAGCTTGAAATTTAATTTGTCTATTTCAAATTTTATTTTTTAAATAATCTAATTTTTATTCTATATATATAAAAGCATAGAGCGCCTCTCCCTTCAAATTAAACTTCAAAACTAGACGCCATCTATTGCGATAGATCAATTTCTTTACGGCAAAATTTCTATATACAGTTAAACCTGTCTATAGCGCCCCCTCTTGGGACTCACCAAAATAGGGTGCTATAGAGTGGGGGTGCTATAGAAAGGTCACTTTTAATGTAAATCGCATCGTACTACGTATTTAAAATTCGGGCGCTATAGAGAGGAAGGCGCTATAGACAGGTTTAACTGTATATATATTCTCTCAGATAAAACCGGGGTATTTCTCGGGTCATTTGTCTAGAGCAGGCCTGGCCAACCCGCGGCCAAAATTTGCAGCTCGCCATTTAACTTCATATTTCTTTTGTAACTTTCATTCCTCGTCTGTATATTCAAAAACAGAAAATATATTGAAATAAGTATAAAAAATTTTTTATCTTAAATATTTGAATACATTTTAAAGTTAAAATTTTGATATAGTTAAAGTTTTTAGACCTTGTTTACGATTCCGTGCGGCCCGTGGCGTCATTTAGGTTGGCCAGGGCTGGTCTAGAGTATGTAATACATAAATAAACTTCTAGCGTTTACGCAAGTAAAACTTCCTAAAAGAAACTGACTTGAACTCAACTAACCTAACCTCCAATAAGAGACCGATTCCAATAGAGACCAGAGTGTTATCCATATTTTTCTGTCAGTCTCTTATAGAAGGTTGTATTGTAGGTATAAGGTTGCCCCAAAAGTTCGTAAACACCTGCTACAAATTCCAAATATATATTCATATATTATATACTAGATACAAATAGGAATATATTAATACATATGAATATATATTAAAAAATGGCATATACTGACCAGGAGCACATGTGCTTTACAGAAGGCAGAGCGCCATCTGGTGGAACAGAAATCGACTAAACATTGATTTACCCTGTTCCCTGATATTTGGCCAACCCAATTTCTTGATAAATCAAGAAAAGCCATCCACGAACGCGTTTCGCGCTTTTGGTGCTCGTCAGCGTGGAGTAGGCTGTACCACTGCGACCAAAAAAAGATTTTTTGGTCCCAGTGACTTCTTGAAAAACCAAGAAATGGGTGTTTAAGGCCAAATTTGCGTAAATTTTTTCATATGAATATATGAGTACATATATTTATATGTAACTAGAAAGGTATCTCGTCCTTTATAATACGCATCTACAAAATATACTTTACACTCGCTCCCTCCGTAATAATCAAAAAAATAAATAGCCTAAATACTAACCAAAATGTAGCCGAAAATTTTACTCAGGTTTATAAAAAGCGACATGCAAAATTTGGCACCAATTGGTTCAGTAATTTTTGAGTTTATCGCGAAACAGGCAACAGACATTGACTTTTATATATAAGAAGATATGTAAATTCAAATTTTTGAAAGTGTTTACGAAATTTTGGGAAAACCATGTATTTATAGAGTTTTTAAAGAAATCTAAATACTCCTCGGAGACATTAACTTCTTCCATAAATGTCTTCCTTCAAATTAGACTTGAAATAAGTTTTTACTATGTTATTTCTAGGATGTAATTCCATTTTCAATATTAGATATTTATATATGGCGCCGGGTGTAAATATATTTAAGCTGGTCGTTAAAATGCTCGCTCTTTTTGTAATGTGTTATGTATGCATATATGTACTTATGTAAATTCGAATTTTACTTTCTTCCCTTTTAAGTTGAGTAGCTTCTCTTTTTTATTGCCATTTATAAATGGTATTTCTATTAATTTTCTCTCCCTTTTCTCTCTTTATGTCTCCGAATTTGAATATTTTCGTTTTTTACTAGTCCATTTACACATGGTAAAGTTATGATTAATCATAGTAAGTAGTTAGCGAATGTGTTTTTATGTACTTTGTAAGTATATCACAAGTCTGCACATGAAGAAAGTAGTTCGAGATTTGCATTTACAAAGTGCTAAAGCACCGTTTGGTTACTTGCACTCACTCATTTAGGTTGGACTTTTTGAAAACATGAATACATTGAAGTACACTCATGAACAAAACTTAAGGAAGTTGTACCTTTTAACATGTATATTGGGATTAAGACAATAACTCTGAAAGATACGCTCATGGAGAAAACTTAAGGAAGTTGTATCTTTTAGCATGTATATCGGTATTCAGACAACAACTCTGAAATATACGCTCATGGAGAAAACTTAAGGAAGTTGTATCTTTTAGCATGTATATCGGTATTCAGACAACAACTCTGAAATATACGCTCATGGAGAAAACTTAAGGAAGTTGTATCTTTTAGCATGTATATCGGTATTCAGACAACAACTCTGAAAGATACGCTCATGGAGAAAACTTAAGGAAGTTGTATCTTTTAGCATGTATATCGGTATTCAGACAACAACTCTGAAATATACGCTCATGGAGAAAACTTAACGAAGTTGAATCTTTTAGCATGTATATTGAGATTCAGACAATAACTCTGAAAGATACGCTCATTGAGAAAACTTAAGTACGTTGTATCTTTTAGCATGTATATCGGGATTCAGACAATAACTCTTAAATATACGCTCATGGAGAAAACTTAAGTAAGTTGTATCTTTTATCATGTATATCGGGATTGATACAATAACTCTGAAAGTTATTTGATACACACTGATCTTTATTGAAGGCACACGAGATAACAAGTGTGAAAAAATTACCTCTGTCTTCTTAAAAAATAATCAAAATCAGGCGACCAGCGACATCAAAGACTTTCCACTTCCATAAGTTTTGCCCACGAGTGTACTTTATTATACTGTGGATAGGACAGAAGATATGATACATTTTAAATTGTGAATATTTCCTTTGTTATCAAAACAATAGATGACAAAGTTTATATATAAAATAAAACATGGGAAAAGAAAATGGCACATATATGAACATTAATCTCAAATGTATAATGTCAATAATCAGGTTCACATATATGAGCTCTATGGATAAATTTGTTATCACTTCATTCCTGCAATAATATTCTTCTTTAATACATATCAATAACGCGACATCTATATAATACAAATGAAAACACCTAAACGCGAATGTTGAAACGTGAAATATTCGCGTTTCAGGGTTTTCCTTTGTATTATATAGATGGCGCGTTATTGCCATGTATTAATTTATGTCTAACTGGCCTTGTCCTTATTGTTTACGGAAGAGCATTGCTCGATGCAAATATTTAAATGTAATTCTACTGTCCTAAAATCTATGTCCATAGTTAGCTTAAATACAATTTCTAAGATTCCACCCTTCAGTGTAGCATATATAAATAGAATGATCCAATACAGTATTAGAGCTCTAAAGAAGCAGTCTGGTAGATTAAATTGGCGAAACCGCTGGGAGGGTTCACAACTGATGAGCCAAGCCCTCCGAATATTTTTTCATCGCAGTAAGGACAGTAGAAGTTTGATTTATTTGTGAAAAGAAACATTCGCATTTTAGTGTTTTCATTTGTATTATATTGTTCTTTAGCTGTGGGGTGTATCTTGGGGTGTTTTATTGACCTTGTGTATATATAACCTCCACCAATCAACCATCTATCTTGAAGAAGGTGGTTTACTCTCCCTGTAATACATTATTCTCTTCTTCTTCTTCTTTCTTATTTCCACACTGGGTGAAGTAGAACGCATCTGTCTTTGTCATTAAGACTGGGAGCACTACCCAGTGGCAGGCCGACTTAGCTCCAAAAGAAATGGGCGCCTCTGACATGAGGAACAGACACCATGTGCAGCCGCTCCTAACATGGAGTACAAACGCTGCTCATCCTGTATCCCTGGATCAAGAGCCCTTACAGAGTACTATCAGCAGGGCCAGCTGAGCCCAGGTTTTTTAGTGAGCTTGTTACTGCTCCCCCTCCTCCTTTTTCATCCGGGCTTGGGACCGCGGCAAAGGCGGAGTTCTACATTATTCTTAGATCTAGAAACCCCGAAGACGCTAGAGGATGTCTAGAAAGTTGTTAAGGACTATTGAGATGGTCTTGATCAAAATATTCTAAGACGAAGCCTTATTTCCTGGAAACATCGATGCAGGGCTGTTGCTAAACGTCAAGGCTTACACATAGAAAAATAAAATAAAATGATGATTCTTTTCTTTAATTTTCATCCATATTAGGTGAAGTTAATTACAAAACGAAATTATGAACAATATGCTATTATTTATATATACATAAAAGGTATATGTTTTATAACTTGCCTTTATTGATCAAACTGTCTAGCCAGGGATATAGTGAGCAAGAAAGAATGAATCTAGATGGAGACAAAATGACGACGTTCTTGGCGAAAATCGTTGCTATTAATGGAGTCATGCTGAGGCGGTCGCCGACCTTCACTCAAGCTATTTGTGTTTCCTTTCACTTCACATAGAAAACAATAAGTTGTGGAGGTGGTGGTGTCTTGTCCATGGAAAGGGGGAGGTGCCAATTAACCCGTTAGTCAGCCATATTTCAGAGTTCCCTGTTCACGGTTACCGTAGCGGCTCGGAGCTCACGACACCGTACTTCGCCCTACAGGGCAGTCCCTTACTTGTGCTGCTTCTCCCGCCCGCCCCGTAGAGAGCGGCAGTCCTTAACAACTTCGGGTTTCTATATCTAAGAGTAATGTATTACAGGGAGAGTAAACCACCTTCTTCAAGATAGATGGTTCATTGGTGGGGTTATATACACACAATGTATATATACATGTATATATATGTATATATACATGTATATATGTATTGTGTATATATACACAAGATCAATAAAACCCCAAAATACACCCCACAGCTAAAGAACAATATAATACAAATGAAAATACTAAAATGCGAATGTTTCTTTTCATAAATAAATCAAACTTCTACTGTCCTTACTGCGATGAAATTACTTTTAATAAAGCACTAAAATCGTTATTTACAAAATGGAACACCCTCTGTATCTTTGATATATTCTTTATCTGTATGTCATCAAGAGAGAAGGATATGATTATTTGTAAAATAGAATTCTACGAATTATATAAACATATCATATTATAAATTGACACACTTCTATTAAATTGACTATCTTAAATCTCTCCCAAAAAATTACTTCATATTATTCTGAAACGAACAATTTTTAAAATGTTAAAAAAAAAAACGTGATTAGCTTTTCTTGATTAATCAAGAATGGTTACTTTTTTGGTCAATTCTGGAATAATTTTAAAAAGTCAACGAATACTTTATATTTAATCCGATAGATGGCGCAAGTCAGCAGCAACTTTTAGTTACACGATCAGGATATGCCTTTTTCATCTTAATTTTTAAATTATTTAGCATAAAATAAATATACGCATTTTAAAATGGTCATCTTTTCTGCCCCACGTATCTTTAAAATAAAACCAACGCTAAAGGCGGGATTTGCTATAGTAGGTAGTGTGTATAGAGACAGGGCATAACATCATGGTAGCCCCTGAATATCATTCTAATAATAAAGTGGAGCTATGCAGAGGAATTAAAGAGTTCCGAGGAGGCTGAAAAAATAACCCTTTTTTTAGGATGTCATTTGCTCCGAGATCATTTTTCACCAGGCGGTGTGTCGTCCTACCTTCTCTTTATGCAAATCTGAAGAGAGAGATTTATAGACGAGAAGATCCCCGCTTGCATATCCAAACAGAGAGAATATTCTCATTTTTTGGGGAGATATGGTAGCAGAGTTTCACTCTGTATAGAGACAGTCATTTTATCTTTTAAATATTCTAATCAAGTGAAACTTCACAAATTGATGACTTATTTTATTTAATTTCCTGTTTTTAATAATAATTTTGGGGATTATACCGTTGAAAATCAGTGGAATTAGAGTACACACGGTAGTCGTTATTAAGACATACAGTCTTATATAAGGATCCAGTCAGCTTGATGTCTAAAAAGGAGAGAGAACCAGGCTAAGTTTCGAACCAAGGTTGTGGAAATACGAAGCCGTACACCTAACCATTAAGCTACGCTTAATAATAACTAGCCGAGTGGACTGGCTTTCTCTCCAAAAAAAAAACGATTATCAGCGAATATTTGATTAATAAAAAAGACATCTCCTGATTCTTAAACTAAAAGTTACTGAAAGTCCGCCATCTGTCGGAATAAATATCAATTAATCATTGATTTTATTTTGTTGTTGTTGACGTTGAGGTACAGCTTGCACCACGCTGATGAGGGCCAACAGCTCGAAACATGTTCCTAGTTAGCTTTTCTTTATTAATCAAGTAACGGTATTCTGGAATAATTAAAAATCAATAATTAGTTTATATTTATTCTGATAAATGGCGTAAGTCATCAGCAACTTTTTAGTTGTACGCTCAAAAGATTCATTTTTTCTTAATTTACCCACCTGATCCTAGTACAAGTTCACTTTTTTACTATTTTTCAAATATTTGATTGTCATCATCATTATTGTATTAATATATAGTCACGACCGTCTTTCCTCATCGGCCGGCCGCCTCTGTCACGGATGCGCGCGCACAGGGAGGTCACGTGCTCGCCGGCTCCCTCGAGCCGGATTTGAACCAGCGACCTAAGGATCACCGTTGTAACATCTACAGTCGGGTAAAACACGGGCGTTGCCCGGGTCATTCGGCTAGTTTAATCATATTTATATGTCTAATACTGTATTGGAGAATTCCGTATAAATATGCGACAGTAAATGGTGGAATCTTAGCTATGGTATTGTAACCAACAATTGACATAAATACACACACACACACATAAAAAAACTTTATTAGGGATCAAGCCCCATACAGGTTTCTCCCAGTATAGCAATGGTTTTAATTGAACATAAATCAAGTACTATATACAATTCAATATTAACATTAGCCCAAAAAAAAAAAGAAAACTATTTACACAAGTTTCAATTTACATTTCTGTTGTCCTCGTCATACTCTGAATTTGTAGAACTAAGTTATTCACTATAGTGTTAATCAGAGTAAAATTTACATAAATTTCAGGACTGAAGAAATAGATATATATATGTCAATGCCAGTTAGGCATAAATTAAAAATAGGCAATCACGCGCCAACAATGTATAAGAAATAAAACCATTAATACTACTAATGTTTTTTTCGAAATAAAACAATTACAGTAAAGAAAGTAGGATAAAGCACAATTTGGATTATAAATTATAATAAAAGAAAATAAGACCTAATTTAAATAATTTATTAATGTGTGGCGTTTCGGCAATAGCATTGTCACCATCATCAGACAAAAGAATAAATGAGCGTCATTAATTATTTTGTGATGATGGTGACAATGTTGTTGCCGAAACATCACACACTAATAAATTACTTGGATTATGTCTTATTTTATTTTATTAGTAAGGAAAGTAGAAAGTTTGTTTTATTTTGAAGAGAAACATTCCTGGTCTAATTTCATATGTAAATAGATAACACGTTATTGCCATAGAACTATAAAGATATTCTTAGTTTTGTAATAACTTGGAAACCTCTCGGAGAAATAGATGAAGAAACTGACGATATAAGGTTAGCTGAAACATTAATTACTTCCTACAGTATGAGGATACTCAACGCTAGATGTATGACCTGGCTTTACCTGGATTCTTCCCAAATGAATGTTTTCCTATATATAGACTAACATTTTATTTATATGCAAATATAAGATATGATTTATGCAACACTAGCCGAATGACCCGGGCAACGCCCGGGTTTTACCCGATTAAATGATTTTATTCAAATACTATTCGTTACAATTATAAATTGGCGCCGTGGATGTCATTCTTGTATAATATATAAATGAGTTTTAAAAAGTGTAAAAAAAAAAAATGCATCGGCCGGGAATCGAACCCGGACCGCCCGCGTGGCAGGCGAGCATTCTACCACTGAACCACCGATGGTTATGAGAAATGGCCATATTTTGGTATTTATTCCATTCACAAAGCAAACGGTGACAGAATTGATTAAGAATTGTTGCTTGATTATGACGCTGATAACTGTATATATTAATGCGTCTTATCACTATATTGTAAAACTTTACCAATAGATCAATCATGTTGGAACAATCTCATTGAGAGAGCGTACCTGTCTTTATTACCTCAAATATAAGATATTTTACATATATCCCCCACACAGATATTAAGCCAATATATTTCAAAAGAATTATAATATTCAACTAACTTTACTATTTTTAAAGCCTAACTGATATTTCTGAGAAGAATACCCTTCCAATAAAATAAACGTTGTATTAAAATTAACGTAAAATCATCAGGCTTCCAGGGAAAAGTTTTTATTTTTAATCCCTGGAGACCTGATGGATTTATCTAAATATTAAAGAATATTTTTTTGGAACTGAGAGAAGTTCTTTCTCTACTCCCTTCAATCATGGACTTTTTCTGCCCCGTTGTTGCACACAATGTGGCCCACTCTCAGTATGTATTGCATGTATTTGCTCTAGAATTACCACAGTTATCCAAGTAAATGTGTACGATCTAAGGAACCATAACTGATTTAATGAGCCATTCGCGGTTTCGCCTTGCTAGGCCCACTCTCAGTAGAGGAAGTCACTGAAGGAAGGAGATTTGCAGAGGCTATGTGGCCCACCCTCAGTATAGGAAGGCACTGAAGGAGGGAGATATGGAGAGACCATGTGACCCACCCTCAGTAGAGGAAGGCATTGAAGGAGGGAGATATGGAGAGACCCTGTGGCCCACCCTCAGTAGAGGAAGGCATTGAAGGAGGGAGATATGGAGAGACCATGTGACCCACCCTCAGTAGAGGAAGGCATTGAAGGAGGGAGATATGGAGAGACCATGTGACCCACCCTCAGTAGAGGAAGGCATTGAAGGAGGGAGATATGGAGACACCATGTGACCCACCCTCAGTAGAGGAAGACATTGAAGGAGGGAGATATGGAGACACCATGTGGTCCACCCTCAGTAGAGGAAGGCACTGAAGGAGGAGATATGGAGAGACCATGTGGCCCACCCTCAGTAGAGGAAGACATTGAAGAAAGAGGAGGGAAAGATGCAACTTTTAGTTGCACAATCAGTACATTCCTTTTTCTTTTTTCTTAAATAATTCACCTGATCCCAGAACACTTTTGTACTATTTTTTCACATATGTAAATATGTTGTCACATGAGGTCGACATGACGCAGGCAAGGAGCGCCCCGGACCCACCCCCGCTGTGGTCACGCTGAGTGTCTGCGCCGACGTCCACAAGGTCGACCGCGCCAAGCTGGCCCAGACCGAGGTATGCAAATTCTACCTAGGTATGCTCTTTATATGCAAACGTGTTGATTAGCTGAAAAAGGTAATCGCTGGTAAAGGTAAAAATATATATATCGCATTTGAATATACAGTTAAACCTGTCTATAGCGCTCCCTCTTGAGACTAACCAAAATAGGGTGCTATAGACAGGTCACTTTTAATGTAAATCGCATCGTACTACGTATTTAAAATCGGGCACTATAGAGAGGGAGGCGCTATTTAGAGTGGGCGCTATAAACAGGTTTAACTGTATTAAGATGTAAGCTACAAATTAAATACGATATTGAAATCAAAGATATCTTCAATTTTTTCTATTTGGTCTTTCTTATAAAGGGTGTTTGTTAGTAAGAGCCTACACTAAAAGCAGAAAATCGAAATTACCCATAATCCAACTTGGTGCTAAGTACTGCTCTCTTTCTTTTTCCAAACAGACGATGCCATAACTCGCGCTCGTTACAGCGCCGCCTCGTGTCAAACCTCCTAATTAAGTGTACTGCTGAGCGTTGCGCCATATTTTTGCCACATAATCCACTTTGGGAACACACCTCTAAGTCCTGCGAAACCTCGGCGACTGGCTAAACCTACTTTATAGGAGTCGATAATTTACCGAGTAACTTTGTAGGAGAGGTATCTTGGAGAGAAACTTCCTTGCTAACAATTTATGGAAAGTTTCTTAAATGTATATCTATGTATGTGTAAGGGGGGATAAATAACTACACCCATACCTCACTTTGCGTCGTTTCGTTTTGCGTTTTTTTCGAAGTTGCGTCGCTGCTTAATTGTTGCTGATTTTCACTGTGCGTCGTTAGATTTTCGAAGTTGCGTTGTTTTGGATTCGAGTCTTTAATTTTTTTTTTCCTAAAATATGGCAACACCTTTGTTTTTGATTGCGCCTTCACATATTTTCACTTTGCGTCGTGTTTTTTTGGAACGTAACCCCGACGCAAAGCGAGGTATGGATGTATTTCCATTTTCTTTATTAAAAAGTCTACTGCTTGAGGTGTAAGTATTATTTTTCGAAAGAGAATTTCTCGATACAAATTCATGTAATTATACAATCATACACTTGTATGTATGCACCTCTACAGACCTTTAAGTTTTTGTCCATAGGTTCCCTATAAACATCCCTAAACTAATTTTCATAGTACAGTTAAACCTGTCTATAGCGCCCCCCCTCTTGGGACTCCCCAAAATAGGGTGCTATAGAGAGGGGGTGCTATAGACAGGTCACTTTTAATGTAAATCGCATCGTACTACGTATTTAAAATCGGGCGCTATAGAGAGGAAGGCGCTATTTAGAGGGGGCGCTATAGACAGGTTTAACTGTAAATTCAAGGTATATATAAGAGAAAACCTATACAATACAATAGTAGAGCGGTCTGGATATTAATTTGACTAAACCACCGAGAGGGTTCAACACTGATGATCCAAACCCTCTCATTCAATAACTTTTTATCATTGTCGTAAGGTCTGTAGAGATATTTGATATGTGAAAAGAAACACATTGCCAAAAATATTTATTACAAATTTTAATGATAGATGGTAAATGAATTTTAAAAGTAATATTTCATGGAATATATGTATTTGTTTAATTTCTAAGTTTCAGTATCGTAATTATACCCCTGTTGATGGGGTGTTACGCCCGAAGGGTTGTATTATCGTGATATAAAAAAGGAACTCTTTCCTTAGCGAAATTTCTTTTGTTTGTAATTTTACCGAAGCGATTATAATATTAACAAGAGACAACTTTGATTTATTTAGTTCTAAGAGTCTGTATCAGTCCGTAAGTCCCACCATGAAACGCTGTCATTGTTGAGGATCAAATAATTTTCCATGATGACTGACCTAGGTACTGTAGGTGATACTATGTACGCAATCCTTAGTTGTTAACAGATACTATGTACGCAATCCTTAGTTGTTAACAGATACTATGTACGCAATCCTTAGTTGTTAACAGATACTATGTACGCAATCCTTAGTTGTTAACAGATACTATGTACGCAATCCTTAGTTGTTAACAGATACTATGTACGCAATCCTTAGTTGTTAACAGATACTATGTACGCAATCCTTAGTTGTTAACAGATACTATGTACGCAATCCTTAGTTGTTAACAGATACTATGTACGCAATCCTTAGTTGTTAACAGATACTATGTACGCAATCCTTAGTTGTTAACAGATACTATGTACGCAATCCTTAGTTGTTAACAGATACTATGTACGCAATCCTTAGTTGTTAACAGATACTATGTACGCAATCCTTAGTTGTTAACAGATACTATGTACGCAATCCTTAGTTGTTAACAGATACTATGTACGCAATCCTTAGTTGTTAACAGATACTATGTACGCAATCCTTAGTTGTTAACAGATACTATGTACGCAATCCTTAGTTGTTAACAGATACTATGTACGCAATCCTTAGTTGTTAACAGATACTATGTACGCAATCCTTAGTTGTTAACAGATACTATGTACGCAATCCTTAGTTGTTAACAGATACTATGTACGCAATCCTTAGTTGTTAACAGATACTATGTACGCAATCCTTAGTTGTTAACAGATACTATGTACGCAATCCTTAGTTGTTAACAGATACTATGTACGCAATCCTTAGTTGTTAACAGATACTATGTACGCAATCCTTAGTTGTTAACAATTTGTCTCTATTGAAAGATATTTCGTAACAATGGTTACTCTGTAGCATTAGACCATAACCTAAAAACATCGATAAACTTAGTCTCCCCTAGGGGCAATCTTTCATCAGAAATTCTGTAGTGTTAGGCCAAGTCATGAGTATTCTTCCAACCCAAATGGAGTTTCTGATAAGAGACTATCTCCAGGAGATACCAGGTTTATCCATGTTTTAAGGCTTTTTCTCATGGAAGACTACAATGTAATCCAGTTAAAATGGGCATTAAATAAATTGAGAAAAAAAGCGGTGGCCCTACCGCGTTGGTACGTGCACTAGAAGACCATGTAACTGCTTACAGATTGCCACCTAAGACTGATTCAAAAACTGAAATCCCTTTGTATCACTTGGGAAAAATCGTTCGGTGATTGGTTTACTGGATGATTTTCCCAATGACCTGAGACATGTTAAAGTATGGTGCCTTGAATATGTTTAAAAGAACCTATTGTGATGAATAGAGAACTATGAAGATTATGTGAGGCCTGGTGCAGTTCTCCATAATCGAGTTCGAGGCGGAGACGTTCCGTACACTGGTCGAGTACCTACACACGGGAAGCTGTCCGCTGACCTGCGAGGCTGTGCCGGGACTGCTGTGTGCGGCCGAGCACTACGACCTGCCCGACCTGCTCCAGGCGTGTTTCCACCACGCACGTACACACCTGCGGCTCTCAGCCGTGTGTGGCATGCTAACACGGTTGGAGGGCTACTGCTGGAGATACACGTCCGCAGCCGAGCTCCTCGCCATCGTGCTGCAGTACGCCGACCCAAGGGCCGCGACACTCGTGCAGCGCTCGGACTTCCTCGATCTCTCGGAGTCCATGGTCCAGACGGTGCTGGGACGCTCCGACATCGCCCTCACTGAGCTCGCCAAGTTCGAGGCCATGAAACGCTGGTCGACCAACCGCGCCTCGTCCACCGGGAAACTCGGTGAGTGAACGACCTTCCTGGCCGGTACCTCGTATCGATTCTACATCGTAACGCTATTGTGTTTCCAACTTCCTAAAAATTCGTGAAGAAACTTAAATAAGTGAATACAAATTATTAACAGAACATATACATTTAAATAATCTTTTAAAATGTCAAAAATAGACCTAAAACCTAAGCGCCATCTATTTACCGTTACCGCAAAATAACGGTTAGTATTGACGTGGGAGGCGACCTTTATTTTTTATACTAGCCGAATGACCCGGGCAACGCCCGTGTTTTACCCGATTGAATGTTTTTATTCAAATACTATTTGTTACAATTATAAATTGGCGCCTTAAATAAATGCATATATTAGTTAATAACTATAGCCTATGTGCTTTATCTGTCTATGTACTGTTGGCTTCCGTAGGCGTCTCTTACTGGGAAAAAGAAGGAGAGGATTACATTTAGTTATTAACTAATATATGCATTTATTTAAGGAGCGACCCGCTCCAACACAATAGTTACAAAAACCAATAAGCGAGTGGGGGGGGGGCATGATGGGGGGGCAAAGGTGGCGTGATCGTAGCCAACCAATAGGAGAGCGCCATTCCAAAAAAAAGCAAACGGTGACAGAGATGAAGAATTATTAAGAACGCATGACGCTCGTAACTGTATATAGAATATCCTTCCTCGGTAAAATCCCATATGGCTGAATGTTGGGTCATTTCTTAGTCCAGGTGATCAGAATGGGTCGTCCTGGTCATGCCATTTAACACGTTGGGCATTTTATATTATAATTAATTTTAGTGCAAAGTCGAATTGCTTTTCACATGCGTAGACATGTGGTGCACTTACAGTAAAAGCAGTCGCCTACTTCTACCTACCATGATTATCATGGCCTGTACCACGTGTACTAAAGATAAGCAAAAAAATATTATACTTCCAAAGTGTGTGCTGACAATACCACTTATACCTTGAAGGAGGGATTGAGCGCTGTTTCAATGAAATTGAGCCACATTTATGCGTCTTCAAAGCGATCATAAATATCACGGATCAAAGCCTCAAAGATTATTTACCTTACTTTCTATACTTATATAGCCCTCCCTATACTATATACTTTTGGAATCTAAAAAATATATTTATAATTTTTAATTATAAATCTATATGTTTGGTTTATATACAAATTACTATGAATACTTACGTGGATTTTTCCCAAGGGCTAAGTGTATGACAAACAGACAGGAAGATATCTTCAACAGCTCAATGGTTTCGATGGTGCTGCAGATCCCAGGGAGATGCAGTGTACCATGAACCGCCTCACTCGGGACCTCAGGCTTCACCTCATTCCCCCCGCCGAACTCATCAAGGTAAGGTCACTAACTTTAAGCAGCTTCTTTCTTAGATACAGAGTAGAACCTTTCACTTCTTCATTACATAGTAACATTCCACACAGAACCATAGAACAGAGGTCTTCCATGATAGACAGTCTGAAAACAACAGTAAACCGGATCTCTCCTGTAAGTTTAGTCTTTGTTTCTGGTAAAAGACTTCTCTTGGCCATTCACGAAAGTGCAAACTCCCGCACAGGATAACTCACCGCACATTTTATGATTCTTTTTTTCAATTAAAACAATTTTCTACTGCCCTTACTTCGATGATACAAATAATGGGAGGGTTTGGCTCATCAGTGGTGAACCCTCCCAGCTGTATTTTATCATTGTAGTAAGGGCAGTAAAAAATTGTTTTAATTGAAAAAGAATCATACGACGTATCGAAAAAAGTTTATATGTCTTATAACAGATGACGCTCTATTTTTTTATTTATTTCAATTCAAAACGCTATGTCCCCCTAGGGACACTTGCGCTAAATGTACATACAAATATAACAAAGAAAATATTCAACATGGAAAGATACACAGAAAGTAACTTAGAAAGATTCATAAATATTATTTACATGTAGATATATTCTTTGAATTTTATTTACAGTTACATATACATGATGCTCTAATGGATCACCACATATTGTTGATGACTGTTGGTCTGAAACAGCTTATTCCCAGCTAGCAACCATATCTGATGGCCATCCTGCCAGGAAGGATTCAGCTCACCATACAAATATATTTAAACTAAACGAATTACCTTTTACGAATGGATATCCCAACAGGGGTATAACCAAATCCTCCTAACCATAAATTTTGACCTAAAAATAATACAAGGTTGTCCCAAAAGTTCGTAAACACTTGCAAAAAATTGAAATACCAATATTATTCGCCGTTATGTATAATGTCTTTGTATTATGTATAAAGTAATTGTATTATGTATTTGTGCCGTAATAATAGTATTCACCAAGTAATAAGAAAAACACAAACTTTTGGGACAACCTTAGAATAGAATCACAAGTACTCAAAAATAGTCTGTATTTTTTAACCCGGCTCTCTCTCTCTCTGTATTTGAATTTCTTAAAAAGTGACGCCTGTGTCACGTCAAAAACTGAATCTTATACAATTAAACACCAATATATTGTTTCAATATTTGGTAGATAAAATACCTTCGAGTCAAGAGGTTCTGAGTACACGAGTGTACAAGAAAATTATCCCGCATGTGTTTCTTTTGAACGAAAAATCAAAATTTATTCCAAGGAGAAATAACGATTATTTCTAACCTTAGGGATGAGGTGTGAAAGGGCGAATTGTGAAGAGTAATGATAAACGGAAAAATGAAGTGTCCAGGGATGGGAACTTTTATTTTTCCGTTTATCATTACTCTTCACAATTCATCCTTTCATACCTCATCCCTAAGGTTAGAAATAATCGTTATTTCTCCTTGGAATAAATTTTGATATTTCGTTCAAAAGAAACACATGCGGGATAATTTTCAAATGTCGTTTAACAATCACAAGCCGCATTATATTATATTGTATTACAATATGTTATATTTAATGAATGAGAATCCAGAAGTACTATATGAATATCTTGAAAAGTTTTCATGTGTGTGTGATCTTTGAGAAAAACGATTAAAGGATTCAGAGCGAAAGTTCTAACGAAATCAAAGATCATATGTATAAAGCTAAGGTTCTAAAACATACATGAATTGACATTAGAAATACTGCAATATATGAGACGTTGATAGAGGTAAAAGTTCAGATTCAAATATAGGAGAAAGAGAGAGTAACCGATTCAGCCTGGAAACGAGGGCTGGGGGGGGGGGGGGAACGAAGTGTGGACGACTGATGAGCAAGTTTCCAGTTCTGACTTGATTCTGGAGAGACTGGATGAACGTAAATGGCGGATACCACACACACTCGACCCCTCTTTCTATTCTTGATAACTTCAAAAATGCATCCGAGGAATAGAATTCAAATAAAAAATCTTGGTATAGATTTCGATCGGTCAACGTGAACTCAGCCGTCCATCCCATTAACAAGTCGAGGTGCGTCATCAAAGCTGAACGATAATCGGGACCAAGAATCCGTTCATTAATCAGGATTACAGGAATGGTGGTTGCATATTCTTGCCCGAATAATCTGCTGTTCTTTAAAGTCTAAGATCGCCCCTCGCTGAGGGGCTTTAGTGTATAAGAATAACAACGCAGCTAACCTTCTGGAGTTCATTGCATCGAAGACTTTTAGCCATATCTTATGTCTCATATGAATTGAAAACTAAGAACACCGATCAACTCATCAAACGAATCCAGTTTTTATTTATCAAAGTGAAGGATGCTGTTGTACATAAGCTAGGAGCCAAGTCGAGACACGGTACTGTTCGACGACGAGGTTAATTGAAGCTAAATAACCCATTTATTATCTTTACGCGAAAAAATTCGCATATCTCCAGATTAACTAAAATAAAACGGTAGAGGCTCTTAGTTTTCTACTAAGTCTCACTGTCATAGCTAACTTGAAGGTGTTGGTGCCAGGTGATCTTGCCCTCCAAGACCATCAGCCACGAGAGGGTCCTGGAGACCCTCCTGTTCCAGCAGGACTCTGGGACCTACCAGGTCCTTCAGTCTTACCTGGACCAGTGTCGGCGGCAGGGAAGTCCCATTAACTCCGGGCATAGGTAGCGTTGGCGACTCTTGTTGGACTTTCAGGCGGATCAACCCCAAACCACCGAATATGTCCAGGAATGTAAACTGTTCGCCCTCGCCTATACTTCTAGAGAAGTGTCAACTGTTGAACCACGGCCTTGCCCAGACTTTCAGGGAAGTGTCAACTGTTGAACCACGGCTAGACTTGCAACTGCTGGAACAGGGCTTTGCCCAGACTTCCAACTGTTGAACCGCAGCCTTGCCCAGACTTCCAAGGAAGTGTCAACTGTTGAACCACGGCTTTGCCCAGACTTCCAACTGTTGAACCGCGGCCTTGCCCAGATTTCCAGGGAAGTGTCAACTGTTGAACTTTTGCCTTGCTCATACTTCCAGGGAAGTGTCAACTGTTGAACCACGGCTTTGCCCAGACTTCCAACTGTTGAACCATGGCTTTGCCCAGACTTCCAACTGTTGAACCGCGGCCTTGCCCAGACTTCCAGGGAAGTGTCAACTGTTGAACTGCGGCCTTGCCCAGACTTCCAGGGAAGTGTCAACTGTTGAACCGCGGCCTTGCCCAGACTTCCAGGGAAGTGTCAACTGTTGAACCGCGGCCTTGCCCAGACTTCCAGGGAAGTGTCAACTGTTGAACCATGGCTTTGCCCAGACTTCCAACTGTTGAACCGCGGCCTTGCCCAGACTTCCAGGGAAGTGTCAACTGTTGAACCACGGCTTTGCCCAGACTTCCAACTGTTGAACCATGGCTTTGCCCAGACTTCCCACTGTTGAACCGCGGCCTTGCCCAGACTTCCAGGGAAGTGTCAACTGTTGAACTGCGGCCTTGCCCAGACTTCCAGGGAAGTGTCAAATGTTGAACCGCGGCCTTGCCCAGACTTCCAGGGAAGTGTCAACTGTTGAACCGTGGTCTTGCCCAGACTTCCAGGGAAGTGTCAACTGTTGAACCGCGGCCTTGCCCAGACTTCCAGGGAAGTGTCAACTGTTGAACCGTGGTCTTGCCCAGACTTCCAGGGAAGTGTCAACTGGTGAACCGTGGTCTTGCCCAGACTTCCAGGGAAGTGTCAACTGTTGAACCGTGGCCTTGCCCAGACTTCCAGAGAAGTGTCAACTGCTGAACCATTGCCTTGCCCAGACTTCCAACTGTTGAACCATGGTTCCAGGGAAGTGTCAACTGTTGAACGATGAATCCCAGTTAATACCAAGACTCACAAAGATATTTTCTAGGTTAGATATTTATACCAAACCTACCTTGGTGTTAGGCTGTGATCTTATTTTCGACCAAATTCTCCCTTTTGTAAGCCAAGACTGTTGTTCCGGTGGTTTTACTCCCGAGAGGCTTCAATTTCGTTTATTTTTGGGAGTGACCCAGAAATGTTTAGAGAGCTGTTGTTGCCTATATTGCTACTGAGTTTAGAGAAGTTAGAGTTTGTAATATATAGACACAACTATGAGACATTGTGTGTAAGAGCTTTATAGATCATGTTTATAGCAGGTTTTTCAACTGAACACTCTTTAACCATATGTGGCCGCTTTATAATAAGAGCTTATTAAGAAGAATCTTGTTGAGACTTGCAGAAATCTTTGCCTTCATTTATATCAATATGTTATATTAATATATTTTAAACCAATTAAAGTTTCTTGAAGAAAGAGGTTGCTTGGCCGGCATTCATCTTTCTTTTCAAAAATAGACACTTCGGACAGTTAAAGTTTTATTTTCTCAATGTTTCAATAAAATTATTTTGTCTTTGTCAGGAGAAATAAAAATTCTTTATAATTTTTAACGTCTTGCTAAATGCTTTATTTTTAATTTCTCTTGACGAAGACAAAATATTTTTGTTGAAACGTTGAAAAAATAAAACTTGAACTGGCTAAAGTGTCTATTTTTTAAACAAATTGAAATAGTTTTACAATATTTGGAAAGAATTTTCTTATCGAAAGAGTTATATATGTAAAAAAAAAAGAGAAATCGAGAATTACTCTAATTGAAAAAAAAAAAAATAGGACTTTAAAATTCGTACCTAATCAAATATTTACTTCCCAAATTGTCTGAAGGTCAATAGGAGAATTATTGAGCCATTGCAGAATAATCTCAATGATTAACTTTGCAGAATATGGCCATGAAAAGTTATTTCTGTTATCCATCACTATATCAAGGTCTTCCAATTACACAGTTCTATTTAAAGGAAACAAAGGAAAAATTGTGAAAAAAGTGAAAAATCTCAAAAGAACAATGTATATACAGTAAAACCTCCATGAAAGTACACCCGCGCTAGAGGACACCTCTCTATAAAGGACAGTTTTCATTTTCAAATTACCATTTTTACTATTTAGTAACTCTCTGAAAAGAGGGTACCTCTCCCTAAAGGACACTTTGACTCTGCAATTATATGTCCTTTACAGGGAGGTAGTTCTACTGTAAATACACCATTATTACACTCTAAATACAACTTCAGATTTTCTAATTGAGTCATAAAGCTAAACGTGTAGATTATAAGTTGAAGACTAGAGGAAATATAGCACGCTATCTGAATGAAAACTATTCAACATAATTTTTTTCTATCTATAAACTTCCTGTTGTGATTGAAAAATATTAGGAGGGCCTGGGCTATCAGTGGGGAACCCTTCCAAACTTGTTAAACCACTATAAAGGTTCTTCAGAGATGAGGTAAACTCATCTAATATTTCTAACACATAAAGGATATTGGAAGAAAAAAAGACATATCCTGACTGCTCAAATGATAATTTTATATGACAGTGCCATCTAGCGGAAAAAATATCAACTAAACAATTTAGTTTTATTCCATAATATTGGCCAACTTTTTTTTTTTTTAATAATTAAAGAAAACTAACCACGTACCCGTTTTGGGATGTTGGCCCTCATTAATGATCAAAAAGGCTGGTTCACAAGAGACTTCCTTATAAGTAAAGGTAGTTGAGGCCAAATGTACATAAATACGCTAAAAACATGTGGAAAAAGAAAAAGTAAGAGTATAAGAAGATATATATATATTAGGTAGTGATAGGAAAAAGAAAGGACAATAGGAGGTGGTAAATAGAAAATTTAAGCTAAATAAATTTAATAATCATCAAGTTATAATTAATAAATTTACTGGCAATGTGTTTCTTTTCAATAATATCATCAAATATTATCTCTACAGACCCTAATGTACTCTACAGTAAGGTCTATAGAAATATTATTTGATGGTATTATTGAAAAGAAACACATTGCCAGTAAATTTATTTGTTACAGATTTTACTGATAGATGGCAATTGAATTTATAAATTATAATTAAATATAAATTATTACTGAAGTAAGGAACTAACACCTACTCTCATATTCTCATGCCTGCAGCCTTGCAGAAAATTGACAAAGACCCAGAGCAGCAGCTTTACACACCCAAGATAGTGGACATTGCTGCTACTGTGATAGAGATGCATGGAGACATCTGAGGCTCTTCATTGGACACAACAACAACAACTGAAGTAAGGACATCCTAAACAAGCTTTCATTAAAAATCAGAAAAACGTTGAATACAAATTAAGCTGAATCCCTTTTTAATGACCACTTCAGGTCAGCTATCACTTTACAAAATTCCCATTGTTTTAACAATGAAGTCCTCAATAGCAACCTATGCCTCAAATGGGTTTTGAAGGTTATAGTTTCTTCTATAGATTGTCCAAAATAGCCTGAGAGTGATCTGCCTTTATCGCTATTTTATTATGAAAAGAAGAGGATAAGGCACAATTTGGATTATAGATTATAAACACAAGGTAATAAGACCAAATCCAAATAAATAAATAGTGTGTGACGTTTCGGTAACAGCGTTGTTACCATCTTCAGACAAAAGTATTGAATGAGAAATTTTACCACAGCATGTTTTTAATAGTTACTGTTATCAAGTGTAAACAAGATAACAGATAAGAAGAAGATAGTTTTCTGAGAAACAGAATATTATTCTTTGAATTAAAATTACCCTGTGATTATGAGAAAAGAAATAATCTCATTTTTTATTAGTAAAATTAATAAGTAGGCTTAATTATGATAGAGTGTAAATTTATTAATTATATATCCTCTTTGAAGACTACACTTCTTTAACAGTCACGCCATATTAACGACCATGCCGCTTTAACCACTATGCCCCATTAACAACCACACCTCAAAAAAAGGCCACACCTCTTTAACGACCACACTCAATAAAAGACCACGCTTCATTAGCGACTTTGCTTCAATAAAGACTCAACCTCTTTAACGACCACACTTTATTATTGACCACGTCTCATTAATGACCACACCTCAAAAAAGACGACACCTCTTTAACGACCATGCCAAATTAAAAAAACACACCTCGTTAACAGTGATGCCTCATTAACGACTGCTCCTCAAAAAAGACCCTAACTCTATAATGACCACACCTTTTTATGACCACCTCTCATTAACGACCATGCCTCAATAAAGACCACTCATCTTTAATGATTATTTTAGTCTCAGTAGGTCTTTAATAGGACACATTTTAATGTATAAACAATTTCCTCTATAAAGTTAAAGGTTACCTCTCCCATCAAAATAGACATCAAAACTAGACATCAACAATTTTCCTATTGTTTCCTTTAACGCATTGCACTGAGTTTAGCAAGAATCACAGTTTGAAAAACAACATTGTCATATAATATATTTCTATTATTCTACTTCTCAGAAATATGTTTCCTTTTTATAAAGAGAGCAAAGAATTCTGCAATCAATCAAGATTCTCTGTGTTGGGCCACAAAACAACGAAAAAATTCTGTTTGTTGAGATTTTATATAACCATGCTACACACCATTAATTCTAATACAGAGAATGTTTTTTTGTTTATTAGATTTACCTACTGTTGTTCTTGTGTCTATAAATGTATATCATCCTATTCTCAGAAAAATAAAACTTTTTAAAATTTGTAAAAACAGGTTTAAACCATCAGTAATTTATCCTTCATACAGTGTCTCATTTGGAGAATTTGTGTTCCCTCTAAATATTCTCATAAGGAAACGCTTAGTAACTTTTAGTTTACTTATTTATTTCAATTTGTCCCCCTAGGGACACTTGCATTGTCATACATGTATACCTTTACATTTGTCTATACAAGAGTCAACAAGGAGAAAGAGAGGGGGAAAAAATGAGAACACAGAACTTCTTTGTAATTTCTCTTTGTACCCTTTATTTTTTGTTTAGATTTTCTTATATAAAGGAAATAAAGAAAAATTCTAAAAACTAGATTTAGTTAACTTTTATATATCAGGTAAAAAGAGTTAAAAGGTTTAATAATTAAAAAACATTCAATATATATATATATGTGATAGATTAGAGCATGCCATCTGTTATGAGAATTCAAAACTATTATAGACGAGTATGATTCTTTTAAAAATTAAACAATATCTACTGTTCTTACTGCAATAGAAAATTTATGGGAGGGTCTGGCTCATATGTATATATTAAAAATAAAGAAGGCCTATCTTGACCAAAAGCACATGTGCATTTTAAATGGCAGAGTGTCATCTAGTGGAACAGAAATCAACTAAACATTGATTTAACTTGTTCCATGATATTTGGTCAACCAAATTTCTTGATAAATCAAGAAAAGCACATGTGCATAAATATATATATATATATTGATAGAATCATCTTCTCTCTTCTCAACAAGTTTATTTTCATTTTATGACAAACAAGTACATTTTTTAGCAGAGTTCTACAGGCTTATCAAAGATGTATAGGAGAAGAATGATTTATAAATAAGACACGTATCCAGAGGGCAAATATAATTGAATGTAATTCTACTGTCCTAAAAGCTTATGTCCATAGTTTGCTTAAATTCAATTTCTAGGATTCCACCCTTCAGTGTAAACATATAAAAGCAGAATGATCCAATACAGTATTAGAGCTCTAAAGAAGCGGTCTGGTAGATTAAATTGGAGAAACCGCTGGGAGGGTTCATCACTGATTAGCCAAGTCCTTCCAATATTTTTTCATCGCAGTAAGGACAGTAGAAGTGTGATTTATTTGTGAAAAGAAACATTCGCATCTTAATGTCTTCACTCGTTAAATATGTTGTTGTCGTTGTTATTGTTTATTCCTAAGTCATAAAGGTAGAGGCTGTCTGGCCGGCATTCATATTTATATACAAAAAAGACACTTCAGCCAGTTGGAGTTTTTTATTTTCTCAACATTTCGACAAAAATTTTTTGTCTTCGTCAGGAAGATTTTTGTCGAAACGTTGAGAAAATAAAAAACTCCAACTGGCCGAAGTGTCTTTTTTGTATATAAATATTCCTAAGTCGTTTAAACCATCTCCATTAGGTTCCATTTTCTTAGCTTTTCTATTATAGTCCTGGGGATTCACATTAAATATAGTTTTATAGATAGTTCTTCTTTCTCTTCAGAGTTTTGATAAGAAACATTGCTTGAAAACTTGTTTGCTCTAATAATTGGATGGACAAATATTGTCTTAGGTAGGATCCAGGTATTTCATCTAGCACTTCAATTTGCAGCTTATTTTTCTATCAGAAATTGCTTTCACTGAGACAATTCTCTAGTTTAATGGAAAAAAGAAAGGATGTGAACAAATTCTGTTTTTTTTTTGCTTATCCCTAATACACGTGGTACAGGCCATGATAATCATGGTGGGTAGTTAGCGACTGCTTATCTGTATCACAAATTCTGTGTGAAGGATAAATTACTGAGTAACCACTAAACAAACTTCCCTTGCTAACAACTGCACGTGGTAACCGGGAACAACTCGAGATAGAAACAACCAACTTTGTAATAACAACACACTTTGTACACCCCAGTGTTTTGTAAAACTGCAGGAATTTTATAACCAACAGTAGTCACTTTTGTACTATCTTCTTGAAAAACCATGCTCACACCTTTTATTTTTGTAACAAAGATGTGTAGGTTTTTTTAGCAGTGTACAATAATCAAAAGGAATTGTTCTTTTTTTGTATGAACGACACCTTTCTTTTTGATGTCTAAATAGGCCACTTGCCATCCAATGTTGAACAAATAGTTTTTTTTTCATTATTTTACAGAGAAATGATGTTTTTTTATTGATATATATATATTCATATAAAAAATATATCTATATATTTTATATATATATGCTTTTATTTTTTGTAAATATATGATTTCAAAGAGAGAATTTTAATTTCCACCTATGTATGTATGTGTGAATAGAATGTGATATGTTGATATGTGAATTCATGTCTGGGATCTTTTTCTTTAACACAACAACAACATTCTAAAGAGATAAAGGTCTAGATGGAAAATTTGCCGGGAGGAAATTGATCCATTGAAGCATAGGGCGCCTCTCCTGTCAAAATAAACGTCAAAGCCTGACGCCATCTATAGATAAACTGACGAGGGCCATTAGCCCAAAACCATGGTTTCTAGGTGGACGCTTCTCAGTTTTCCAAAGCTGGTGTTGTGGCTTTGTCACCGACCCGAGGTTGCTAGTTGCGGCGATGGTCAATAGATGGCGTCAGGCTTTGACATTTATTTTGAAGGGAGAGGTGCCCTATGCTTCTATATATATATATTAATATATAAAGAGACAAGGGTCGCCTCTCCCGTCTTTATATCAATTTCCTCCCGGCAAAATTTCCATCTATATTAATATATATATGAACATACTTGTGATACAATAACTGTGACTTTATTTTGAAAATAAGGAATATGTTGGGTTTACACAAATGGCTACATTAAACATTTTGGAAAAGAACGGTATCCTTCCAAATCCTAGAGTGATAAAAAATTTTAAAAAGTGTCTCATGATGTGTAACAAAAGAGATAAATCTATTTTAAACCATTAAGTTTATTGTTAAAGCATTGTGATGGAAAAACATGCGAGTCTAAACCCTGACTATATGTAGTTGTAAGGCAAAGTTAGGAGTGAAAACTTCTCACAGAATTTAGAGTTTGGAACAAACCAAGAAGGTAAACTAACCAATCAGATAAAGAGTATATATTTACACGGTGTCAGTTGATCTGTCTGATAAGAATGGCCTTGGCTTTGGCAAAGTTCTTCATCCATTGTTCCAGAGTGCGACCTTCCACCACAGGCTGGGGTAGACGGATACTCCAAGATGGAGGGTTCCACCTGCATCGGCACACAACACCAATCTTATACTGTCACACTTGCAACAGACAATCTATATCTAAACCATAGCTACACCGGAACCCTTTATAACAGCAACTTGGTTATAACATGCTAATTATAAAGCTTCAAATGGACAGCATCAAACAACACTAACAAGATTTAGAACAGGCCATCTCAAGTCATTGAAGATAGAAAATAACAACAAAATCTACCCTACTTGCCCAAAATATAGCTTGGTGCCTGCAGCTCCAGAACACCTTTTGGCTTGCATTAGATGTACTAAACAGGACTTTTGAGGGAGCTCACTGCTTATTATAAAACAGCTCGAGGAGCATGAACTCATGGAATTCGTGTAATCTTTGCACAAGGGGATAAGAAACAACAACAAAATCTACCCCACTTGCCCAAAATATAGCTTGGCACCTGCAGCTCCAGAACAGATTCTAGCTTACATTAGATGGCACTAAACAGGACTTTTGAGAGAGCTCACTGCTTATTATAAAACAGCTCGAGGAGCATGAACTCATGGAATTCGTGTAATCTTTGCACAAGGGGATAAGAAACAACAACAAAATCTACCCCACTTGTCCAAAATATAGCTTGGCACCTGCAGCTCCAGAACAGATTCTAGCTTACAATAGATGGCACTAAACAGGACTTTTGAGAGAGCTCACTGCTTATTATAAAACAGCTCGAGGAGCATGAACTCATGGAATTCGTGTAATCTTTGCACAAGGGGATAAGAAACAACAACAAAATCTACCCCACTTGTCCAAAATATAGCTTGGCACCTGCAGCTCCAGAACAGATTCTAGCTTACAATAGATGGCACTAAACAGGACTTTTGAGAGAGCTCACTGCTTATTATAAAACAGCTCGAGGAGCATGAACTCATGGAATTCGTGTAATCTTTGCACAAGGGGATAAGAAACAACAACAAAATCTACCCCACTTGCCCAAAATATAGCTTGGCACCTGCAGCTCCAGAACAGATTCTAGCTTACATTAGATGGCACTAAACAGGACTTTTGAGAGAGCTCACTGCTTATTATAAAACAGCTCGAGGAGCATGAACTCATGGAATTCGTGTAATCTTTGCACAAGGGGATAAGAAACAACAACAAAATCTACCCCACTTGTCCAAAATATAGCTTGGCACCTGCAGCTCCAGAACAGATTCTAGCTTACAATAGATGGCACTAAACAGGACTTTTGAGAGAGTTCACTGCTTATTATAAAACAGCTCGAGGAGCATGAACTTGTTGGGACACCTCGTGACCATAATATGCCAAAGTAACCCAGAACCCCACCTAACCTAACCATATCCCACCTTTGTCCATTTAAGTTACCAACCTCTGGTGATTGCGAGGTGTTGAGATGGAGCCTGAAGCCACCTTTAGCCTTGGCAGCACTAAGCCAGAGACCGAGATCCCCTTCCTGGTGGTCAAGTCACCTAACCTGTGGTGGATGACCTGGCCCCACCAACACCAGGATAGTCCAAGATGGACTCAGACACCCCTTCCTGGTGGTCAAGACACCTGACCTGTGGTGGATGACCTGGCCCCACCAACACCAAGCTAGCCTGAGATGGACTCAGACACCCCTTCCTGTTGGTCGAGCCACATGTCCGATGGTGGCCGACTTGACCACAAGCCAGTCCAAGATGGACCCAGACGCCCCTTCCCTGTAGTCAAGCCACCGACCTATGGTGCTTGACCTGACTCCACCACGAGCCCTGAACCTTTCCCAAGCTGACCCCAAGATGTCCAGAATCAACAATAATAATTATATTTTTTAAATCGTTCTTTAATTCAATATTTTCATAATTTTAATCATTATTTTTTTGTGAATATTTCTTTAATTTTTAATTTATTTTTATAATTTTTTTAAGACGCCTTTTTTATTTTTTTATTTTCATAGAGAGAAGATTGATGATAGCCTTGGGGGGTTGAGTTCAGCAACACTGGGACAAGGAAGCGGGATATTTACATTCTTGAAGATTGACAATTTTGATATTGACATTCGGATTTTTACATTTCTTTTTATTAACAAAAACTAGATTCTTTTTTCCCGAGAAGCAAAAAAGACTTGGAGTTGCGGAGGGCGGAGGCCGCTAGCTGCGGCCTTGGCTGCCCATTTTTTTGAATGATGGACACTGGGTGGCTGGATGACTAGGTAGGTTGGGGACATAATGGGACTTTGGCACGATAGGCCTTTTTTTTTCTTTTGTATAAAGTTTAAAACTCCTCCCTTTTAACCTTATCTGCAGTTTTTTTTTTTCTTAAATATATATATATTTTTAATCTTATATGCGCGTGATATTATTCAAGTATTTTTTCTTTGTTTTATCTATATTTGTAGTGCATTGAAAATTTATTTTATTAGAATAAATAAAATATGTTTAACCAAAAAATTGATTGGTTAATTTCCCCATCAATATAATTGCTAGCCGGCACAGCTTTAGGTCTCTACATGTGCCATAGATGAATAAATTTGTGGTCTGCTTTTCAGCAGCCACTGGCGCCCTAATATATGGACATGTAGAGATCTGGAAATAGTAAAAGTATAAAATCATCATTGTTTTTTTTAACAATGACTTTCTTCTTCCATTATACCCAAAAAAAAAATATGAAATGCTCTCGAACTCATCAAACTCATGGAATTCGTGTAACCACAAGGGGATAAGAAACTAACAACAAAATCTACCCCACTTGCCCAAAATATAGCTTGGCACCTGCAGCTCCAGAACAGATTCTAGCTTACAATAGATGGCACTAAACAGGACTTTTGAGAGAGCTCACTGCTTATTATAAAACAGCTCGAGGAGCATGAACTCATGGAATTTGAGTAACCACAAGGGGATAAGAAACAACAACAAAATCTACCCCACTTGTCCAAAATATAGCTTGGCACCTGCAGCTCCAGAACAGATTCTAGCTTACAATAGATGGCACTAAACAGGACTTTTGAGAGAGCTCACTGCTTATTATAAAACAGCTCGAGGAGCATGAACTCATGGAATTCGAGTAACCACAAGGGGATAAGAAACAACAACAAAATCTACCCCACTTGTCCAAAATATAGCTTGGCACCTGCAGCTCCAGAACAGATTCTAGCTTACAATAGATGGCACTAAACAGGACTTTTGAGAGAGCTCACTGCTTATTATAAAACAGCTCGAGGAGCATGAACTCATAGAATTCATGTAATATTTACACAAGGGGATAAGAAACAACAACAAAATCCCAAATTAATATAAAGCAATAACACGCCATCTATATATAATAAATGAAAACATTAAAACACAAATGTTACTTTTACATACAAATCAAACTTCTACTGTCCTTACTGTAATGAAAAATATTGGGAGAGCTTAGCTCATCAGTGTTGAACCCTCCTTACGGTTTTGCCAATTTAACCTACCAGACCGCTTCTTAGAGCTCTAATACTGTATTAGATCATTCTGCTTAAATATTCTACACTGAAAGGTGAAATCTCAGAAAAAGTATCCAAGCAAACTATGGACATAAGCTTTTAGGACAGTAGAATTACATATAAATATTTGCATCGAGCAATGCTCTTCCGGAAACAATAAAGGCCAGTTAAACATAAATTTAAATAAAACAATAACACGCTATCCATATTTATTAAATGAAATTCCCATATGTTTTAACTATAATTATAACATTAAATTTTGGTCCAAAGGGGGTTCAACTGTATTTAGAAATTTGTTAATACATCTTTAACTTGAAAACTGATATAACTTGTACTTGATTAAGCAAGCTCACAGGTTAGATCAAATATTTGCTTCAATTTCACCTTGGAGTCACTTCTGATTATAAAGACATAGCATGTTCAAGCCACTCTAGGCCAATGAGTTCACTGACCAAATACCAGCTTGCAACACAAAGGTAGCTGATGATAGATGAATGTTGCATATAGTGTATTGAAAACATTATAACATTTTAATGGTAAGGGGGGAGTTCTTTATATGTCCTTCATCTCTACCTCTTGCCAGTACTGGTAGGTAAGTTACTGTCTACCAGAGATTTGTGCACCAGTTATTTTATTATAATGCATTAGCGCCATATAATGATAGATTAAACTGGCAAAACCGCTGGGAGGGTTCACCACTGATGAGCCAGGCCCTCCCATTAATTTTTCCATTGCAGTAAGGACAGTAGAAATTGTTTATTTTAAAAAGAATCATACAATTCTATAATAGTTTCGAGTTATTTTATTAGTTATTGAGGCACAACCTGCATCACAGTGGAGAGGATCAACAGCCTAAAACATGGCTGGTTTTTCTTGATTCTCCTCAATAAATTGACAAAATAATAAATATATCAATGATTATAATATGAAGCATTAGCGCACCATCTGTTATGAAAATTCGAAACTATTTTAGATGCGTACGATTCTTTTTAAAAGAATTCTTCAATTTTTCCATTGCAGTAGGGGGGCAGTAGGAATTGTTTAAATTTTAAAAAGAATCTTACGCATCTAAAATAGCTTAGAATTTTAATATCAATAATTAGTTTATATTTATTCTGATGGCTGACACACAAGCAACTATCAGTAGCATGATCAGGAGATGATGTATCCAGAGCTGGTAGGCCAGAAAGAAACTCACCACTCCTCCAGGAGTTTATTGAGGTCCTCCATATTGTGGAGCTGGGAGTCCAAAGGTTTCCGGCAGCTGGTGAGGATGGTGGAGGTCTTGTGTTCTGCTGCCTTCCTCTGGGTGACCAGCTCTGGGCTGGGGGCTACGCAACACATGACAATAGCATCTAGGTACTACATAACTATGGATGATGCAACTTGCCACCTTCAGCACAAATTAAAAAATACCAAATATTTATTGTGTACCGCCGTTCCCCTTGATAACTTCACATTGTTGTTTCTTATCCCCTTGTGTAAAGATTACACGAATTCCATGAGTTCATGCTCCTCGAGCTGTTTTATGATAAGCAGCGGCCTCTCCCAAAGGTACTGTTTAGTGCATCTAATGCAAGCCAAAATGTGTTCTGGAGCTACAGGTGTCAAGCTAAAATTTGGGCAAGTGGGTTAGATTTTGTTATTATTTTCTATCTTCAATGGCTTGAGATGGCCTGTTCTAAATCTTGTTAGTGTTGTTTGATGCTGTCTAGTATTAAACCATGGGCTTTGAAGGATCATATTAGCACAGAAGTGTGAATTCCCTATCGGATTTCTGATCCAACAAGTTCTTCTCAGATGTGTCAAATATCAAAATGTTGGTTATCACAAAAAATCTAGTAAATGAACAAGATTTGCCTTGCATGCACTAAGAAAACCACTTTCATTTTTCCCAGGAGAACCATACTATTGTGAGAGATGAGGATGAATCGAATGTACACTCTATATAATTTAAACATCAAATCTGAAATATGTCATAACATGTTGTTGTTGTTGTTTCTTATCCCCTTGTGTAAAGATTACACAAATTCCATGAGTTCATGCTCCTCGAGCTGGAATGGGGTATAGGGGTGCAGCTTTCGTTGATCATGGCATAACATGATCACCCTTTCTTACCAGAATTGGATGTTCACAATTGACGCTCTATACTATCTTGACTAAGTGGGTAGGAAACCATTTTTGCCAGGAGTAGTTATAATTTCCTTAAAGCTGCTAAATTGTTAAATATGTTCCCTCTCTTTCTCTTATTTTCTCTTTGGTTTGACCCAACCCTGACAAATTCTGTATAGGGAGTATGGCCCAAAACAAGGTTGTGTGTTTGTGTGTAAAACAACAAAAATCTGCAAGAATATTGATAGGCAGCAAGTCATTGCTAAAAACGTGTGCTAAATCAATGTCTGCTGTGCTGTCAAAAAGAAAAAAATGTTGAAGCTTGCTGAGAGCAATAAAAATAAAGAAATTACTGCACAAGAAGATACCAGAAATTGGTGAATCTAACAAATTGAGGTGTTAAGAGAAAAAAAAAAGGCATCTTCTGATTGTGCAACTAAAGGTAGGTTTGCGCCATCTATCGAGAATAAATATCAACTAATCATAGATTTTTAATTATTCCAGAATTGGCCAAATACCATTTCTGGTTTTTAGCCAATTATATATATATATATAATTTTTTTGAAAATAGAGCAATCCATACTTAATTCATTAGATAATAAAAGGCATATATTGGATTTAATAAAATATTTATTTTGCCAATATTTCGGCTGGCCGAACGCCAACCTTTATTGGGGCATTACATTTTTGTATACACAAATAATAATAATTTTTCATGCACAAATTTCTCCCACCTACTCTGTATTTTAATTGATTTCAACTGTGATATTTGAACACTATGCGGCGCTGAGTTTGTGTATACAAAGATGAAATGCCTCGATAAAGGTTGGCGTTCGGCCAGCCGAAATATTGGCAAAATAAATATTTTATTAAATCCAATATATGCCTTTTATTATCTAATATATATATATTAAAAAAAACAACGATTAATTGATTTTTATTCCAACAAATGATACAAGCCAACAACAACATTTAGTTTCACAATCAGGAGATGCCTTTTTCTTAATTTATCTGCCTGATCCCAGTACAATTTCACTTTTGTACATTTTTCAAATAAAGGTGTGTTTTAGCTACCAAAGTTTCACTAAAAAATGAGGCCTGTTAGCTCTTAGTAAGCTTCAAAGTAGAAATGAGAAGTACCTGGAGGCAAGGCTTGGTGGTGGTACTGAGGCAGTGGATTCCTCAGCTCCTGGCTCAGTGCGTAGACGGCAGTGGCTAGCTGGTCCGAGGACTGCGCAACACAGTTGCGCATTGTAGGGGGTTCAACACAGCATTACACCATAAGGTTTGAATACTTCCACCAGCATTGCATTGTTAGAAGAGGAGTAGACTTCTTTAAAAATCCTGAATTCAACTGACCCGGTTGATAGACCTCAGCAAGAGTCCCACTCCAGGGATACTGAGGAGCTGCGTCTGTACTCATGTTAGAGTCGGAGGCAAAGGCATCTGCTTACATGTTAGGAACGGCCTCAAATTACAGGCAAAGTCAGACTTTCACTAAAGTGTGCCTGGATCATGGTACCATGATCAACGAAAGCTGCAACCCTTACACCCCATTCCATGAGTGAGCTCATGGAATTCGTGTAATCTTTACACAAGGGGATAAGAAACAACAACAACAACAACATACTTCCACCAGGGGGTGTGTGTAAGCCCTTTGTTTGCAACCAAGATATGTTTCTTAGAATAAGTCACCTTATTGTAACATATCTAGAAAATCAGGGTAGACAAACCTCAAAGAATGACACCGCAATTTATTTTTGATGCCAAAACAAATCAAAATTTATAAAATACCAGAAAGGTAAATAAGGGAAGTTTTAAAAGAGTAGCAAAATATAAAAATTTTTAATCTGTTCATATATAATTTGCTAGTGGGTTGATGTTTGACATAAAGTCATGGACAACAAATCTTTGATGTTGCTAGTTGTCTATTTTTTTTTTTAAGGAGACAGAAGCAACTTTGTTCACACTTGGTTATCTGGTTTGTCTTCAATAAAGGTCACTATGCATCAAACATCTTTGAGAGTTATTGTCTGAAACCCGATATACATGCTATAAAAGGTATAGCTTTCTTAAGTTGTGTCCATTTTTATGTTATATTGGGAGTACAAATAAGTTTTGAGGGGTTTGCAAAAGAAGCCACAACAAATATTATATAAATAGCATCGGACCTTGTAAGGTTTCATGTTAAGGCTTCATCATTTCCCCCAAAAAATCAGAAGAAGTCTTTTCACTCAAGTGCAAGGAACTTTTTTTTTTGTGCTCTAACCATGTCAACATTTTTGCCAACAAAACTCAATTTGCGGGAAGCGCTGCTTTTTTGTTTTAATTTGAAGAAAAGTGCATCTGATGGACATCGATTGCTGTGTGAGGCATATGGTAAACATGCTCTATCAAAAAAATCATGTGAGTACTGGTTTCGGGGTTTCAAAAGTGGCGATTTTGACACCAGAGACAAAGAACGCGGAGGGAGGCCAATAAAGTTCGAAGACGCTGAGTTGGAGGCTTTATTGGACGAAGATTCAAGCCAAACTCAAGAGGAGCTCGCTGAAACCTTGGGAGTGACTCAACAAGCGATTTCGAACCGTCTCAAGGTCATGGGTATGGTGCAAAAACAAGGAAATTGGGTTCCATATGAACTCAAGCCAGGAAACATCGAGCGCCGTATTTGCACGTGCGAACTACTGCTCAAAAGACAAAATCGGAAGGGTTTTTTTGCATTGAATCGTGACGGGGGACGAAAAGTGGATTCACTACGACAACCCAACGCGCAGAAAATCGTCGGTTAAGCCCGGTCATGCATTAACTTCAACGGCCAAACCGAATATTCATGGCAAGAAGCTAATGCTGTGCATCTGGTGGGATCAGCTCGGAGTGATCTACTATGAGCTACTTCAGCCTAACGAAACCATCACTGGAGAACGTTACCAACAACAATTGATGCGATTAAGCCGAGCATTGAAGATTAAACGCCCACTATATGCCAAAAGACATGACACGGTGATCTATCAGCACGACAACGCTCGGCCACATGTTGCAAAAGTTGTCAAGGAGACTTTGGAGGCGCTTCAATGGGATGTCCTACCCCACCCGCTGTATTCACCAGACATTGCTCCTTCAGACTACCACATGTTCCGTTCGATGACACATGGCCTGGCCGAGCAGCACTTCACTTCTTACGAAGAGGCGAAAAATTGGTTCAATGTTTGGATCGCCTCAAAAGACGAGGAATTTTTTCGACACGGAATCCGTATGCTGCCTGAAAGATGGGAAAAAGTCGTAGCTAAAGATGGACAATACTTTGAATGAAATATATTGTACTGATTTCTCTGAATAAAGCTTCGAATTTATAAAAAAAATCCCTCAAAACTTATTTGTACTCCTAATAATACAGTGAACTATGGCTCTAATGAACCATGGCTATAATGAATCACAAGTTCAATCCTATAGAGGGGTTTTACTGTATTTTCTTTCATAACTTCTTTTACAAACCTATTTTTAAAATATAGATCAATATCCTTCCCAGCAGAATATAAGTTTTGGTTGGTAGTTAAGATTAGTTGGTTGTACGGAGCTAACTCCAGCACAAGTCTCTACCTACCTTATATATAGGGAGACCTAGGGCCTCCATGACAGGGTCCAGGGGGAAGAAAGCAGAGGACAGGTGATGTCTATGGATGGTGAGCTTAGTGATTTGAACCCTGGAACACACAGGTCTGTCAGATATATACCTATAAATCATAGTTTACCTATACCTCAACTCCGCCTTGCCGGTCCCAAGCCCGTATGAAAAAGGAGGAGGGGGAGCAGTAACAAGCTCACTAAAAAACCTGGGTTCAGCTGGCCCAGCTGATAGTACCCTGTAAGGGCTCCTAATCCAGGGATACAGGATGAGCAGCGTTTGTACTCCATGTTAGGAGCAGCTGCACATGACGTCTGTTCCTCATGTCAGAGGCGGCCATTTCTTTTGGAGCTAAGTCGGCCTGCCACTGAGTAGTGCTCCGAGTCTTATTGACAAAGGCAGACGCATTTACTTCACCCAGTACCTTAATATGATTGAGTGGAGATAAGAAAGAAGAAGAAGACCTATACCTCTCTATGAGAGGACACTCTCAATATAGAACACCTCTCTACAAAGAACAGTTTTCATTGCCAAAGTTTCCATTTTTTTACTAATTAGCAACTCTCTGGAAAGAAGACACCTCTCTCTAAAGGATACTTTGGCTCTGCAACTAGGTGTTGTCCTTTATAGAGAAGTAGTTCTACTGTACCAGCAAACCTTTATAAACCTATGGTACATATATAACAATTTTTCAAAAGTAAACTTGGAAAATACTTGAAATAAAGGAATGTAAAATAAAGAAATAAATAGGTTCATCCATTAATATTGTGATGTCTGGCTCTCTTATCCCAAGATCCAAGAACAGCGTGGGTGGTGTGAATGGGATAAACACGGAAGTGCTACTGGCCCCAGTGGATGATGGAAGAAACTGGCAGCAGGGGAAAAAAAAAGCTGTAGGGCCAACAGCACCAGGGGGAGTATGAAGGAGGAAATGGACAATCTGGTGAGAGGGTTTAACAGCGAGAAGTCTCTCTGAAGAAGACGCTGGACACAACCCGGTGAATAGCAGCTGTTGGTCTGAGGTGCCCTGAAGTTGGACAGGTTGGGTTGGCATCTGGACTGTACAGACTTCTATAGGAGTGGAGATTGGAACGAGGGTGTTAGTCGGCAGCAGATCAGCTTGCAAGTCAATGTCATCCAGGCATATAATAAGACTCTGAGTGTGGATCGGGACTATTCACAAGATTGACATCTCCAGTGTCAAGGATCATTCTGACGAGGAAGATTAGAGGCAAGTCTCTTGTATTGTATTACTTCTAGTTCATGCTACATTAATAAAGCCCCAACTAGCTTCATCCCTTCAAAAACTTGAATAACTAAACTCCGCCTTTGCCGGTCCCAAGCCCGGATGAAAAAGGAGGAAGGGGAGCAGCAACAAGCTCACTAAAAAACCTGGGCTCAGCTGGCCTGGCTGATAGTACCCTGTAAGGGCTCCTAATCCAGGGATACAGGATAAGCAGCGTTTGTACTCCATGTTAGAAGCAGCTGCACATGGCGTCTGTTCCTCATGTCAGAGGCGGCCATTTCTTTTGGAGCTAAATCGGCCTGCCACTGAGTAGTGCTCCCAGTCTTAATGACAAAGGCAGACGCATTCTACTTCACCCAGTCATGATGGTTGTCAAATACCATCAAGGGTCACAACTTGATACCCTAATGATTAAGTGGAGATAAGAAAGAAGAAGAAAAACTTGTCTTTGAACCATGGTGAATGGACAGAGAACACAAATGATGTTTGGGTACCTCACAACAACATTATAATAAAGTGAACTACTAGAAGTTGAACCTACTCAGTAGGTCCACAGAACCAGGTCACTTGTTGCAATGATGAGAGACTCACGGCATAGTAACCCCGGGGAGTGTGACAGTGACGGGGGGCTGTGTCATGTGGTCCAGCTGTCCTGTCACCCAGCCAGACATAGGGGGCTGTTGTGGGGGCGGCTCCAGGAGTTGTTCTGACGTCAGCTGCTGAACCTAACACCACATCAACTATACTGAGCTCAAGGAGCATGAACTCATGGATTCCGGTTAATCCTTGCACTGGTACTGGTAATATGTTTCTTTTCAATAATTACATTAAATAGTATCTCTACAGACTGTAGAGATACTTTAATTTAATTATTGAAAAGAAACACATTGCTAGTAAATTTATTTGTTACAAATTTTATCCATAGATGGCAATTATATTTATAGATAAGATTATAATTTAAAATTTCCATCTTAAATTTTAGATGTGGAATTGGCCTAGCCACTTTGCCAGCTGAAAACACCTCTTTGGCAGACTGTGAAGATTTAATGAATCCCATGAAATTGATGCCCATCCTGGACTGGCCATAGGTCAAAAACATGGTTTCCAGATGTGCATTCTCTTTCAATTTGTTAAAGCTGGTGTTGTGTCACAGACCTATGTCTGCCAAGTGATGGGCTATATAAGATGCAAAGTTTTTGTGTCTATTTTGATGGGAAAGGTTTCCTTTTTCAGAAATGAAGAAGAATGGTGTATATAATATATCGGGGGTCGGTGGAAGGATGGTCTAAACCATTGATTCTCGACTGCTACGACCCAGGTTCAATTCATTGGGCACTTTTTTCTCATTTGAAAAAAAAAAAAATACTCCAATGGCCCTCGATTCTTGCAAAAGTCCAACCTCACTAGCGAGTGCAAGTAACCAAACAGGTCTCTGGCACATTTGTAAGTGCAAAGTCAAACTGATTTTCACATGTGTAGACATGTGGTGCACTTAACAGTAAAAGCAGCTGCCTACTTCTACCCACTATGATTATCATGGTCTGTACCACGTGTACTAGGAATAAGCAAAAAAAAAAAGTTATATACCAATAAATTTGAAAACAAGTGGCAGATGGTCAGAGAACAGCATACATCTGATATTGGGAACAAGAATGAGTTCAAGTAAAGGAGGCAAAACAATAAATAGATCTATAACTGAGGTAAAAGTTCTGTTTTTATTCACTGAGAGAACTAGCATTTAGTATTGTAAGGGAATTATCATCAAGAAATTCTAACAAGAGTTCCCTGCAAGAGAACATATGGTTGAATCTCTGGAGGTCACTGGTACAAATATTTTTTTTTGCTTATCCCTAGTACACGTGGTACAGGCCATGATAATCATGGTGGGTAGAACTAGGCGACTACTTTTACTGTAAGTGCACCACATGTCTATACATGTGAAAAGCAGTTCGACTTTGCACTTGCAAATGTGCCAGAGCCCCATTTGGTTACTTGCACTTGCTG
The DNA here is from genome assembly GCA_030710605.1 of Cordylochernes scorpioides. Classification (NCBI taxonomy): domain Eukaryota; kingdom Metazoa; phylum Arthropoda; class Arachnida; order Pseudoscorpiones; family Chernetidae; genus Cordylochernes; species Cordylochernes scorpioides. Next base: position 22,323,944 of record CP092882.1, on the reverse strand, counting down.
GGGGGGGGGGTTGGATTTTTGCAAGAGTCGGGGGGGGGCATTGGAGCTTTTTTTTAATCAGAAAAAGTGTCCAATGCGGGAATCGAACCCGGGTCGTAGCGGCCGAAAACCAACGGTTTAGACCCTCCTTCCACCGACCCCCGGTACAAATATTTAAAATGCCAAAGGTTAGCTTTTTGTCTGAATTTTCCAAAACTGGTGTTGGGGCTGATTCTTCATCAATACTAGTAAATTTTTCTGCTATGGTCTTCTTTCTTATCTTCATGACTGGGTGAAGTAGAATGCGTCTACCTTTGTCATTAAGACTGGGAGCACTACTCAGTAGCAGGCAGACTTAGCTCCAAAAGAAATGGCCGCCTTTAACATGAGGAACAGACACCATGTGCAGCCACTCCTAACAAGGAGTACAAACACTGCTCATCCTGTATCTCTGGATCAGGAGCCCTTACAGGGTACTATCAGCCAGGCCAGCTGAGCCCAGGTTTTTTTACCGAGCTTGTTACTGCTCCCCCTTCTCCTTACCTTAAGCCTGAATGCACATTTATGAATAACTTTAATCATGTTTGGGTATTTAAGCCAGGAGGGATGCTTTAGCCTTTTTGGACAGCCTTCAGCATTTGCATATCTAATTTCATCTGCATTTTGTTGTCCATGTTTAACCCTGTTATTACAGGTAAAGAAAGATCCACAGTCTTGTTAGGTCTTGTTTCCATCCTTGTTTTGAGCTGATCTGTTCTCCATTGTGTGAGAGCCTCCTATTCAGGTTATACTCCGCGGTCTCTTACCTTTGTACCACACTTGTGTATTCTGTAGATTTGTTTTTCCACATTCTTTGAATTAATTTTTTTTTATACGTGGTCATATTCATATTTAGGTCGCTATTTGAAAGAATACATTCATAGACAAAACTTAAGGAAGTTGTACCTTTCAGCATGTATATTGAGATTCAGACAATAACTCTGAAAGATATTTGATACACAGTGACCTTTATTAAAGACACACCAAATAACCAAGTGTGACAAAATTGCCTCTGTCCCCTTTAAAAAAATGAATAAATAAATAGAAGACTGGTGGAAATCAAAGACTTTCCACTTCCTTCAAGTTTTGTCCATGAGTGTAGCATCTTTAGCACCTTTTGTTTCCACAATTTAGCAAAAGTATCAGCTTGCTAATTTTCGCCTACGTGGAATGGAATCCAGTGGAGTATGACATCTTTGTTCGACTTTTGCACTTACAAATGTGCCATAGCCCTGTTTGGTTACTTAGACTCGCTGGTGAGATTGGATTTTTGCAAGAATCGGGGGCAATCGGAGCATTTTTAATTAGAAAAAAAGTGTCCAATGCGGGATTCGATCCCGGGTGGTAGCGGTCAAAAACCAATGGTTTAGACTACCTTCCACCGACGCCCCTTATGACATCTTTGTGGAGTGTGAAAATGGCAGAGTTTATAGTTTGACACAGCTGCCTATAGTTTAGATTAAAATATATCGTCCCAGCAAAATTCACATCTATAGTTCCCCCAGGTGATAATGGGGGAGAAATATAGAATTTAATTTAAATTTAATAAATTAGGTTAGGTTGAATTAGCACACATACACACAATATTTAAATGTAAATTGTAAAAATTGAACAATCAATAAGGTTTTTTTTTGCTTATCCCTAGTACATGTAGTACAGGCCATGATAATCATGGTGGGTAGAGGTAGGGGACTGCTTTTTACTGTAAGTGCACCACATATCTACACATGTGAATAGCCGTTCGACTTTGCACTTACAAATGTGTCGGAGCCCCATTTGGTTACTTGCACTCGCTGGTGGGGTAGGACGTTTGCAAGAATCGGAGGCCATTGGAGCATTTTTTTTTTTTTTTTTAATCTGAAAAAAGTGCCCAATGCAGGATTCAATCCCGGGTCATATTGGTCGAAAACCAATGGTTTAAACCATCCTTCCACTGACCCCCGACCAATAAGGTAACAAATGCTAGTGACCATTAATCATTATTCATCATCACCCAAAAAAAAAAACTGATTTTATACAACAAGAAAAAATTACCTTCCCAAATCAGTTGTAAATTCCCAAAGGTAGATTTACCTCAGCCTGCAGAGAGGAACACTTGTCCAAGATATCCTTGTTGTGCTGGAAGACACGGGAGAGGAGACTGATGTTCTGGGACTGGAAACCACAACTGGAAGGTCATATTTTACCCCATGGGACATAGAGATAAATACCTTAGACAAGTGTAGGGAGAGAGACACCATAGAAATCAATAGAATAGATATTGTAAACAAATGCTTTTCTTCTTTGGAGAATAATGGTATAGTTTTCTCTCTTTATAACTAACTCCTCAAGAGTCCAGACAATTTGTCTGTTAAAACGTATGTCCTTAAAAAGTAGGTATCATTATCATATTTATTATCACCTTTTTTTTTTCTATGTAATTTTGAAGGGATTCACGAATCAGTCCATTATATCGTAAGGCTATTATAAAGAGAGTAAACTATATATGTCATAATTTGTATAGTTAATGCCAAGAGATATAATTTATTTTCATCAAAATAAGTATGTAAATATGTTACGCTTGTGTTAAAATGTAAATATGTAAATTCATCCATCTATAAAAGCTGTACAAAAAAATAAAGGTGGCAGACATCGCGGGCGCGCTGTTCGCTTGGCTGGAGCTAATTCTTGGTTGCGTCCTTTCACTTGACCATGACAGCTACGACATATATATATATTTCTTCAATTCTCTCTAAAAAAACTCGGAAATTTGCATAAAAAAAAAAAAAGAGCAAGAGACTTAATCAGTAATTATGATAAGGAACACAATTTGTGAATAGATTATGAATACAAGGTGATAAGACCACAAATCTAAATAAATAGTGTGTTGCATTTGGGTAACAGCGTTGTTACCATCTTCAGACAAGAGTTCTGAATGTATTGTAGTAATGTCATTCAGTGTACCTTTTGTCTGAAGATGGTAACAATGCTGTTACCGAAATGCAACACACTATTTATTTATTTGGTACTATTTACCTTGTATTTTTAATCAGTAATATTGATAATTTGGGGTGATTTTTTTGCTTTCAAGCAATAAATAAGAGACAAGTATATAGAAAGATGCCCTACCAGGAAATCTTCCAGCTCCTGTGTCTCATTGAGGGAGTCTTCCAGGTTCATACGCAAGTCCTCCAAGCGATGAGCCAGGGGTCCACACTCCAGGATGTACCTCTTCACCACACTCAGTTTGTGCTCCCAGCTGGCTTGGAGAGCTCGGTGGGCAAAGTAGGTCCTGCCACCAGACACACACTTCTATAGAAAGGTTAGACATGGGGTTACAGACTGCTCTAGCAGACACTTTATTCCAAATATTGGACTCTGTTATTTATCTTCTTTCTTATCTCTGGTAAATAAAATGTTTGCCTTTGTCATTGAGCACTACTCAGTAGCAGGCCTACTTAGCTCCAATATGAAATAGCCGCCTCTGACATGAAAAACAGATGCCATGCACAGCCGCCCCTAACATGGAGTACAGATGCTGCTCATCCTGTATCCCTGTGTCCCTTACAGGGTACTATCAGCCGGGCCAGCTAAGCCCAGTTTTTTTAGCTGGATTGTTACTGCTCCCCCTTCTCCATTTTATCCAGGCTTGGGACCAGCAAAGGCAGAGTTCCTGTTATATATAAATTCAATATTTATTAATGCGCAAAATGACCCTAAATATCTCTAAATTCAATATTTACATTATATAAAATAGTTTAATAGCTAAATTAAATTTATCTCTGAAAATAATTCTATTCATAATAATTGAGCATCTATTAACTCCGCCTTTGCCGGTCCCAAGCCCAGATGAAAAAGGAGGAGGGGGAGCAGTAACAAGCTCGGTAAAAAACCTGGGCTCAGCTGACCCGGCTAATAGTACCCTGTAAGGGCTCCTAATCCAGATACAGGATGAGCAGCGTTTGTACTCCATGTTAGGAGCGGCAGCACATGGCATCTGTTCCTCATGTCAGAGGCAGCCATTTCATATTGGAGCTAAGTCGGCCTGCCACTGAATAGTGTTCCCAGTCTTAATGACAAAGGCAGACGCATTCTACTTCACCCAGTCATGATGGTTGTCAAGTCCCTAATATGATTGAGTGGAAATAAAGAAGAAGAAGCATCTATTATTTTACTACATTATTTTAATTCAAGGATAAGTAAATTCAATGTAAAATAAAATTCTTTGTAAATAACTTTTTTTTTTAATCTGAATAAAAAAAACCTTTTTCATTTTCGACAACTTTGAAAAATCTGAATCAAGAACATTTTTCTGGCTTCAATTAAAAAAAGATATCAAATCTGAATCAAGCCTCTTAATAAAATCTAATTCACTATATATAAGATTTCAAGTGGCCAATTGCTTCTTTATATTATTTATTGAACAATCAAGCCACAACACCAAGTAGACTTAGTACAGGCCATGATAGGAAATATAACTACAGGGGAAGATTGTCTTCTTCTTCTTCTTCTTTCTTATCTCAAAGCCATGATAATCATGGTGGGTAGTTAGCGACTGCTTTTACTGTAAGCGCACCACATGTCTACACATGTGAAAAGCAGTTCGACTTTGCACTTACAAATGTGCCAGAGCCCCGTTTGGTTACTTGCACTCGCTGGTGGGGTTGGACTTTTGCAAGAATCGGGGGCCATTGGAGCATTTTTTTTTTTTAACAGAAAAAAGTGTCCAATGTGGGAATCGAACCTGGGTCGTAGTGGTCGAAAACCAAACGGTTTAACCAGTCTTCCACCGACCCCCCAAGATTGTTATAATAGCCGTTTTTATATAAGAGCACCGCTCGAGGAGCATGAACTCATGGAATTTGTGTGATCTTTACACAAGGGGATAAGAAACAACAACAACAACAACATATAAGAGCACCTTGGTTATTTAAAGCAATAACATGCCATCTATATGCGCCATTCATATAACAAATGAAAACATTAAGATGTGAATGTTTCTTTTACACATTATTCACACTTCTCTACTGTCCTTACTGCGATTAAAAAATATATTGGGAGGGCTTGGCTCATCAGTGGTGAACCCTCTTAGTGGTTTCGCCAATTTAATCCACCAGACCGCTTCTTTAGAGCTCTAAACTGTATTGGATCATTCTGCTTATATATGCTTCATTGAAAGGTGGAATTTTCAGAAATGGTATTTAAGTAAACTATAGACATAGGAGTGCCATACAACATTTGAGTCACACAAGGGAACTCAGAGACAAAGTAAGCAGGAACATAATTGGTTATCTCCAAAAACTCTCAAAAACCTCAAAAATTCACCTTCAATGGATACCCTCACACGTTGGCATTGAAGGCAATGAAGCTGCTGATGTGCTAGCGAAAAAAGGCACAAAAGAACCCTTGCCACAGAAAAATAAACTTACTTTTAAAGAAATAGAAACAATAGCCAAAACAAAAATAAACAAGAACTGGAGGATCCCACCTAAGCACAGTTGGTACAGTGGAGTGAACCCAGGAGGAGCTCTGAAGATCAAAAATAGACAGCATCAAACAACACTAACAAGATTTAGAACGGGCCATCTCAAGCCTTTGAAGATAGAAAATAATAACAAAATTTATCCCACTTGCCCAAAATGTAGTTTGGTACCTGCAGCTCCAGAACACATTTTGGCTTGCATTAGATGCACTAAACAGGACCTTTGGGAGAGGCCGCTGCTCATCATAAAACAGCTCGAGGAGCATGAACTCATGGAATTCGTGTAATCTTTACACAAGGGGATAAGAAACAACAACAACAACAACATAGACATAGGGTTTTAAGACAGTGTAGCATTACATATAAATATTTGCATCGAGCAATGCTCTTCCACAAACAATAAGGGTTCACCACTGATGATCCAAGCCCTCCCAATATTTTTTCATCGCAGTAAGGACAGTATAAGTTTGAATGATGTATGAAAGTAACATTCGTGTCCTAATATTTTTATTTGCTGTACTACTAAGAGCCGATTATTTTAATTATGGTTATAATGATAACCTCTGGAAATAACAACATATATAATTGGCAAGGCATAATTTGGATTATAGATTATAAACACAAGGTAATAAGACCAAATCCAAATAAATAAATAGTAAATAAAAGTAAACAGTAAATAAATACATTCAGTACTTTTGTCTGAAGATGGTAACAACGCTGTTACCGAAACGTCACACACTATTTATTTATTTGGATTTGGTCTTATTACCTTGTGTTTATAAAATTGGCTTTCAGTGATGATGTTATAGTAAGGTTTGACTGTATTTAGCACGATTTTTTATTTTTCAAATAAAATAACTCTGCTCTACTGCAATGCGAAAAATAATGGGAGGGCCAGCCTCATCAGTGGTGACCCTTCCCAGCAGTGTTTCACAAGTTTAATTTACTATACAACTGTAATATTTCATCAGGCTATTCTGGTTATACACTCATGGATTAAACTTAAAAGAGTTGTACCTTTTAGCATGTATGTCGGAATTCAGACAATAACTCTGAAAGATATTATAGTAACCTTTATTGAAGACACTCAAAATAACAAAGTTTAAAAAAAAATTGCCTCTGTTTCTTTCAAAAAAATAGATGTCCGGCAACATGGAAGACTTTCCAAGTCCTTAAGTTTTGTCCATAAGTGTATATACCCAGAAAATTAATGAAAAATTTGGTTGGGGTATTTAGGAAAACTATGGACATAGAGATGTGTACAGGCCATGATAATTGTGTTGGGAAAGGGAACACAAGTGCTTACATCAGAGCTCTACGAGTGTTCAATATCGTGCTAACCGAATCTCATATTAGGCCCTTCTAGTATGTAGAATGGAAGATCAGCTTTTCTATAAGAGCACAACTTGGTTTAAACAACATAAAATCACAAGTTTAGGTCCTAATGGTGTTAACTGATGTTACTATAACAAGTAACTCCACCTTTGCCGGTCCCAAGTCCGGATGAACAAGGAGGAGTGGGAGCAGTAACAAGTTCACTAAAAAAACCTGGGCTCAGCTGGCCCGGCTGATAGTACCCTGTGTAAGGGCTCCTGATCCAGGAATACAGGATGAGCAGCGTTTGTACTCCATGTTAGGAGCGACTGCACATGGTTTCTGTTCCTCATGTCAGGGGCGGCCATTTCATATTAGAACTAAGTCGGCCTGCCACTGAGTAGTGCTCCCAGTCTTAATGGCAAAAGCAGATGCATTCTACTTCACCCAGTCATGATGGTTGCCACATTCTACAGGCTTGATAGCATATTATGATTGAGTGGAGATATGAAAGAAGAAGAGGAAGAAGACTATAACAAGGTTTGACTGTAACTGATGAGAAAAGAACATTTTAAAATCCTAACTAGAAAGAGACAGTTTATAATTTCCCCAAAACTCCCCAAAGTCTTTTGAATTTACACAGGCAGCAACACCAAACATTTAAAAAATGTAGAAAAACAATAATTCCAGGCCCTAACATCTTTAAAAGAAACCCAAAAAGGATCTTTCGGACATTCCAGTAAGATCATCCAGTTGCTAAGACATCACCATGTTATGGAGATATCCCATCAGATTGAGCACAAAAAGAAGTTATAAGAGAATGTGGCTATTTACTCCTGAAGCTCCCACTGGTCAGGACTGGATTCCTTCAGCTTGTTGCACAGCTGGAGTTTGATGTTGTCCACCTGACTTCTGACAGTTTCTATCTGGGTCTGGAGGGTGAGGGCTTCAGTCAGCCTCTTCTGGTCTTGGACATGGAGCTCCTGTGGCAACAACATTTCTCTCTATCATACATTTCTCTCAAACCTTCTGTCAGGCAAATGGAACACATAGTAAGGCAGGAGAAACACATGTGGGGAAAATGGAGTAAAGCCTCCTGTGTGAGAAACAAATTAAAAAAAATTGATATCTTCTAGAGGTGGTCTCTCATTGGAGGTTGAATGATATCAATGAACACGCATCAAATCAAGAAGAAATAAAAGTCAGGGAGAAGAGATTCTTTTATAAGAGGATGATCATACAAGCTTCCGGGCAAGACGCCCTACTAAAGGGGGACAAAATGACACAGTTTGTATCTGTAGAAAGGTGTCTTGCCTGAAAGCTTGTACAATCGTCCTCGTATAAAAGCTCTTCTTCCCAACTTATGTTTCTTCTTCAATAGCAAATAGAGAGATTGTCATTGTCCTAATTCTAACACATCTAATCTATCTTATACATGGATTCACCACACAAGTCTCCCAAGAAACAAGAGTAAAGTCATATTACCATTTAATGGTTCAAATCACATTAATAGGTACCGCTCAGCAAGAGCAACCTAGTTCTCAAGATAATTGAAACAATGAATAATATGTGAAGGTTATTCACATATTAAACAATTTTTTAACGTGGGATTAAATCCCGGTTCATGACTGTCGGGAATCGAGCGTGTTACCCTCTCATCCACCGACTTGTATGATTTTAATGATTGTAATGCACACAGATGGTATATACACAAAAATATAATTTAGGAAAATCAGTCTCATTCTTAGATTTGTATGATAATTCCAAAGGGAAAAAATGTGAATAAAACACACACAAGTATTTACATATGATACATGAATACATAAGACCTTTATCAAGACCTTTTTCATCTTATTCTAAAATTCTTCAGTCTAAGAACAGGGAAAGGGGGAAGCTTTAAAAATTTTAAACAGGACTTGTACACTCATGGACAAAACTTATGGAAGTTGTACCTTTTATCATGTATATGGGGATTCATACAATAACTCTGAAAGATATTGGATACACAGTGACCTTTATTGAAGACATACGAGATAACCAAGTGTGAACTAAGTTGCCTCTGTTTCCTTTAAAAAAACAAGATGACCGCTGACATCAAAGACTTTCCACTCCCTTAGGTTTTGTCCATGAGTGAATATGCTATTTGCATTTCTAGAAAGTGAAAGAAAAATAAAAAATAGGCAATGAAAGAAAAATATTGAAATCATGTTGAGTCGTATTTTCAAATTATATCAATTCATCACTTTTGATTTTACCACAATGATTGTCATGGTAGGTGGCCACTCAGGGAGTGGTTGACACACTCATGGGAGGTTATATAAAATCTTGAAATTGATTTGTGACCCATACGTTGGCCAGCCAATCAACAAGACAGGCATATCATGGTGGATACAAGATGAGCATTCATTCATTCTCATCCACCAACATAGTTCTCCACTATGTAACCCTTACATTGGGCTGGATGGATAGTGGAGAAAGTAAAATTCTGAGAGATAGTGAAGGTAAAACTTACCAGCAGAACTTGGTGGGTGTCTCTGCAGGTTGGTAGGATGGCATCCTCAGGGAGCTCCAGGCTGTCACATCCCACCACCTCATGTCAGCACGGCATTTCACACTGTACTTTGTACTTTCTAGATCACAGGGCAATGGATGATGGTACAGATTCCTCCCACGAGAAACCAATAAACTCTCCAGGTATCTTCTAGAGGTGGTTTCTCAATGGAATTTGAATTAGATCTTGTGTAATGATAAGTCACAATTTGGATTATAGATTATATATATATTTGCCTTATTCTGTCTGTTTGTTTGTCTGAAGCTCACGGATGGGAATTTTCATAACCATCGGTGGTTCAGTGGTAGAATGCTCGCCTGCCACGCGGGCGGCCCGGGTTCGATTCCCGGCCGATGCATTTTTTTTTTTTTTACAATTTTTAAAACTCATTTATATATTATACAAGAATGACATCCACGGCGCCAATTTATAATTGTAACGAATAGTATTTGAATAAAAGCATTTAATCGGGTAAAACCCGGGCGTTGCCCGGGTCATTCGTATATAATAATTGTATAAACGAATGCAAGACAAAATCACCGCGAATGTTTCTTTTTTTTAAGGCAATTTCTTTTTAAGGCAATTATCGTTATTTATCGTTAATTTTTGTTTCGATTTTATTGAAAAAAAAAAAACGATATGGTGCCTTTAAAAAATGATCTTTATTACTATGCAGTTTTCTATTTAGTCAATATACCTAAGTTCATGTTGCAAATGTAATTATCTCTATCGATTTAGTAGGTGAAATGCAAAAAAAAAATCGACATGATGAAATCTTTATGAAAATTCACATTTTTATTTTTATATTTTCAAGACACACACAGTTTGGGGCGGGACGTTTCACAAGAGAGACATCCACGGCGTCAATTTATAATTGTAACGAATAGTATTTGAATTAAAACGTTTTTAAAATATATACGCACTCGGGTAAAACCCGGGCGTTGCCCGGGCCATTCGTCTAGTAGATTATAAACACAAAAGGTAATGAGACCAAATCCAAATAGATAGTGTGATGTTTCGGTAACAGCATTGCTACCATCTTCAGACAAAAGTATTGAATGAGAAATTTTACCACAGCATGTTTTAAATAGTTACTGTCAAAAAATCAATTCTTATCTGTTATTTTGTTTACACACTTGATAACAGTAACTATTTAAAACATGCTGTGGTAAAAATTCTCATTCAGTACTTTTGTCTGAAGATGGTAACAACGCTGTTACCGAAACGTCACACACTATTTATTTATTTGGATTTGGTCTCATTACCTTGTGTTTAGATCTTGTGTAATATAATTTCTAATCCTATCTATGGGATATTATTTACAGAAAACAAGCACAGAGCTTGTATTTAGAAAGGATATTAATAAAATCAATATATATATATATTTTTTTACTTATCCCTAGTACATGTGGTACAGGCCATGATCATAGTGGGTAGAAGAAGGCGACTGCTTTTACTGTAAGTGCAGAAGTCTACACATGTGAAAAGCAGTTCGACTTTGCACTTACAAATGTGCCAGAGCCCTGTTTGGTTACTTGCACTTGCTGGTGGGGTTGGACTTTTGCAAGAATCGGAGGCCATTGGAGCATTTTTTTTTTTTTATTATTCAGAAAAAAGTGCCCAATGCGGGAATCGAACCCGGGTCGTAGCAGTTGAAAACCAATGGTTTAGACCATCCTTCCACCGACCCCCTATATAATCAATAGTGTTGTCTATATTGGTTGGGGATTTCAAAGTCCCTATATTCTGAGAGGAAAGATTCTTGGAGGATTCTATGGCTTCAAGAGTCTGCCTTTTGGTTTTGCATTCTATCTTCTTCTTCTTCATGAGGGGGTCGATGGAAGGAAGGTCTAAACAGTTGGTTTTGACCACTACAACCCGGGATTGAATCCCGCGTTGGGCACTTTTTTCTGATTTAAAAAAAAATGCTCCAATGGGCCTCCGATTCTTGCAAAAGTCCAACCCCACCAGCGAGTGCAAGTAACCAAACGGGGCTCTGGCACATTTTTAAGTGCAAAAGTCAAACTGCTTTTCACATGTGTAGACATGTGGTACACTTGCAGTAAAAGCAGTCGCCAACTTCTACCCACCATGATCATCATGGCCTGCACCACGTGTACTAGAAATCATTTTTAAAAAAATCTTCTTTCTTATCTCCACACAATCATATCAGGGTATCAAGCTTGTAGAGGTTGAGATGGTGTGCTGTTGGGGATGAGTTTGCAACTACTCTGTAATTTTTTGTTCCACCACAGGGGCTTCTTTTACCTGTGAACAACTAACTGTTGATAGGCGGGGAGAGGTGTTACATACCAAGATGGTGGCTGGGCTACCTCCAGAGCCTCCCGCTGTTCCCTGGAGAGAAAGGCCAGGTAGGCTTCCAGCTGGTGGGTGGGGAAGCCCATAACTAGGGCTTCAACTTCCTGCCAGATGGCTTCCTTACTGAGGCTGCACACACACAATAGCAGCTGATGGACAGCCAACCCTGTTTCATAGCTTGGCAGCATTACACTGCTATCAGCCCTCCTCATTTATTAAATAGTTGGCATCAATAAAAGAATAGCCACACATTACAAAAAATCATATAATGCGGCAATTCTTTTTCTTCTTCTTTCTTATCTCCACACTGGGTGAAGTAGAATGCGTCTGCCTTTGTCATCAAGACTGGGAGCATAATTCAGTGGCAGGCCGACTTAGTTCCAAAAGAAATGGCCGCCTCTGACATGAGGAACAGACACCATGTGCAGCGGCTCCTAACATGGAGTACAAATGCTGCTCATCCTGTATCCCAGGATTAGGAGCCCTTACAGGGTACTATCAGCAGGGCCAGCTGAGCCCAGGTTTTTTACCGAGCTTGTTACTACACCCCCTCCTCCTTTTTCATCTGGGCTTGGGACCGGCAAAGGCCTTTTTTATTCACCTGATTAATCACCTGACAATACATCTTAGTTAGCTGAAAAAGGGCTTGCCTGAAAGTTATCTTTGATCAGGTGAACAAAAATAATTGTGGCGTTATATGATTTTTTGTAATTTGTCAAAATCCACAAACCTGTAATAATGAATAACCACACAATACAAAGTAACCACTTTAGTACAAACCCCAACTCTAATTCAATCTTTTTCTCCAATCCCAATCAGAATATTAACCTCAACATTGAGCACTCCCTTAAGTCAATTAGGTGCAATTTGGATAATAGATTAGAAAGACATGGTAATATTTATTTATTTGAATTTGGTCTTATTACCTTGTTTTATCAGTCATGATTTAGAAATTTTCTAATTGTGAAATATATATATGTTGAGCAACTAGAATCTTCATTTAGTTACTGTACATATTTTGTCAAACCCCACAAGAAAATAAGACCTAATCCAATTAATAGTGTGACGTTTCGGTAACAGAGTTGTTACCGAAATGTCACACACTATTTATTTATTTGGATCACAAAATTGGAGAGGAGTGAACTTCAGGAATTGGTTTAACCATGGAGATAAGCACCACCACCACCATTTATTTGGATTAAGTCTTTTTTTTTTTTTTTTGTAGCTATAATCCATAATCCGATCTCGTGGAATGGGGTTTTACTACCGATAAGAAACTATACAAAATAAGGCCAAAAATTATTCTGAAAGAACAACAATTATAATATAATAAACATCCTAAATATCTTGGCTACACCCTGGATCCAGAAATTAACTCCAGTAAACATATTGAAGAAGTTATTAGAAAAGGAAGAGACCAACTAAAAATCCTGAAATATATTTCAGGAAGAGAGTGGGGAGCCGATGCAACCACACTAAAATTAACTTACACATCTCTAATTAGACCTATCCTGGAATATGGATATCAAATCTATGGTACAGCATCTGAAACAAATCTAAAATCACTGGAAAGGATACAACTAAGTGCAGCTAGAATTATTACAGGTCTTCGAAATACCTGCCCTAACGATATTGTACTTTACGAGGCAGACATTATGCCCTTAAAGGATAGAAGAAGCTACAATCTGCCAAAATATATAAACAAAATCAAGAGTTATGGAAACAAACACAGAACTTCCAATTACATACTTAATTGGGAATCCAATCTAAGACTCAAAAAAGAAGGTCCTCTCCACCTGGCCAAAAGAAATGGATTTTTAAAATATAAAGTAGAAAAAAATTATTTAGCAGAAAAAATTTCTCCATGCGAACCACTACAAAATGTTATTTTTAATGACACTTTAAATGAACCCACCAACAAACAATATCAAAATCCAGAATACTTAAAACAATTATCATTAGAAATAATTAATAACATTCCTAAAAATGCAATAACTATCTATACCGATGGTAGCAGAGATGAGTTGGGACACACTGGCAGTGGCTGTCTCATCAAAACTACAAATGGCATTGAGAAAATGAACAGAAGAAACCCAGATTTTTGCTCAGTCTTCAGATCAGAACTTATAGCCATCTATGAAGCCTTAAAATCCATCAGAAATACTAATTATCAAGATATCTGGATTCTTACTGATAGTAGAAGTGCCATACAACACTTGAGTCACACAGGGGAACTCAGAGACAAAGTAAGCAGGAACATAATTGGTTACCTCCAAAAACTCTCAAAAACCTCAAAAATTCACCTTCAATGGATACCCTCACATGTTGGAATTGAAGGCAATGAAGCTGCTGATGTGCTAGCGAAAAAAGGCACAAAAGAACCCTTGCCACAGAAAAATAAACTTACTTTTAAAGAAATAGAAACAGTAGCCAAAACAAAAATAAACAAGAACTGGAGGATCCCACCTAAGCACAGTTGGTACAGTGGAGTGAACCCAGGAGGAGCTCTAAACATCAGAAATAGACAGCATCAAACAACACTAACAAGATTTAGAACAGGCCATCTCAAGCCATTGAAGATAGAAAATAATAACAAAATCTACCCCACTTGCCCAAAATGTAGCTTGTCACCTGCAGCTCCAGAACACATTTTGGCTTGCATTAGATGCACTAAACAGGACCTTTGGGAGAGGCCGCTGCTCATCATAAAACAGCTCGAGGAGCATGAACTCATGGAATTCGTGTAATCTTTACACAAGGGGATAAGAAACAACAACAACAACATAATCCATAATCCAAATTGTGCTTTATCATTTGTCAAACTCCCTTAATTGTTACAATAAAGGTCCTAGAAAATGTCCCCATAGCAGTGTTGTGTGAAATTAATTATTAATCATCTTAACTGACTATACTGATAATATTCAACAACAAAAGATTCTGATTCCTTGGGCTGTTGAAACAAAGAAGTTGAACACACACATTGTATTGAATATGGCTACTATTTACAGTCAAACCTCCCCAAAATGAGGATGCCAAAATTCGGCTAAAATTGGAAACTTCAGACAGGTTGGATGCTTTATACAGAGGTAGGTAAGATAAACTTAATAAGAGAAAGTACATAAAGTGCTAAAACTGAATGATTACACAAATTATCAGAGTCATTATAGCAAACAAACATTTAAAATAGTAATTAAAAAGTTACTTTCAGGAGGTTAATTTCTTTGATAATTTCATATTAATTCAGTAGAACCTCCCTGTGGGGGTCGGTGGAAGGATGGTCTTAACCGTTGGTTTTGGCCCGGGTTCGAATCCCACATTGGGCACTTTTTTCTGATTAAAAAAAAAATGCTCCAATGGGGGTTCTATTGTACTGCTACAAAGAAAATTAGGAAAGATAAACTTCAGGGTGACACAGAAATTTATTTAAGTCATGAACAAATTAAATGGGGGTCGGTGGAAGGCTCGTTAAACCGTTTGGTTTTCGACCACTACGACCCGGGTTCGATTCCCGCATTGGACACTTTTTTCTGTTTAAAAAAAAAAATGCTCCAATGGCCCCCCGATTCTTGCAAAAGTCCAACCCCACCAGCGAGTGCAAGTAACCAAACGGGGCTCTGGCACATTTGTAAGTGCAAAGTCGAACTGCTTTCACATGTGTAGACATGTGGTGCGCTTACAGTAAAAAGCAGTCGCTAACTACCCACCATGATTACCATGGCCTGTACCACGTGTACTAGGGATAAGCAAAAAAACAAATTAAACTTTATATAAAATACAAGAGAGGCAGTGAGGGAAGCCTACAGAGTGTCTGAATAAATAAATATCAATGTGTTTAATCTGTTAATAAAATAATAAATACTTTGCTACATAATTGTAAAAGAAAGTGTCATCTTTGTGGAATAAGGATTGTTTCGGAGAGTCATTTTAAAGAAAACCAGTTATATTTTTGAAAAGAGGCGGCTTTATCCTCAGAAGGAGTCTCATTAAGGAGGTTTTATTGTACTCTTGTTGGAGTACAGTCCACTCATTTAGTGGAATACTCTTTAAGAACTATTTCCATTACAGTAGAACCTCCACGAGAGGTCACTCCTGTTAGAGGACACCTCTCTACAAAGGACACTTTGGCTCTGCAATTAGGTGTCCTTTACAGAAAGGTTCTACTGTACTTCAAACAGTAACCTGGGTGGTTCAGTACAAATATTCACCTGCAGTCAGACTTGGTGCTGGCAAAGTAATTCTGGAGGAAACTCTTGATCCTGTCGAGTAAGGCAGCCGCACATTTCTGAGAACAGAGAACGGTTGGTTGGTGGGCCAATATGCAAAGTGGCAAGCTGCCTTACCTCCAACTTGGCATTCCTCTGGTTATCTGACATGAGGATGTTGAAGAAGTCATTTCCTTCTTTCCTGGACACAGCAACAGGTTGAGTACATTTCACAGGGTGATATGAACTGGCTGCTACAAGATTGGGTACTGAGAGATCCCACTAAAGCAGTTCAAATGTATACTGTACTTCAATGTAATCAATCAACTTGAGGGTCGGTCAATGAATGGGTAAAACAGTTGGTTTTCGACAGCCATGACCCAAAATTGAATCCCACATCAGGCGCTTTCGTAATTTAAAAAAAAAAAAATTCTCCAAAATATCCCCCAATTCTTGAAAAAATCCAACCCCACCAGTGAGTGCAAGTATGGGGCTCTGGCACACTCGTAAGCACAAAAGTCTAACTGCTTTCCACATGTGTAGACATGTGGTGCCCTTACAGTAAAAGTAGTTGCCAACTACTGAAATCTAGCGAGTGGTGCAACACAGAGCTGGTGCTGAAAGGACTTCCCATGGCTCTCCACAGCCACCTCTGGATCATCCACTCTGGAGCCATGAATGCTGATCTCCTTCCTACTTGATTGGTCTGGAGAACATTGACTTCTCTTTGGACAACTTCTTGTTTTGGACTTCTTTGAGAGCCTCTTTATCAACTGTTTGCAGCCTGCATCCAGATCAGTGGGGGTCCAATGACATATTGACTTTTTTAATTTGTGATAATCAAACTCTGGAATAAAATAATTGATTGTTCTGAAATTATAATCTTTTACCCCTATACATGTTCTTCACATACATCCATTTTTGTCCTAATCTTGTAACTATCTCTTGGAGCATCAATTATTTTGTTATATGTTGTTGTTGTTGTTGTTTCTTATCCCCTTGTGTAAAGATTACACGAATCCCATGAGTTCATGATCTCATGGAATGGGGTATAGGGGTGCAGCTTTCGTTGATCATGGCACCATGATCCAGGCACACTTTGGTGAAAGTCTGACTTTGCCTGTAGTTTGAGGCTGTTCCTAACATGGAAGCCTTTGCTGCACTCTAACATGAGTACGGACACAGCTCCTCCGTATTCCTGGAGTGGTACCCTTGTTGAGGACCAACAACCGGGTCAGTTGAACTCAGGATTTTATATAGAATGTATATAAGATTTGAACGAGAATTTAACAGATACAAAAAGATTTCCAGGTGACCCAGAGCAAGAGCATATACAGTAGAACTACCTCTCTGTAAAGGACAACACCTAGTTGCAGAGCCAATGTTTCCTTTAGAGTGAGGTGTCCAATAATAAATTTTTGGTTGATGTACCTAGAGAGGGAAAGTTCATTACTTCTTAATGTTATCCAGTTTTCCTCTTCCTTGTTGTCATGAGGTTAAACCCTCCAAAGCCTGGTAGGGATCTACCCACATGGCTGAGCCATTGTTTCCTTTCAGATTTTTGTAAGAATGTTTTTGTAGACCGGTGTAGATTCGTCAGGGGTTGGTGAAAGGAGAGTCTAAACCGTTGGTTTTCGACCGCTATGACCCGGGTTCAATTCCTGCATTGGGCACTTTTTTCTGATTAAAAAAAAAAAAGTGCTCCAATGGCCCCCGATTCTTGCAAAAGTCCAACCCCACCAGCGAGTGCAAGTAACCAAATGGGGCTCTGGTACATTTGTAAGTGGTCATTGGTCGAGACATGAAAGCGTGAATTATCACAAGGGTCAAATTATAAGGTGTTAAATTAAAGAGGTTACACTGTACATGAGCTGCGTTGACCTTTTGATAATAAAGTTATTTTTTAACTGAAATTGGGGAACTTTGGAGAGGTGATCATTCATTAAAGATTAGATCAGGAGAAATCAATAAGAAACTATTGATAGATAAGAAACACGAAGTGAAAAGACCAAATACAAATACATAAATGATATTTTCAGTAGCAACATTCTTACTGAAATGCCACATAAAACTTGTTTGCTTGATATTGTTAACCCTGGTTCAAATCACATTAATAGGTACCGCTCAGCAAGAGCAACCTAGTTCATGATAATTGAAACAGTGAATAATAATGTGAAGGTTATTCACATATTAAACAAAATTTTAAAGCGGGATTCAATCCCGGTTCATGACTGTCGGGAATCGAGGGTGTTACCCACTCATCCACTGACTTTTATATTGTTAACCCTATGTACTATGAGAAGTCATTTTTGAATTTACAAGAGTGGTTATTCATCAGATAGGTGACAACCACTAAGAGACAGACTCACCTTCTGTCCCAGGTCTGGAGCAACTGTCTCAGCTTGGGTTCCAGCTGCTGGTAGTGGTCCATTTTGTGCTGAGCCACGGACTTCAGTTGCCGGATCGAGCTGATCTTCCGCTGTTCTTCAGAGACGTCCTCTTTCATCTTCCCCAGCTGAGATTCTGGATCATAGGTCATGGTTTGGAAACAATTCAGTCTTACTTTTTATTTATCCCAATTACACATGGTACAAGTTGTGATAATCACGGTGGGGGGGGGGTAGTTAAGTGTGTTGTACACTCTGCATGGCTACACATGGAGAAAGAAATGATAAGGTACAATTTGGATTATAGATTAGAACTACAAGGTACATAATAAGACCAAATCCAAATAAATTGTGTGTGTGACCACGCTATTACCAAAACGTCACACACAATTTATTTGGATATTTGGTCTCATTACCTTGTATGTAGAAAGAAAATTACTACATTGTGTTGAAACCAGAGAAATTTCCGCATGGCTGTTAAATTGTATGAGAGACTGCCTGAAAACATGACTGACCCCCGATCTCTTCTAGAGGCAATCTCTTATTAGAGACTCTGTCATGTCAGGACCCAGGTCAGAGGGAACCTCTGATAAGAGACCATCTCTAGGAGAGACCAAGTTTAACTATGCTTTTAGGCTAAGGTTTCTCATGGAAGAGATTCTACTATAGAGTCCCTCCTTTCTTATCTCCACTCAATCATATTAGAGTATCTAGTTGTGACCCTTGATGGTGTCTGTTTGACAACCACCATGACTGGGTGAAGTAGAATACGTCTGCCTTTGTCATTAAGACTGGGAGCACTACTCAGTGGCAGGCCGACTTAGCTCCAAAAAAATGGCCGCCTCTGACATGAGGAACAGACACCATGTGTAGCCGCTCCTAACATGGAGTACAAACGCTGCTCATCCTGTATCCCTGGATCAGGTGCCTTTACAGGGTACTATCATCCGGGCCAGCTGAGCCCAGGTTTTTTAGTCAGCTTGTTACTGCTCCCCCTCCTCCTTTTTCATCCGGGCTTGGGACCAGCAAAGGCAGAGTTTACTATAGAGTCAAACCATCATATATGAACATCATTTGGGACAAAGATTTTATGTTGTTAGTTAGAACCATGTTGTTGGTAAAACAATAGAGAATTATAACCAAGTTGATGAGGCACAATTTGGATTGTAGATTATAAACACAAGGTAATAAGACCAAATCCAAATAAATAAATATAGTTTATTTATTTGGATTTGGTCTTATTACCTTGTGTTTTTAACCAAGTTGTTATAAAGTAAGCTGTTATAAAAAGGTTCTACTATAAATGGGAAAGGTAGAGAATTAGAGGCTTTACTATGAAATATTTAATGAGAAGAGAGGGGAGGTTTGATTAAATGCCAGATTTGGTTAAATAGTAAACAGTCTCAAGCTAAGGAAGATTTCCCCACACAGCACATACTACCTTATCATTAAATAATATATTTATTCAAATGGAGAAATGTACTGACGAAGAACTAGATGGGTAGCTATCAAGAAATAAAGATCAAAAATGATAAAGCACAATTTGGATTATAGATTATAATACAAGAAAATAAGACCTAACCCAAATAATTTATTAGTGTGTGATGTTTCGGCAACAGCATTGTCACCATCATCAGACAAAAGAATGATAAAAAGGATTATTTTGTCTGATGATGGTGACAATGATGGTGATAAATTATTTGGATTAGGTCTTATTTTCTTGTAAAATAAAGATCAAGATAAAGAAGTAGGGTACCACTAGATAGAAGGACAAGAGTGTATAAATTGAAGAAAGATTACAATTAATAATATTAATTGTGAATGCATGCATGCATGTGTGTGCAGTGTTGGGCAAATTGCAAGTAATTGTGGTAAGGTACAATTTGTATTATAGATTAGAAACACAATGTATAAAAAGACCAAATCCAAATTAATAAAAATTGTATATTCTATATACAGTTACGAGCATCATGCGTTCTTAATAATTTTTCATCTCTGTCACCGTTTGCTTTTTTTTTGGAATGGCGCTCTCCTATTTGTTGGCTACGATCACGCCACCTTTGCCCCCCCCCCCCACTCGCTTCTTCGTTTTTGTAACTATTGTGTTGGAGCGGGTCGTTCCTTAAATAAATGCATATATTAGTTAATAACTAAATGGAATCCTCTCTTTCTTTTTCCCAGTAAGAGACGCCTACGGAAGCCAACAGTACATAGACAGATAAAGCACATAGGCTATAGTTATTAACTAACATATGCATTTATTTTAGGGCCAATCTATAATTGTAACAAATAGTATTTGAATCAAAACATTCAATCGGGTAAAACACGGGCGTTGCCCGGGTCATTCGGCTAGTAATAATAAATTTATTAATTTAGATATGGATTCTTATTACATTATGTTTCTAATCTATAATACTAATTACTTGTAACAAATGTGATCATAATTAGATGTAATTGTAATTATAGAAAATATAATCCTGATTACATTTCTGCCAACACTGTGTGTGTTTTAGTGTGTGGAGGGTGGGAAGCTAAAGACACATTTAGAAAGATAATGTACAGTGGGTGTCAGAAGTGGGGACCACTATTTAAAAAGAAGCTCACCTTTTTCAAGAAGTGACTTTTCCTTGGTTTGGACCTTGGACTCCAGGAGGGCTATCCGTGACTTGAGCTCCCTGTTGGCTGCAGACTTCTCAATGAGCTGCTTTTGGAGCTGATGCCGGGTCAGCTCCTTCTCAAAGTCCATGCCCGCTTTCAGGGGCTGTTTCTGGGAGTGGCTGGGATTCGCTAGGTCAAGGAAGCAGCTTACATGTAGGACATTCATGCCTACCTCATGCAATCCTTTCATAAACTTAAGAATTGAGGGTTATGTGTTTTAAACAAAAGCGTAACTGATGCTGCAACCATTTTTAATTAGAGTGGAATTGAAGATTTCAGACATAAGTTTGACCAGCAAAGGTTTTAGGACTCTGTAGGAGTCCCTCTCCAGGATTATGGAAGGGCTGATTCTGCACTCAGTCATCAGTAAAGACTTGGGGATACTGAGCTCACACTACGAGAGGCAAAATCAGACTTTCAATGATCCCAATTAACAGGACAGCAGAACCTCCGTGAGGTCTCTGTACAAAGGACAGTTTTCATCCCCAAAAGTAAGAGGACATCTCTCTCTACTGTAGTCCTAATTATCAGCAATACCAAATAACAGCACAGAACCTCCCTGAGAGGGCACTCTTACTAGTGGACACCTCTGTACAAGTGAGAGTTTTCATCACCAAAATTAAAAGTTTTACCAATTAGTTGTATTCTGATAAGAGGACACCTCTCTCTAAAGAACACTTTGGTTCTTCAACTAGGTGACATTTAGAGAGAAGTTCTACTGTAGTCCCAATTAATACTAGTCTCAATTAACAGTAGTCCAAATAATGTTGTTTTATGTTAAGCAAATGTTTACAAGTTAACAAAACAGTTTTCAAGGTAACAAATCAACATTTTATAAAAAAAAAAAAGAAATAGTCTTGATAATTCCACCAGAAATACCACACTTTATGCCAAGTTTATAAAATCCTGCCAAAAAATGGCAATTAGATTCTTTAAACACTTTTTGTCTTTCAAATAAAAGTTCACCTATTACTTTGTGTGGAATAACCACCATGTTTAAAACTAAAGAAAGAAGGCTACAGGTACCAAAAATAAAAAAAAAATGACATTAAGGTTTCTAAAAAAGTCTGAGGAGTATATTTAAAAAAAAAAAAGGATACAGTGCCAACATGGCTTTAACTTTTCTGACATGGCTGGAACAAAAGAGAGGGGAGTTAGGTAGTTTATCCCCGAAATGAAATTTATTATGAAGATAGAGGTTGCCTGGCCGGCATTTATAGTTCTTAGAATTAAGTGAAACTCCGCCTTTGCCGGTCCCAAGCCCGGATGAAAAAGGAGGAGGGGGAGCAGTAACAAGCTCACTAAAAAACCTGGGTTCAGCTGGCCCGGCTGATAGTACCTTGTGAGGGCTTCAGAGATACAGGATGAGCAGTGTTTGTACTCCATGTTAGGAACAGCTGCACATGGCGTCTGTTCCTCATGTCAGAGGCGGCCATTTCATATTGGAGCTAAGTCGGCCTGCCACTGAGTAGTGCTCCCAGTCTTAATGACACTTCACCCAGACCCTAATATGATTGAGGAGATAAGAAAGAAGAAGAATTAAGGGACACTTCGGCCAGAGCATATTTTTATAATCTCAACATTTCAACAAAAATCTTTTGACATCATCAGAGTTATTGTCTGAATCCCGATATACATGCTAAATGGTACAAATTCCTTAAGTTCTATCCATGAGTGTAAATCTTTAAATCAAAGCAGCAATAAGATTGAGTAATAATTTTAATAGGTTTTTTTTAAATGCAGCAGATAGGTAAAAACTATCTCCAAGGACTAGTCAAATTTTCACCGACCAACAGTGCTGGTGACACTGGTGTCCTAACCAATCTCCCACACAACTTACCTCTGGGTGTAGAAATGGTCAATGACAAAGTCCCACACCTTGGCATTCTTGCCCTTGCAGAGCCTGTACAACACAGAGTTTGCTTCAGCACACACATTTCTTCCACAAGCATTAACCTCTTATGATAAGGCACACAATATGGATTATTTTGAAAATAGAGCAATCCATAAATAAATCTTTAAATAAAAAGGCATATATTGGATGTTGTTGTCGTGTCCAATGAAGAGCCTCAGATGTCTCCATGTATCTCTATCACAGCAGCAGCAATGTCCACTATCTTACTTCATTGGAAAATGGGTGCCGTTGCCACGTTAGTCACCTTGGAAATGAACCAGAATTTGGTCGAATATTCCAAGGGTCCAGGGGGGACCGCAGGGAGGTGTGATCGGACTTCTCCGATTGGACTTTGCACTTACAAATGTGCCAGTGCCCCGTTTGGTTACTTGAACTTGTTGGTGGGGTTGAACTTTTGCAAGAATCGGGAGCCATTGGAGCATTTTTTTTTAAATCAGAAAAAAGTGCCGAATGCGGGATTTGAACCTGGGTCGTAGCAGCCGAAAACCAACGGTTTAGACCATCCTTCCATAGACCCCCTATTGTTATAAGTCTGATAATATATAATTTGTAAAAGAAAGAGCAATACATATAAAGAATAATAAAGATGGAGATCAACAATAAAAAAGATTGTATATTGAAATCCTTCAATACAAAGGATTGGCCATCCTTCTTATAGAATTACTTTACTGAAACCTTCTATCCTGTGGGATGTATGAAAATATATATATTTTTTAAATAAGCAGCTTGAAGATATTGAATTTTTTGGCGACTTATTTAGAATTTCTCTCCTTTCCTTTTATATATACAGTATAACCTTGTTAATTTGACACATGATAATTTTTTATGTCCCGCCTCCAGCCTATTAAATAACTAATGGTAATTTGACCAAAGGATAATACAACAAATCCATAATTCAACAGATTTTTAAAGTCAAATTATGACATTAGATAATTCTTGTTTAAATACAAATTTATTGCTAAAAATACAATTGGCAGAGCAGCGTTGTCAGTGTATACGCACCATGCTTTAAAAAGTTACAATGCTTCTTAAATATATGGGCTAAGTTTTGTTTCCTTCTTCTTTTTCTTTCTTATCTTCACTCAATCATATTTGGATATCAAGCTTGTAAAGCTTGAGATCATGACTGTGTTGGGGTACGTTTTTATACCCCAACAGAAGATGTATGATCAACTTCAACTGGATACATGGCTTCCTTCCCATATAGACTTATAGACTACCTTTTTGCCCAGAAACCTAGACACTTGATGACACCAGACTTCCATGCCGAAAGCTGATGCCTGGTGGAGAAGAAGACACCAGTGACATCCAGAGACATCCGTGCTGGAAGCTGCTGTACCATATGTACATATATGCCCCTCATTTAAGATTTAGATAGAGGTGACCAAAAGAAAACAATTTGTCATATAAACATTTAAATCAATAATTTTTTTAACACTCGGAATATATATATTATTTAATTTCCTAAAGGAATTAATTGTTTTTCAATCTACAATGTTTTTTCTTTTCTCTCGCGGCAACACGGTAAATTGGAGGCATGGTCATGATCATGTGCGTGTTTTCTTTCGACGAATGAAAATGCCAACCAATAGAAACTTTGGCGCGAGCAGCGAATGAAAATGGAGAGAGGCAAGGATAAAAGAGGGTTTTTTCTTTGCTAAAGAGGAGATTCAACCAGAGTCGCTCAGTCAGAAGGATAGTCAACAGTCGGGCTCGAGACGCAGAAAGGAGGAGACCAGACCTTGCCGGCGCTTTCGAGAGAAGGTAAGCCTCTTTGCCATTATGGCTTAGCACCCCCCTTTTTGAGCAGAAACTAACTTAGATTTCGCATGGGCCCTAAAGGGCTTTAAGTAACTTAAAAGGAATGATAGGGTTCTTATATTTTGTCCCGCCAGAATAGATGGAGATCTAGGCTTTCCCCTTTATAAAGGCAAATTTGTAACTTCAAGTCACCTCTAGCTAGATCATTATGTAAATAGCATATCTCGCCAGTATAGAAATGTTCCCAAATTTTATTTAATTTGAATAAATATCTAGTATATAACTTATATGGAGAATATTTTGTTTCCTCTCATACATATTTCATTCTTTTGTTTTATGATACTACCCCCACATCTTATTATTGTTACAGATTGTGTTGGAATATAGAACTACCGATTCTGATGGAATGGAGTTGTGTACTGTACCTTTGCTGTGATATTTTAATACAGCAATAGATGCAAATATGACTTTATTAGGGCTACCTTGAGGGTATCTCTTTGTCAGATTTTAGTAATATTTGTATTTCCATATGAGGGATTTGCCCTTCTTTCACTGTTTAAATGAAATGTTGTATGATTCTTACCTATTTGGAGGGAATATTACTAAAAAATCAAGTCTTCTAATAATTCCTGACCAACATGCATTGTCGAAAGTGCCCGTCATACCCACTGTGATCAAAGAAGCCAGTTCTCCTGTCTATGTTTCAGTATGTTTTCCATCATATCTACCATTATACTATTCGTTGATTTAAATTTAATAAGACCCATGTTGCCTTATACTCATTAGATTGTTCTCTTTATGATTTTATTGAAAACCTTTTTGTTTTAAATATATTACAAATGTCAATGTCAATAGTATAAGTCTATAGATTTTGCTTGTCTCATAGCTTATTTTGCTAGGTTTTAGTATAATCTTTATAAATAGAGTCCTTCCATACATCCAGATAGTAACCTAATTCAACGCATTTTGTTGAATCTTTGTTATAAGAATCGGGATTAAAAGTGTACCTGCATGTTTAATCAGATTTTATTACTAATAAAATCTGAACTTGGTGCTTCCTCGACATCTAATTTTGAAATAATATTTTCAACATATTATACTTTTATAAAAAAAATGTTAATTTGGTCTTATATTCAGGTTTATAGTTTCTAATAATAACATGCTCATCTTTATCTGAGATCCCTTAAAGCTGTTGGATGATCTCAGAGAATTTGAAACTATATGGGCTTGTCACTGACCCGAGTCCGTTAGTCTGTAGAGACGGCCAATAGACCGCGATCAATTCCAGCGTCTATTTTGATGGGAGAGCCGACCACTATTTTATAGATTATTTAATTTATTGTAGGAACAAAAAAAAAATAATTCAACATTTCCCTCCTTTTTCCCAAGTACACATGAGTCTTAGTTTAATGAGGAATCTCTTTACACATCTGTCCTAAACTTTCCTCACTATATCTTTTGTGTATGAATCTATTTACAATCGATCTGTAGAAATTATAGAGATCTATTGCTATAATTTCCCTCTCTGAAATAGTTCCCAGCGTCTTCAGTGGGTTGCTAAATCCCCAGACAAGTGTATTGAGGGAGATTAGTAAAAGAATAAAGTTGCACTAGATTTCGCGGATAAAGTCAAGAAAGGACATCATTCTAGAAGTCTCTTAAAAAGATAGTTGAAATCCGAGGGGCCCCACCATTACCTCTCTTTCGTAGAAAAGGGGGGGGTGGACGTTGGAACTTCACATTCCATAGACCTTGTTAGTCCCCGGGACACCCGACGCTCTATACATTCCAGGAAGGAATCTGTCAACAGCCCCCCCCCATATCTGCACCTCTCAGGGACTTCTCCCACGGTATCTTGGAAGCAAAACTTGGTGTGCTCTGGCACTATGTAATCTCAGGAATACATCTATTCCCCATACCGTATGTTATTTCATTTTCCCAGTTATAATTTTAGATGCTCAAGCTCTACATTGTTTACCTCTATATCACACGCTATTCCAAAAAAAAAAAAAGATGGTAACGACACGGTTACTGAAATGTCACACTTGTACATCTTAATAAGGAAATTTTACTAAGTCACTTCTTACATGCTCCATTCCCATTTGTCTAAAAAAAACGGGAATACAACAACTGGGTGAAGTAGAATGCGTCTGTCTTTGTCATTAAGACTGGGAGCATTACTCAGTGGCAGGCCGACTTAGCTCCAAAAGAAATGGCCGCCTCTGACATAAGGAACAGACGCCATGTGCAGCCGCTCCTAACATGGAGTACAAACTCTGCTCATCCTGTATCCCTGGATCAGGAGCCCTTACAGGGTACTATCAGCTGAGCCCAGGTTTTTTAGTGAGCTTGTTACTGCTCCCCCTCCCCTTTTTTCATCCGGGCTTGGGACCGGCAAAGGTGGAGTTTTGTTTCCTTCTGGACAATTTAAGCCTAATTTAAAAGGCAGCTAGTCACTGGCATTAACAATGAAGGGTCTTAGAGTGAGCAACGTCCTGCTATTTGGAATAACATACAGAAGAGGAAAGACATGCATTCTTTCTGAAGATTGATCAGCTAGAATACACACTAAATAGGGTACCTAGCTTGAAGGCAAACTAACAAAGATTTCTTTAAAATATAGTGATTTTTTTTTTTTGCTTTTTCTTTATTTTCCAAATTTATTCTCTCTTTACTCCCATTATATTTATAATTCGATATTTCAAATGCAATTTTCAGATATATGCGCTTTAATTATATATTAGGTATTTTTATTGGTGGGGTTATGTGTAGTGGTATTCTACAGAATGTTATATGGGCTGAAACATGTCACAACTTACAGCTTGAAATGACTGGAAGGTGGAAAATGACAACCGTCCGGAGCCCCAGGGACATAGTAGTTCATGTCCTTGGCCCATTTCTCCAGCTTCTCCGCCGTAGACATCCTGCCATAACACAATTACATTATGGCTTTGTAGTGTGCTTGAAGATACAACTCTCAC
>CP092882.1:22050074-22296277 GCA_030710605.1 Cordylochernes scorpioides | reverse complement strand
TAGACACCTAGCTCGGATGGTTAGAACAGTTTCTTAATGTCTGTGGTTCCCCACAGTTATGTGTTACAGAACACTCCTAGAGGAACAAGCCCTCACTAGACACCTAGCTCGGATGGTTAGAACAGCTTCCTAATGTCTGTGGTTCCCCACAGTTATCTGTCACAGAACACTCCTAGAGGAACAAACTCTCACTAGACACCTAGCTCGGATGGTTAGAACAGCTTCCTAATGTCTGTGGTTCCCCACAGTTATCTGTTACAGAACACTCCTAGAGGAACAAACTCTCACTAGACACCTAGCTCGGATGGTTAGAACAGTTTCTTAATGTCTGTGGTTCCCCACAGTTATCTGTCACAGAACACTCCTAGAGGAACAAACCATCACTAGACACCTAGCTCGGATGGTTAGAACAATTTCTTAATGTCTGTGGTTCCCCACAGTTATCTGTCACAGAACACTCCTAGAGGAACAAACTCTCACTAGACACCTAGCTCGGATGGTTAGAAGAGCTTCCTAATGTCTGTGGTTCCCCACAGTTATCTGTTACAGAACACTCCTAGAGGAACAAACTCTCACTAGACACCTAGCTCGGATGGTTAGAACAGTTTCTTAATGTCTGTGGTTCCCCACAGTTATCTGTCACAGAACACTCCTAGAGGAACAAACTCTCACTAGACACCTAGCTCGGATGGTTAGAACAGTTTCTTAATGTCTGTGGTTCCCCACAGTTATCTGTTACAGAACACTCCTAGAGGAACAAACTCTCACTAGACACCTAGCTCGGATGGTTAGAACAGTTTCTTAATGTCTGTGGTTCCCCACAGTTATCTGTCACAGAACACTCCTAGAGGAACAAACTCTCACTAGACACCTAGCTCGGATAGTTAGAACAGTTTCTTAATGTCTGTGGTTCCCCACAGTTGTCTGTCACAGAACACTCCTAGAGGAAAAAACCCTCACTAGACACCTAGCTCGGATGGTTAGAACAGTTTCTTAATGTCTGTGGTTGCCCACAGTTATCTGTCACAGAACACTCCTAGAGGAACAAGCCCTCACTAGACACCTAGCTCGGATGGTTAGAACAGTTTCTTAATGTCTGTGGTTCCCCACAGTTATCTGTCACAGAACACTCCTAGAGTGACAAGCCCTCACTAGACACCTAGCTCAGAGGTTAGAACAGTTTCTTAATGTCTGTGGTTCCCCACAGTTATCTGTCACAGAACACTCCTAGAGTGACAAGCCCTCACTAGACACCTAGCTCAGAGGTTAGAACAGTTTCTTAATGTCTGTGGTTCCCCACAGTTATCTGTCACAGAACACTCCTAGAGGAACAAGCCCTCACTAGACACCTAGCTCGGATGGTTAGAACAGTTTCTTAATGTCTGTGGTTCCCTACAGTTATCTGTTACAGAACACTCCTAGAGGAACAAGCCCTCACTAGACACCTAGCTCGGATGGTTAGAACAGCTTCTTAATGTCTTAATATTTAAATGTAATTCTACTGTCCTAATAGCTTATGTCCAGAGTTTGCATTAAATACCATTTCTAAGATTTCATCCTTTTTTAAGTAT
Organism: Cordylochernes scorpioides; assembly: GCA_030710605.1. Classification (NCBI taxonomy): domain Eukaryota; kingdom Metazoa; phylum Arthropoda; class Arachnida; order Pseudoscorpiones; family Chernetidae; genus Cordylochernes; species Cordylochernes scorpioides. The sequence continues at coordinate 22,294,706 of CP092882.1, read as the reverse complement.
TAATATATACAGTTATCAGCGTCATAATCAATTCTTTCTTAATCAATTCTGTCACCGTTTGCTTTGTGAATGGAATAAATACCCAAATATGGCCATTTCTCATAAGGTTCAGTGGTAGAATGCTCGCCTGCCACGCGGGCGGCCCAGGTTCGATTCCCGGCCGATGCATTTTTTTTTTTACAATTTTTAAAACTCATTTATTATTATTTTTTTTTTACTTATCCTTTTAGTCTAAATTAGACAAGATCTTGGAGGTCGTGCTCGTAAAGAAGCTCAAGAACTCTAGGAGTGTTCTGTAACAGATAACTGTGGGGAACCACAGACATTAGGAAGCTGTTCTAACCATCCGAGCTAGGTGTCTAGTGAGAGTTTGTTCCTCTAGGAGTGTTCTGTGACAGATAACTGTGGGGAACCACAGACATTAGGAAGCTGTTCTAACCATCCGAGCTAGGTGTCTAGTGAGGGCTTGTTCCTCTAGGAGTGTTCTGTAACACATAACTGTGGGGAACCACAGACATTAAGAAACTGTTCTAACCATCCGAGCTAGGTTCTCTGTACAGGGATCTTTTGTCCTTTCCAATGCAATTTAGTAAATGTTGGGGAGTGACCTCTTCAGTTTTGCACCTAGTGCACATGGGGAAGCTTTTGGCTCCCTCTTTATAGACTATAGGGTGCAGGTGACCAGATTTCCATCTGGCCAACTGTGTCGATTCCCTTCTGTTTAGTTGGAGGGTCTGTTTTTTGGGGTTTTCTACCTGGTACCAAGAATGATGGAAACTATATCTATGGTTCCTTATTAGTTGTAGTTTCAGTTTGTTAATATGGTCCCTTGCTGAAAGATAGGTCTCGGAGTTCACCGCATCAGGATGTCCAGTTGCTCCTTCCTTAGCCAATCTGTCGGCCTCCTCATTTCCAGGGACTCCCACATGTGATGGAATCCATTGTAGACTTATTTTGGTATTTTTATTCAGTTTGTTGATTTCTGCAGCAATGTTTTTGAGGAGTCTGTCTTGTGAATAGTAGCAGTTTTTAATTGCAAAGATGGCGGCTTTTGAATCTGTATAAATTATTATGTTTTTAGTCTCATTTTTCTCTACAAGTTTTAGAGCTTGTAGTATGGCTGTTAGTTCGGATCTGAAAACTGACAAGTTCTTTGGGTTTTTGATTCTTCTTTTTATTTCCATACTATCTTTAAGGATGAGAACTCCACTGCCAGAGGAACCATTCTCCACCAGTGAGCCATCGGTGTATATCTGTATGGTCTCTTTGTCTGCTTTTTCAATCCTCTCCATAGCGAGGCTCCTGAGTAGTCCAGGGTGGTCGGCCCTTTTGGAGCATTCTTGCTCTAGATCCAGGTTGTAGGAGATTTCTGGTCTTTCTTTATATGGTGCATATTGGTTCTGGGCATTTCTATTTCTCGTGCTGTTTGGTAGTAGTTCCCGGTAGGCTAGGTGCATTAGGCTAAGTCTTTTGAGTCTGGTTTTTGGTTTCCATTTTCGTATAAATTCTCCGGTTCTGTGTCATTTTGGTGCATTTACTCTCTTGTATATATAATCGGCTAAGCCGATTTTTCTCCTGTGTGTAAGAGGCAACAAGTTGGCCTCAATCTCTGCAATTTTGGTTGGACAGGTGTTTCTGAGTCCACATATGATTCTTGCAGCACTGCTCTGTACCTGATCGATTTTATTCAGGTTGGTCTTGCTCGCCGTCTGCCACACTGGTTGGGCATATTATAAGATTGGTCTGATAAGGGCCAGATATGTTTGGCACAGAGTATCCCTATCTGCGCCCCATTCATATCCAGATATTCTTTTCAGAATGTTAAGTATCTTTTTTGCTCTTAACACTGTCTGATTGATATGAGGTCCATAGGTCAGTGAGGGGTCTAAAGTGACTCCTAGGTATTTGGGTGTCCGAGAAAATTTTATTTGTTTGTTGTCATATTTGATATTTGGGGTCCATTTTTTAAGGTGGTTGTTTATTGCAAATACTCCTACTTCGGATTTATTAGGGTTTATAATTAATTTCATTTTTTCTGCAAAGTTCTTTCAGTGCCTTGAATTTATATATTATACAAGAATGACATCCACGGCGCCAATTTATAATTGTAACGAATAGCATTTGAATAAAAGCATTTAATCGGGTAAAACCCGGGCGTTGCCAGGGTCATTCGGCTAGTACATATATAAGCAGAATGATCTAATATAGTATTAGAGCTCTCAAAATTCTAAACTATTATAGGCGCATAAGATTCTTTTTGCAATTAAACAATAACTACTGCCCTTACTGCAATGGAAAAATTAATGGGAGGCCCTCCAAAAGTTTCGAATTTTGATAACAGATGGCGCGCTAGTGCATCATAATATTAGAGCTCTAAAGGAGTGGTCTGGTAGATAAATTGGCAAAACCGCTGGAAGGGTTCACCACTTATGAGTCAAGCCTTCCCAATATTTTTCATCGTAATAAGAACAGTAGAAGTTTTTTTTATTTATGAAAGGAAACATTCGCATCTAAATGTTTTATTTGCTGTATTATATGTATAGCACTGACCAATTGGAAGCAGCAGATCACAACAATGAGAAACTACTCTGTTACTAAACCCATTGCCTATCAAATATGTTATTTCATCATGATTTCTAATAAATGACCACTTAATCCCTTCATCAAAACAAAAAACATAACCAATGCTGGAAAAATTATTTCCTATAAAAAGATGACTTATTCTAAATAGAGTAATTAATTGTCATTATACATAAGTATAGACTAAATTACATTTACAAATAAAACCATATGTGTCGAAACATACAAAATATAATTATTTTAAGTGCAAATGTTTTATATCATTTTTAAATAACAAAAAAAAAAAAAAGATTGGCTTACATTGAGATCAAAACGAGTTTAATGTTAGGTAATTATATTAAAGAGTATATTCAATTTTATATTTTTTAAAATATTATTTTATATAATAATATATAAACAAGAGAACATTTAACCAAAATTGTAAAGTTTTGAAGTCAAACTACATTGTTTTGCATTTCCCACTATTTTGAAATGGAGGTAAATAAATAATATGATTTCACAGAATAAAAATAATGCAAAAAAAAATCGGTTAGCTATAATTATTTGCTTTGTAATTAATATAATATAAAGAAAATATTGTATTAGAAAATAATTAGAATTTTAAATGTAATTTTCTCAAAAATAAGTGTTATAAAAAATTATTAATAATCTTGAGGTCTACAAAATACCCTTCGAAGAAATGAGAACTGGGAACTGGGAAATAAGTTGTTTTTGTCAAATTCTGAAATAGCACGCTTAAAGAAATTAAAGAACAAATAGAGATATTTGTTATAATCTTTTTTATGCCCCTCTGTAATTTTTTATTGAGTTCATTGTTGCGACGAGTTTTGTTTAAAACAATATTTCAAACACTAACTTGAGACTAATTAGTGCGTGAACAGTTCTTTAAATCACATCCACATAAAGATCTATTTTTATAATAGAGATCACCTTGAAAATTATTGTCAAGTTGTATTTTCAAGCTTTGTGGATTGCGAACCTATAACTTACATTTTATTTTTTTCCCTTTAATACTATTTTGATGAATAATTGGAAGATTAAAATTTAAAATGCGCAATAATACCAAGTATAACCGTTTTATTTATTCAAAAAGAAATGTCTTCTCAAATGAAGTCTTGCTGAGAAAATTATTTTTTGTCTAATAAAAAGGATGAGCAAAAAGATCATCATCATTTAATGACAATATAATCCAATTATTCTAGTACAATAGGACCTCCCTGTAAAGGACACATAAATGAAGAGTTAAAGTGTCCTTTAGAGAGAGGTGTCCTCTTATGGGAGATATAATTATTAGTAAAAATGTGGTAATTTTGTCAATAAAACTGTGTCCTCTAGCGAAAGGGTCCTTTCATGGAGGCTCTACTGTATTTGGTTTTTTTTCTCTGGTGTGCGATGATAAATGACTCTATATCTTATTAAAATATCAGCCAAATTCTTTGTAGTCCATAGTATCCTATATTTTTCATATATATTAATATATTTTTTCATTGTTCGCGCTCAATTGAGTATTTCACACGAGGACAACATTTCAGTTCCAATGTATGTACAATGATGATTGAAAATGATATTTATGCTTAAAATTAAGCATGTGTAGATGTATGATTCTTTTATGGTATCTCTGCATATTTACAGATACATAACACTGGCTGATAAAAAAAAATATTTGTTGCCTGCAAAGAAACAGCTTTTCTAGTTTGTGTGTGTGTGTTCTGATTCTAAATCTGCAAACCATTTTTTTTTCTCTAAGCTCTTATTTTAGGTTTTAGAGATGCACGTTGCCAATTCATCTCTCTCGAGGTAACCCGGATTCCAGAAGCGTACTAAAGTCGCTAACTATTGGGCCAACTTTGATTTTGTTTGTGCCTTTAATATGTTCTGAAGAGTGAAGACATACTGTGCTCTCTACTATGGCTGCTAGCAAGAACAACAAGAAGAAAGAACCTGCTTCTACCTTTTCTGTCGGCCTGGAGGGGATCGCGGCTGAAGATGAGGAGCTGATCGCCAATCAATACGCGGCTTTTCAGTGCATGAACAAACCTTCACTTCAAGGACTGCACCTCAATCTGGTCGGCTATATCGAGAAGAGAAGCCAGCTCATCAGGTGCATGACAATGCGAATTTTGGAACTCTACGAAATCATGGATAACATGTGTGCTTTTCAGAATCTCCAGGGGGAAGTGAAAACCCCCGAGACGGCCGCCGAACCTGCCAAACAGATCCTGCCCCTGCTTTCCAAGAAACAGAAGTTTAGACTGACCCATCCTGCCTACCAATACAACCCCTTTTCCTGCAGTCATCTTTGCTCCTTGGAATTCCTTCGCTGTCCCCACTAAGAGGAAGCAACCTACTCTCCTGCCTCCTGTTCCCCTCAGGTCTGCCCTTTTCAAACCACCAAGCCCCAAGGTCAAACTACACGCCGAGAAATCGTTGGAGTATGCTGTGGTTGTTGCAGATGATGACCCACAGGCCTAACCCCCCCCTGACATCCTGAAGGTCGCCCTTTCCCCAAGGCGTCTGGGCGTCTCTGCGCAATAGACAAAGCTGGTGCTTCACGACAGCAAACCTGACACCATCCCTGCTGTCTGCTCCTCCCTGACCAACCAGCTGGAAGGAATTAAGGTCCGACATCATAAGGAACTCCTGCCACGAATATGCCTTTTCAGGTGGACGAGGATACCACCAACTCCACCATTGAGGAGAACTTCCTAGTCACTCCAGCCGCGAGTCAACTTCCTGGGGACAAGGTGGTGCGCATGGTGCATTGGTCTGCCGCAAGGAACGGGACTTGCACGGTCTTCATCGAGGTGGACAGGGCAAACTTCAGAGCTCTGGGTGCTCGCGGAAGGATCGTGGTTGATGGTGTGATCCTCAACTTCGAAGAATCCGTCCGCGTCTGCTTCCGCTGCTGTGGCTTCGGCCACAACTCGGACCAGTGCACAAGGGCCCCAAAAATGATTCCACTGCAGAATAAAAGGTTATGAGGGTCGCGACTGCTCCTCCCCAGCTAACCCGCGTACTCCCAAGTGCGCAAACTGCTGTGGCAAGGGCCAACCTGACTCGCACGAAGCCATATCTGCTTTCTGTCCATCCTGAGGCCTAAAAGTGTGAGGTTTTAGGCCTCTAGGACCCCCCCTGCCTCCCCCCGATCTCCGTGGTCCCTCCCTGCCCCTCTGATCCTCCTCTGCATTCTGGGAAATCCTGGCTGCACCTGATCCCTGGCCACCCATTCCTAGGCTCCCTCCAGCAGTAACTTTGGATTTTTCCAACTGTGCTTTTTGCGGGTTGTCTGCTTGCTACGGTCATTTTATTTTGGCTTTAAAAAATCATCCTTTTGGTTAGTAGCCCTTAAAGCCATACTCGTATTAAATAATTGGCCAACCTATATATTGAAGCCATTTTATCCCCTATTTCAGTGGTACAGTCTCACTCGACTTAAAATGCAGTCTATTCGTTGAAAAAGTTGCGTTAGATCAATTTTCAATAAAGGAAGCAAAAAGTGAAATAATTTATTTATTTATTAATTTAATTTTTTGTATCTAACACAGAATATATCTTTCTATGATTTTTATTAATATATTTTAATAGAAGTTATATATATACTACTCTAATCAAAAAGTTTTGACACTTTGCTCATAAAATCCTGAAAACTCAATATATTTTCTCCCAGTTTATGGCAAACGCAAGCGTCGCCCTTGGCTTGGAGACCTGCCAATTTTCAATAATCACGCGCCACAACAGCGCGAGCAGCGGCTGTTCGAAGTGAAGCCATTTTGCCCATGCTTCGATTTCGTTAGTCACCGAAATGGAGGATCAACGAATTTGCATCAAGTTCTGTGTGAAAAACAGATTCAAGGGTGCCGAAATTTTTTGGATGTTGCAAACAGTCTACGGGGATGCCCTCATGAGCCGAAGACGAGTTTTCGAGTGGTACAAGCGCTTCAAGGAGGGTCGGGAAGAGACCGCCGACAACGAGCGTTCCGGGAGACCGTCCACATTAACCACGCCTGAAAAAGTTGACAAGGTGTTGGAACTGGTGCGTGAAGACCGGCGAATAACTGTCAGGGAGGTCGCCGAAGAAGCAGGGATATCATTCCGGTCAACTCAATCGATAATGAAGGACATTTTGGGAGTGAGAAGACTCAACGCCGTTCTCGTTCCCAAAGATTTGACTTTTGATCAAAAGAACGCCCGAAAAGAAACGGCCAGTCTCAATCTCGAAGCAACAACCAACGACCCCGAATTGCTGAAGAGGGTCATTTCTGGAGACGAAACATGGATTTACGGCTTTGATTCGGAAACTCCCCTCTCTCTACCCAATAGGCATCGGAATGGCGCTTCAAAAATGAGCCTAGACCAAAGAAAGCGAGGAAGGCTCCCAGCAAAGTCAAGGTCATGTTGACGGTGTTCTTCGACTACCAGGGCGTCGTTCATCATGAATTTCAACAACAAGGCTCTACAATAACTGCTGACTCCTACCTGGGAGTTTTGAGGCGATTGAGGGAAGCGATCAGGCAGAAACGGACGGAGTTGTGGAGAAGCAAGTCGTGGATCCTCCACCACGATAACGCGCCGGCGTACACAGCCCTCAAAATCTCGATGTTCCTGCAGGACCATTCAACCTCTGTGTTCCCCCAACCCCCCTACAGTCCCGATTTGGCCCCCTACGACTTCTTCCTTTTTGGAAAGCTAAAAAAAGTTATAGAGTCGGAAATTTCAGAGCATAGAAGAGATCAAAGTGGAATCGAAGAAGGTCATGAAGGCGATCCCGAAAACAGACTACCAGAGGTGTTTTGCCGACTGGAAAAAAAGGTGGCTGAAGTGCATCGCGGCCAACGGGGACTACTTTGAAGGGGACAATTTGAATTTGGTACAATGATAAAGTTTTTTTTTTAACTTATGAGCAAAGTGTCGAAACCTTTTGATCAGAGTAGTATATAATTTTAAATAATATTTCAATAAGTAATTTTTAATCTAAATTTATTAACGCGCAATCTAGCAAACTACTGCCGTCCTTACTGCTATGGAAAATAGTGGGAGTTCTTGCACATTATGAAGAACCCCGCCCCCAGCGGTTTTGTCCATTTAATCCATCTTTTAGCTGTGATATTTGAATAAACTATGAACATAATCTTTGTGTATGTGTGTTGTGTGGACAGTTAATTTCATAAAAATATTTGTATTGAGTAATGCCCTTCGGCAAACAATAATAGTCAGGACAGTTAGACATAAATTAATCATATATTTAATTATTAATGTTTCAATTGCAGTAAGGGCAGTAGAAATTGTTTAATTTCAAAAAGAATCTTACGCGTTTAAAATAGTGTCGAATTTTGATAACAGATGGCGCGCTAGTGCATCATATTAAAAATATATATAATAAATCAATAACGCGCGCCATCTATATGTAATAAATAAAAATATTAAGCACAAATGTTTATTTTACAAATATACAAATTTCTACCGCCTTTACTACAATGAAAAATTGAGTAAGAGCTTGGCTAATCAGTGGTAAACCCTTCCAGAGATTTCGCCAATTCAATACACTTTCTTAATGTCGCATAGATAATTAGAATCATTCAATACAGTATTAAATCTCTAAATAGCGGTCTGTGGTGCTTAATAATTTTATTTCTTACATAGAAATTTGTTTTTGAAAATATAGGTCAATTCATTTAGAATTTATTAAATGATTAATCAGCTCGTTTTTAACGGAGATTGTGAGACGCCCGTGTCTCAAGTGTAACGCGCGGCTTGCCGCGAAAAGGGATGAGATCCTAGAAAAAGATGGTCGTTTAGCCCATCGAAATATCGGAAATAAAAGATTATTTATTGAATCCAAGATGTGCCCTTTATGAACAAATATATATATATTATTTTTTAATTGTAGATATTTTCTTCTCGGAATTCAATTATTTTAAAATGTATCATTTACTTGATATACAAAAAGTTTGTTTTTAAATAAATCATGTTAGATAATATTATTAAAATTTCAGATGGATCATAATTTATCTAGATATGCTCTTAATATTATATATCGGTTTTAGTTCTATCTCTATTTTCGTTTAAACTATTAGGCATGATTGTGGTACTTCTATTTTCCTAATGATGCTATTTTTGTCTTCTAAAAATGCCCAGCCCTCCAGTAACTCCCATCATTGCATTACCTGCTAAGCTATTACAAAACTTGATTTGACTGTTATTTTTCGTGGCCTTTAAAATATAGTTGTGATCGATCTTTTTGCCCTACTTGTAAATTTTTGTATATTCTAGAGTACCCAGAAGATGTTTTGTAAAACCAATAGAATGATCTGCTGCTCTCTAAAAAAAAAAAAGATATGTTGAGAAAAAAGGCATCTCCTGATCGTGCAACTAAAAGTTTCTGATGGCTTACGCCATCTATTGGAATAAATATAAACTAATCGTAGATTTTCAAATATTCCAGAATTAGCCAAATACTCTTTCTTGATTATTGAAGAAAAGCCAACCACATACGCGTTTTGGGCTGTTGGCCATCGTCAGCGTGGTGCTAACTGTGCCTAAATGACCAAAAAATCTGGTCTTTGGAGCACCCTGAAAAATTATGAAACAGGTATTTGGGTCAGAAGGACGTGAGAACGCCAATCAATGTGAAAATAGTACAAAAGTGAATCTGTACTTGGATCAGGTGGATGAATAGATGTAGAACAACTGATGATTACTCCATGAAATAATGTACTAAAACACTCAAGTCTATTTTCAAAGTTGTTTGTTGAGTTGACATCTTTTATTGAATGTGTTGGATTTAATTTCCAAGCTTATTATCATTGATTATATTTTATTGATATTGGACTACTCTGTTGTTTGTTGATTGTTCGATAGCACATATATTTTTGATTGCTGTATTTCCCATTATTATTTTCTTTCTATTATGTTATAATTGTAATGTTTGTATGATTAAATAAAATCATTAACTAAAAACTCCTTCATTAATTAAAAACTTCCTTCAATGGTTATGGGCCGAGCACTTTTCCCACCGCGCAAATAAAAAAGGCTTAACTCGAGCGTCAACATTCTTGAAAATAAAACAAATTTACCGAAAAGGTAAGATATACACATCTTCAGAAAATGGAGAATAGTGTACAAGTTCCCAAATTTGACGGGGAAAACTTCGCTTCTTGGAAATTTAGGATCGTGTCAATTTTAGAAGGCAAAGAATTGGACGACCTTATGGAAGGTGATCCACCAGAAGATGAAGTTAAATTCAAAGAATGGAAGAAGAAAGATGCTCAAGCTAAAGGAATCATCACATGTGCAATGACTGACTCCTTAGTCGCCTTAATATTAAATTGCAAAACAAGCAAAGATATTTGGATAGCGCTACATGAAAGATATGAAGGAGATAAAAAGAAAAAGATCATTGAGGCCCGAAACGACGTTTCAAGATTGACAATGAAGAAAGAAGAAAATTGGGAAGAATATCTCTACAGATCAGAGAAGCTATTGGAACAAGCAAGAAACCTTGGTGCAGAGATAGAAGATCAAGAATTCACCACTTCAGTGATCAGAGGACTACCCCAAAAGTACAACCTTGTTGCACTTCAACTGAATTGCCAAATGAAGGTAAGCATTTCTGATCTTAAAAATTGCTTAAAACTATACCATGAAAGATTCACTCATGAAGAAAAGGAAGGAAATTCCAAAGCATTCAATACAATACATAAAGAATCTTTCTCAAACAATAAGCATTTCCACAAAAATAGAAATAGTAATAAGCCTATTTGTTTCATTTGTGCTAAGCCTGGCCACAAGGCTATAGAATGTTGGCATAATCCTAAAAATAAAAGAGGGAGTGAAAATAAACAAACCTCAAAGAATAAACCTGAACATCAAAATAAGGAAAAATTGTAAATTTGCAACCTGAGGAACATGTGTCCAACAACAAAGAAAATGAAACTACTCAACAACCTGAAGAATGGGTGATTGATAGTGGGGCTAGCTGTCACATGACATCAAATAGAGATCTATTAAAGGAAGAAAGAGAGGTTCACAAAACAATAAAACTTGCAGATGACTCTGAAATAATATCCAATGCAGAAGGAGCAATTGAAATTGAAGGACAGAATAAGTTGATTAGGCTTAATGATGTCCTATATGTTGAAAAATTGTCAGGTAACTTAATGTCTGTTAACAAACTGGTAGATGACAATAAAAAGGTACTTTTTGATAAGGATGGAGGACATATAATGGAGGAAGATGGAGAGGAAATTTTGATGGCCCAAAGAATAAATGATTTCTACATAATCAAAACATCAGCACCAGAAGAAATTCCATCACAGGCTTTAAAGGCTACTCTTCATACCTGGAATGATTGGCACAAAAGATTGGGACACCTAAATGAAGAATACATGAAGCAAATTTTGAAGAATAATTCAGCTCACAATTTCAATACCCAATCCCAGAATATGGACACTTGTCAAGTTTGTATTCAGGCCAAACATCCTAGAACACCCTTCAAACCAGTTCTATATCCTCAATCTACTAGACCATTGGACTTAATACATATTGATTTGATTGGACCTATTCAAGAGGAATCAATTGGAGGTGCTAAATATGTATTAACACTTGTTGATGACTTTTCTAGAAAAATATTTGTAGAATTTCTCTCATCCAAATTGGAAACTTTTGACATCATCAGATCTTTCATTGAAGAAATTGAAAAGAGAAAAGAAATCAAAGTCAAACAATTAAGATCAGATAATGGAAAAGAATTCACAAATAATCAAATGACTCAATATTTAAAAGGTAAAGGCATAAAGCACCAACTGACAAATGTTTACACACCCCAACAAAATGGTATCTCAGAAAGGTATAACAGAACACTGATTGAAGGAACAAGAGCTTTGCTGATAGACTCACAACTTCCATTGAGATATTGGGCAGAAACAATGTCAACCTTTGCTTATTTGAAAAATAGAACACCTTGTAAAAAATTGGGATGGATAACTCCTGAAGAGAGATTTTCAAATAGAAAGCCAACTGTAGCTCATCTAAAGATATTTGGATGCATAGCTTACTACTATGTACACAAGCACAAGAGAGGAAAATTTCAACCTACAGCCAAGGCTGGAATATTTGTTGGATATTCAAGCACAAGAAAGGCTTGGAGACTAATTGATCCTGAAAATGAAAATGTAATTGAAACAAGAGATGTTAAATTTCTTGAAAATAAATTAGGAAAGGAAATACTAAACAAAAATGTTTCAGATGACACTCAAAAATATTTCCTTTACAATTTTCCAGAAGAGACTATCCCAGAAACTTCTGAAGAAGTAGAGAATCATGATGATCATTCTCATTCTGATTTTGAAAATCAAGATGAACATTCTGAACTTCCTTACAATCTCAGACCAAATTTGAAAGATAAACTTTACTATGAGCTTTCTTCAGATGATGAACCTATTGAAGACAATGAAGGCAAAGATCCCACCTATGATCCAACTGTAGGAGCACTCAAGCTTTCCCATGGAAACTTGCTACCATCATCTTATGAAGAAGCAATTAATCATCCTGATTCACCTTTGTGGCAACAAGCAATGAATAAGGAAATTCATTCACTTCAGAACCATCATGTATGGGACCTTACTGAATTACCTGAAGGTGCTAAAGCAATAAAATCCAAATGGATATTTTCAAAGAAAATGGATCCTCAAACCAATCAGGAGATCTACAAAGCAAGACTTGTTGCTTTGGGCTGCTCTCAGGAATATGGGACAGACTACACAGAAACCTTTTCTCCAGTGATGAAAACAGATTCATTCAGGACTCTTCTAGCCTATTCTACAATGGCAGGATATGAATTTCACCACTTTGATGTTGAAACAGCATTCCTGTATGGAAAACTTTCAGAGACCATCTACATGACCCAACCTCCAGGCTACCAGGATGACAAGAAAAAAAAGACCTCTGTATGTATACTAAATCAGGCATTGTATGGACTTAAACAGAGTGGTAGGGTATGGTATGAAACATTTACAGAATACCTTTTAGAAATAGGCTTAACACAACTTAAATCTGATAAATGTGTTTTTACTTTTAGAAATGGCAATTCACATTTACTTTTAGGACTGCATGTTGATGATATGATAATCATTAATTCAGATCCTGAAATTTTGCATGATATAATACAAAAAATAAGACTTCACTTCAAAATAAAGGAAAGTTTAACAACTTGTAACATTTTAGGCATTGAAATCATTAAAGAGGATTTAGACTGATTTTAAAACAGGAAAATTACATAAATAAAATTTTACAAAAATATAACATGCAAGATTGCAAGCATATTTCAACCCCATTAGATCCTAACACTAATTTAGATAATTTTAATAGCTCTAAGGAAGTCAATAAGACTCAATATCAAGAATTAATAGGCTCTTTGCTTTATCTCTCAACTAAATCTAGGCCTGATATTGCCTTTGCAGTTACTCTTTTAAGCAGATATAATCAAAACCCTAGAGAAATGCACATGGGTGCAGCTAAGAGAATTCTTAGGTATTTAAAAGGAAGTAAGCAGTATGGATTAATATATACTAAAGGAGATGTCGAATTAAAGGCTTATACAGATGCATCATGGAATTGTGGCAGATCCAATACAGCAAGATCAACTGCTGGATTAACCTTTTATTTAGATAAAAATCTCATTTCTTGGTCAAGTAAGACTATTCCTAACACATGTCTTTCTACTTGTGATAGCGAAATATGTGGATTACTTCAAACTGTAAAAAAGGCCATTTACATCCAATACTTATTTGAAGAAATTACATCTAATTTTGTTAAAATACAAATATTTTGTGATAACAAAGCATCAATATTTTTGACTAAGTCTGGTCAAACAACTGATAAATCTAATCATTTAGTTAGATCTATTGTTTTTTTACATGAGAAATTGAAAAATAATATTTTTGACATTCAATATGTAAAAACTGAAGACAACATTTCTGACTTTTTAACAAAGGCTTTATCAAAGGAAAAATTAATCCATTTGTTATCTTTATTTAATTATAAGACCAACTCAATATAAAAATGTGTGTATATTGTTATTTTTATTTGATATCAATGTGTGTATATAATATTCCTTTGCTATTTAGGCCTAAATGTTATCTTTTTTCCGGTAAACAAAGGAAAGTCAAGTAGCGCCACCACAGGCCGTGACGTCACGTTGTGACGTAGCAGCTTAGCTATTAGCCTTCAAGATATTTAGCTTGAAATTAAAGGGGGTCTTTGTTGGATTTAATTTCCAAGCTTATTATCATTGATTATATTTTATTGATATTGGACTACTCGGTTGTTTGTTGATTGTTCGATAGCACATATATTTTTGATTGCTGTATTTCCCATTATTATTTTCTTTCTATTATGTTATAATTGTAATGTTTGTATGATTAAATAAAATCATTAACTAAAAACTCCTTCATTAATTAAAAACTTCCTTCAGAATGTCTAATAGAATTTTCTTATATTCTTAATCCAAGAAGTCCATGCATCACCAGACCAGGTCATGAATTTTTACGCAAAGGGTTTCCATGCCACCCAGGAGGTACCTGCTCGACTCGTTAGCCTTTGTTTATAGTGGCGCTTCGCCTCCCGTAGAAGCCCTATTCCACTCTTCTGGCACAACCAGAGCATCCAACTCGCTCGAGATAACTCGGCCGAGCTAATGATCCAAGCCCTGCCAGGAACTGGTCTGCCGATGCTATGGACTCCGCCTCAAAGAGTCAGGGGAGGGGATGGATATCTGAGGAAACAAACGGACAGAGTCTCAAAGCAGACCGCCTTCTACATCACTTCCCAACTGACTGACCCATTGTTGGACCGTTGGAAACGAAATTTTTATAGCACTATAGCATTTTATGAAATGAATATTTTATATATAAATTTGAATTAAAAATTATATTATAAAATATTTAGAAAAATTATCATGCTAAATACAAATTAAATATATTGATTGAAAAAAAAACGTGAAAATAATAAATGAAAAGTGAATTAAATTGATCAATTATTTAATATATTTTCTGAAAATATACTTTTTTTATTTAAATGTTATAAAATATCAAAATTTATCAAATTCAAAATGCTTGCTCATTTTTAATCATCAAATGCTGGACAAAGATTTGTCTGAGCGAAAGTTCCCTAAACCAATTCTATTTTAACAAAAGTTTATTAATAGTTGTATTAATATATTATTTGTGTAATACATGTAGTATCAAAAAGTAATGCGAGAATAAGGGTGTGGGATGGTTGCGTGCGTGTTGGTAACGGCCGTTGGGAGCAAGCCTTTTTGTTGTCGACGCCAGTGGCCAGAAAGAATTCCCGGATGACGCCCGCGCATGCGTAGTGACGTGTTCTCCCAGCACGCGCTTGCCGAGGCGTAGTGAGGTCGCCACTCTACCGTCCGTATGCGTTTTGAAGCTTTGTCCCAGTTCGCGCTCGCTGAAGCAAAGTGTGGTCGCCACAAGGGGAAATATTTTATTTTCATCTCTCGTAAAGAGTTGAAAGAAAATTGATAAATATTGTTCAAAAATGATTGTATTTCACTAAGTATCTATAGCATTTTGATGTTGAGACTCCAAAAATAAAGGAAGCCATTAAGGCATGTAAACAGACTGGAAATACAAAGTTTGCAGAAATTAAATGATATCGAGAACAAAAACATTACAAAACCAACTCTCATAAAGAAAATTTAAAAAAAAATGAAAATCGAAGTAGAATGATCAGCCAGAAAAGATACATAGGATTTTTTTAAAAAATGTATATTAACCATAAATAGACATGACAGAATATTTACAGTGACAATTGACAATTAAAATCAGTTTATTGACATCTAGTCAACGGTCAAAAGGGAGTTTACAAAGTTTAGAACAGCATAGGAAAATATGTTTAAATATTAGTTACGAACGGAGAAATATCGTCCAGGATAGCCTAGTGGACATGGCACCTGCCCGGTAAGCAGAAGGTTGTGGGTTCGATTCCCGCTCCTGGACACTTTTATTTTTCCGTTCGCCATTACTCTTCATATTTTTCACTCTCCATACGTCATCCATTCATATATAGACCATCACTCTTCATATATTCAACCTTTTCATACGTCATCCAAAAGTTAGAAATATTAAATTATTTCCCTTTGAAATTAAAAATGAATTTTCATAAATAAAAAGAAACTTATGCGGTAAAACTGGTTGTATAGCTTTATAGGAAAATATGTACACCAGACGAGGCCTTCACCGAAGGTACGCCTGGATCCTATCAGGAGCTTAAAGTCGCCTTGAGTTCGGACAGTCCGTTGTGGGTTATGGAATCCATGTCCCCAGCATGCTCGATGACAGTGTTGAGGAACTCAACAAGAATAGACCTGTGTTCAGGCAAGAGGTTCCAAAGGAAATCGTCAAGATAGGAGAATACAGTGGCTTGAAGCGGAAAGTAACATGGCAAAAAATGAAGGTTTTTCATATTTTTTATACAAGATATAAAATATTTCCCAAAAGAGAGATATTAATAAAATCTGAAATAACCCCACAGTAAGAGACATTACATAGAAAAGTTTACTACCTGGCTACAAACTGTGAAAGATTGCTTCCTTATGACTACACTGAGGAACAAATAATGAAGTGGTGAAAGTTGAATCCACTTCAACCTGTCAGAATTTATGTGTGAAAGAAACATTCCTGTCTTAATGTCCATTTGCTATACATAAATGCCGCGTTATTGCTTTATATTACGAACATACAACTTTACAGAAAACACATAAAATGGAAAACGCATACAATAAGACAGTATCGGACTTACCTATGGTAATTGGCATTAGTATTCGAAATAATAAACATAATAAACCTGATAATTAGTATTAAGAATAACAAAAAATTAAAACTATCATAGATGTAGGTATTTACATCTCCAAACTAACAAGTTGCAAATAAACGAAAATAACTAATATTGTATAAAGAAATGGCACAAATAAGACAGTATCAGACTTACCTATGGTAATTGGCATTAGTATTCGAAATAATAAGCATAATAAACCTGATAATTAGTATTAAGAATAACAAAATGTTAAAACTATGATAGAGATAGGTATTATATCTCCAAACTAACAAGTTGACAAATAAACGAAAATAACTAATATTGGATAGAGAAATGGCAAAAATAATACTCTCTACCATTTTACAGCTAAGAACTGAAAATACCTAGTGAATGGGCAGTTTTCATCCACAAACGACCCATTCAAACATAAGTTTACTTTGCTGTCTGCAGGCATTTTTAACACCTTGTTCTTCAACAGTCGACTATTGTTGATTGTCATAACCATGTTCTTTTACCATCCTCTCTGTTGGAAGGGTTTTGTTTAAATAATTCGGTTTTCAGAGAATTTAGTTACGGATTGCATTTTAACGTGACCCCATTATATAACAGATAAAACTTTATCATACAAATGTAGAGATAAGCCATTACACACCTACAAATATAGCGTAGATCATTGTTATGTCCCTCTCTCTACTTTGTATAGAAATAGCATTTAAACCAACAAAACAAAAGAACACATTTCCCTATTAATAACCACCATGGAGTGCATGGTCAAATCTGTACAAACTTCCATCATTACGAAGACCCCACATATTAGCAATATATACAGGGAGTCAGCAGAACATTGTGTAATCGTGTAAATATATTAAATATTGATTCCAAATTCGCTCGGTATTGTAAATTAATTTGTTTCCCTTGTAAGGATATATTCTCAAGAAAAAATAAACATTTGAAGTGGCGCAAATAGAAATAATTCCTGTAGAATAGAAGGCATTGTTTTAACAAAGAACTGTCGCAAGATACAATAATCAATAGGACATAAGAAAAAGAGGCTTTGACTACATTTATTGGCTAGTTTTAAAATAATATGTGTGTAAAATTCTATAAAAGAAAATAATGAACTTCAGGAAAATATTTTTAGAAAAAAATTGGAAGCCGTGGATCGATTGCTGGAATGATGTAAGAAGCTGGCATGTAAAGACGAGGAAGGTGAACATAAAACACAAGAGAAATCATGGATCATAGAGCTACGACGACCATAGAGAAAATCCAGAAGATCTACCTAGAGCTGAAATCAAGACACCTGACATCCAAGTATGATGGAGAATTAAGGCCAGAGGACCATTTTATCAAGGAGCCACCATATAGAGAGGCTGTTGATATGCTGCGAGTCTTTGACATTAGATAACCATATCTTCCATGGCAGCAATCACATCAATGACCAGGAATAAATATTCCAATTGAATATACAAAATATTTTATTATGCAGTATAACCGTTCTCTCTCTCTCTCTCTCTCTCTGGATGATACCTAGTTTCGGAACCAAAGTTTCCATTAGAAAGAAGCTTCCTCTTACCAGAGACCATCTAATTTGCAAAAATGCGGATTTTATTCTTTTATATAGAAGTGTCTGCTTGTGTGTCCATGAAAGTTCTACTGAACTCTAATATTTTTACATTTTAAATACGTAAATAGACCAATCAATAAACATTTTTGAGAAGATTTCTGAAAAAAAAAAAGATATTAATAGCTGTTGTAGTGTGTGTAAAGACAAGCAAGTATGCTCTCCTACCTCCGGCCCATTATGCATGTTGAATGAGGAGCCTACTGCGACGTTGTCCTCTCCACTCATTTTACTCTACTCATATATCAAAACATACCATATATACCAAATCATCAAATGAAGTTCATTTATAAGAAAGGAAAGCATTAAAGTACTAATGTTTCTTTTAAACATAAGACAAACTTCTACTGTCCTTACTGTGATGAAAAAATATTGGGAGGGCTTGTTTCATCAGTGGTGAACCGTCCGAGCGGTTTCGCCAATTTAATCTACCAGACCGCTTCTTAAAGCTCTAATACTGTATTGGACAATTCTATCCTAAAGACTTATGTCCATAGTTTGCTTGAAATCCATTTCAATGATTTCACCCTTCAGTGTAACATATATAATCAGAATTTTTCAATACAGTATTAGACCTCCCGGCAAAATTTCCATCTAAATTTTAGCCATAGATTTGGCCCAGCCACTTTGCCAGCTAAACACCTATTTGGCAGATTGTCAAGATTCCATTAGATCCCGTGTGAATCTCATGGAATAAAGTCCGCCCTAGGCTGACGAGGGCCATTAGCCCGAAACCATGGTCTCTAGGTGGACGCTTCTCAGTTTGCCAAAGCTGGTGCTGTGGCTTTGTCACCGACCCGAGGCCGCTAGTTTGCGGCGACGGTCAATAGATGGCGTCTAGTTTTGATATCTATTATGACGGGAGAGGCGACCTTTGTCTCTTTAGTATTAGATCTCTAAAAAGCGGTCAGGTAGATTGAATTGACGATCCCGCTGGGAGGGTTCACCACTGATGAACCGAGCCCTCTCAGATATTTTGTACACAAGTGGAGTCCCCTAGGAAACATTCGCATCCCACACAGGTGGTGATTGTGAACTAGTGATTAATGTGTAGATATTTGGAAGGATTATTACAATCATGCACAACCATCTCAACCCCCACCAGGATATAATCATAAGGCTTTGCTGCATCTGGGGGAGAAAGAAGGAAAACACCAAGACGAGGTTAAAATACTAAAAAAATGTGACACCGAAGAAGCCTCATCAAACCAGGGAAGTAAAGATATCTCCTTCGCTGGGATGCATTGTTAGAACGGCAGTACCTAAAGCTCTCTAAAACTTTCTCCCTTTTAGTGTATGAAAAATTGATGCACAAAATTTATCGGGTGGATATCAATGAAAATCCAATCGATGATAATTGGCGATACTTTGCTTATTATCAAATTTGATCTTCCAAATCATACAGTTTTTATAGAGAATCTGGCGAAATAATGAGCATTTGCATTGCGTTTTTTTAAGCCACATCATTCCGTGAGTTTGGTCGCCACATTTTCTCCAGGTAAAATTTTCTCACAGTTGGCACTTTCTGATACACCGTGACATCGCGGCATTTTTTTTTTGTATCAATGAGCATGACAACAAAGTGAACTCTTCTAACAAGACTTCCATGATCAGGTCAATCCTATATCCTATGGGGGAGAGACTGGTGAGGTGGCAGGGGTTTGTTATTCATTTATCAAAAGAGACACGTCTTCCATTAAAAGTTGTATTCTGACCTAAATATCGGCTTTGCTACTAAACCAGCTTTACACCTTTTTTTTTTCTTTGGAAAAATTCGACCGATTTCATAATTCCTCTCGTTTGATGTTATGAAATCGAAGCCGTCCATGTACTGATGAGAGTTATACCCCGACACCATGGTAAACACGTTGGTTTTGTCCAAACTTGTCAAAACTGGTGTTGTGGTACATTTTTTCCTCACCATCATAACGTTTTATACTAGGGTGAAAAACTGAATTCATTATATCAATGTGATAATCTGTATATAGGATTATGTAACCCCACCACAATCTATATACCATGTATCATCTAAAGGTTTAATAAACTTTAGGCCTCGCGAGATGGGAAGAAACAAAGTTACAGGATTACATCATCCAGGAAGTAAAGGTCACTGCCCTGGACCCATTAAACTTAAGTTCAAAGGCCTTCTTCTTCCTTGAGGATTGCAATCATGGCGGCAATGGAGGTTCAGAGCCAATCACTTTTAAGGAGGACAAACTAGTAACGAATCACCAGAGCGCACGTGTAAGGATCTCAGCCAAATGAGAAGTCCGAGATAGTCGATGACGATTATCTCGGACAAGAAAAAGGCAGAATGTAGGTGACCGTGCTACGAGCTAGGTGTGCTCAATATAGGCTCCAACCAAGGCAGTGTACGCTCCATGGATGTGAAAGGCCAGCCACCTCCGCCGAACTTTCTTCCCTCCCTCGCAGGTCCTATTCAAACACATCCAGTTGTGTTGTTCTTCCCCTCTGGAACCCTTGTCACCCGAACAAGACTGCGTCCACCACCATCATCCATCCCCACATAAATGTATTTTTAACGGGGAAGCGTCTATTTTGGGGTACATGAATACCATCCTTTCCCGCAAAAAAAAATCTATATGTAGAAACCATAAATATGATACTTATATTTTATATTAAATTTATATTGAATTCTAAATATTTAGAGACTTATAAAATACCTATGAAATTCGAAACTATTATAGACGCGTATGATTTTTTAAAAAATAAATCAATTTCTATACTGCCCTTAGAATCATACGCGTCCATAAGAGTTTTGAATTTTCATAACAGATGGCGTGCTAATACATCATAATAAAATACCTATAATTATTATATAAAATAAATAGATAAGACAATAAATGTAATCGCCAATCAGTAACATTAACTGTGTACAAGACCTAGAAAATACTGTTGGAAAAAAAAAAGAAGAAGAATAAATCAATGATCTTAAAATACTTTTAGACTGACAACACTGTAATATAAAACCGAGAACAAAGGAGTGTATGTTTTGTTTACAAAATTGGTAATTGTAATGTAAATTGTTAAATGTTTTTTTTTTCTCTCTCTTTTTGAAAATAATAAATTTAAAATACTTTCTTAAAAGGTAAAATCGCCTAATTCTTTAAAACCATTTCAGCTGTAAGTAAACTTGTTATTTGTTGTTTCATTGTCTGAACCATAAAAGATTCCCAACCCTAAATGTGTTTCTCAAGAGTTCAAGATTTTTAATATACATACAAAAATAAATATTAGAATCAAAAATATGCTTATATATATATATTAGAATCAATTATATGCTTTTTAAAATCACCTTAACAAAAACCTGTACTAAAATAAATTCATTTCATTATAAAAATAAATGAAAAATATATAAAAATATATAAATAAATAAAAAATAAAACATTGAAAAAGAAAACATATTACTGTTAAAGTTTCAAATAAAATCGGAAAATATCGCTAAAAATGAAAATGTTTTCTTAAAAAGTGCAAAACCTATTTTTCTGGCAAAGTATTAGGTGATTAGAAATAATGTACACATAGAATTTTTTTAATAGATAGAGGAATTCTTTTTATTTTATCTCTCTATTAATATATGGCATTTTATTGTGCCAATATTTCTAGGGGTAGACTGTTCATGTGGTTTAGCTTAAATCACAAACAACCTCGGTAAAGAGAGGTGAGTAGTTCCTCGAAATAATGGGACAATAAAACTCTATTAAATCCAAAATGACGCAGTTATTATATTTATATAAATGCATATTTTGAATAAATATATGTCGTAAAAAAAGATGTATTTTAGGTACGTTACCAATTCATTCATGCAGTCGTGGATTGAATTGAAAATGATAACTTTATATCCAAAATTGAATTTATTTTAATGATTATATTTTTAAGAACAAACAGTTTTGCATACATACAATTCTATATGATATTCTAAGTATATACAAAAAACATCTTGGGTTGTACTCCTTTTGTTAAGGATTTTAAAAAATTAACTCTGTGTTAATTCTATGATTATTTAAAATATAATTATATTAATGAATAATAAAAATTATATTTTTATTATGTCATTTCTTCCCTCCAAGGATAAAAAATTAGGGAGTAATTTTCAAAGTAAAAAAAAGTATCATTATTATTTACATAGATTATCAATTAAGATGGAGGATACCAATTGAAACTATATCAATGATGCTCTTTATTCCTTCTACATATTCCTATTGGTACCTTTTTTCTTGACAGTAGCTGAAAATTATCCAATCTTATTTGAATTTATAGGTGTCTCCTTCCTATAATTCATAAGGGGATTTACCTCATGAATTGAGTAGGCCTTCTCAGGCTCTCAAGATTCAAAAGGTATTTTGCCACATGCCAAAAAATATATTTTTGAAAATCACAAATTTATTTCTCATAATGACGAGTGGTATCCAACATCTTGTTTCACATTTATTTGGTTTGATCAGAATAAAAACATAAAATAATGGGTTATTTACTTCCACATAATGAAAAATATTTACACATGAAGTTTTACTATTTACATTAAAAAAAAAAAGAATGTTCGAATATGAAATGTTCCATATAAAGTTTGTGAGGGAAAAATATATAGAATCATATGAGTGAATTTCTCAACAAATAAAATCAAAATGTAAAATATTTACAACAATTGAAAAGAAAAGTGTCAAGTTATATCTTATGTGTGCACAAAAATTATATTCTCAAGGCTTAATTTTTAGGCGTAGTTATTTTTGGTATTGTCTTATTTATATTAAGATTTCCCTACCATTATTTAGTAAGAAGAGGGATTCTACTTTTCACTACCTTAGGTGCCACTTGTTGGTTTGTTTTTTTTTCTCTAAAGTGGGTATTTTACTTTTGTCAGTTTTAACTCAAATCCTTCTTTTGAGTAGTATGGCCTCAGTTTGGATGAATGAATTACCATGGTAGTTTTTCCTAAATTAGATTGGGGTTTATCAATTTCATAATTGACTGGGGATATCTGTTTTAAGATTGTAAATGGCCCAGACATTGGAGGCATTAATTTTCGGTTATCTGGATGGTAAAAGGTTTGTAACCAAACTTTATCGCCTACTTTAAAGGTGGAAGGTTGATAATGTTGATCATATCTAATTTTATTTATCTGATGAAATTTTAATGTATTATTATAGGCATTTGTTCTGGCAGTGTCTATAGGGGGGTAAAATTCTGATTCTTTTAAGGGGGGATCATAAGGGAGCTTACCATACAAAAGGTAAGTAGGAGTATAGCCTGTTATGGAATGGGGAGTATTATTATATTCATTTAGTACTGAATCTAACAATTTCGTCCATGGTATTGATTTTCCTTTCAAGTTATTGAATTTACATCTTAACCTGGTTATTATAGTTTGGTTAAGTCGTTCATTTAACCCATTACACTGAGGTCTTGATGATGAAGTCAATAATTGTTTAATGTTATTGTTAATCAAATATTTTCTAAATCTTGGTGAAGTAAATGATGGTGCCCTGTCACTTAAAAATTGTTTGGGTTTTTGTATTTGAAAAATTTTGTTTAGGCAATTTATATATGAGTCAGTAGTTTGACTTTTTGAGGGGAAAGCCCAAATGTATCTAGTAGCATGATCTACGATGATGTGAAGGAATTTCTTTGTGGAATTATAGTAATTTAGTCCACCTACTGTGTCTATAGACACAAGATCAAAAGGATCCTTAGCTGGGGGGAGACTTTCCAACAGACCAAATTTCTTCTGGTGAGATATTTTATTGAGTTGACACACCTCACAGTGTTTTACATAATTAGAAATATCTTGAATTAGGTAGGGCCAATAATAGATAGGGGAAATTAGATTTAACATTTTAGATACTCCTATATGGCCGTAATCTTGATGAGCTCTTATTAATACTTTTTCTCTTAATGATGGTGGAACAACACTTTTGATTAATCCTTTTTTCTTTATTGTTAAAATTCCATTAAATTTAGTATATTTCCTATCATTGATGTTATCATCAAATTGAGCTTGTTTTAGTTCTGGGTCAGAAACAAAATGAGCTATGGGGTATCTGCTGAGAAAATCAGCTTCTTTATTTTCAGTTCCTCTTATGTGTTTTATCTCAAAGTCAAACATTGAGAGCTTTAAGCTCCAT
This sequence comes from Cordylochernes scorpioides, assembly GCA_030710605.1. Classification (NCBI taxonomy): domain Eukaryota; kingdom Metazoa; phylum Arthropoda; class Arachnida; order Pseudoscorpiones; family Chernetidae; genus Cordylochernes; species Cordylochernes scorpioides. The sequence continues at coordinate 22,270,526 of CP092882.1, read as the reverse complement.
CTAAATAATCGTCCTTTTGGGTTCTTTATGTTCTTCAAATACTTTAGACAAGCATGGTCTGTATGGATGGTGAAATGCACGCCATCTAAGTAGGGTAAAAAGAAATCCACAGCATCAATAATAGCAAGGCATTCCTGCTCAGTTACACAATAGTTTGATTCATAAGATGTCATTCTACGGCTTCTATACGCTATTGGCTTTAAAAGCCCATCGGGTTGTTCTTGTTTTAGGATAGATCCGATCTGTTCTTGGCTAGCATCCGTGTAAAGGTGTATAGGATATTTGGGATTATAGATAGCTAATATAGGTTTTGAGGTTATCATATTTTTTAATTTAGAAAATGCGGTTTCGCATTCTTCATCCCATTTCCATTTTACATCTTTTTTCAACAAATTATTCAAAGGGAGTCTGAGTTTAGCATAATTAGGGATAAATTTCGAGTAAATGTTAATAGATCCTAAAACTCGTTGTAAATCCTTTTTATTCCTTGGGGAATTCAATTTTCTAATCGTTTCTATATCATTAGTGCTGGGTGAAAATTGATGGTTTGATATTTCATATCCTAGAAAAGAAATCTGATAAGTAGCGAATTTACATTTACTTAGTTTTAGCTTAATATTTTCCTTTATGCAAATATCTAAAATTACTTTTAAATGGGTCAAATGTTCCTGAAAATTATTTGAAAATATAATGAAGTCATCGAAGTAATTCATGCAAAAATCAACATCATATTTATTTAAAATTTGCCTTAAAACTCTTTGGAATTGACTTGGACTATTTTTTAATCCAAAAGATAATTTATTAAATTCGTAAAGTCCGTGAGTGGTAGTAAAAGCTGTGTATTCTTTATCATCTGGGTGTATATCTAAATGATGATAACCTGATAAAAGATCTAGTGTAGTGAAGATATTAGCTTCTGAAAGCTTATCTAATATAGAATCTATTCTTGGTATGGGCTCAGAATCTCTTTTTATTATATCATTTAATTTTCTGTAGTCTATTACTAGTCGAATTTTACCTTCATTTCGCTTATTCACCAACATAGCAGGGGATGCATAGGAGGAATAAGATGGTCTAATGACATTATATTTTAAAAGTTCTTCAATCTGTCTTTTAATTTCAATGTTGTCCGAGAAGGAAGGTCTAAAAGGCTTTAATGAAATAGGTGTTTGTGAGGTAAGTTTAATTCTAATTGGATCTGCTTTAATATGTCCTATATCCATTTTATGGGCAGCAAACGCTTCCTTATTTTCCTTAATTAATTTAATTAAATCAGATTTTTCATATGGTGAAAGTTTTTCATCAAATTCTACACTATTAAAATTTCTAAAATCATTTTCATTAGGAGGAATAATAGATTTAAATAAAGGAATTACATTATGATGTGTATAATTATTATTATTAGGGTTATGGTAATTAACATTAAGAATTCTACCAAATTGAGTAATTGTAAAACTTTGAAAATCAATGTCTAATTTAAATAATCTTATATGGTGTAAAGAAAGCAATACATATGGCAAATTAATATCAGAGGAATAAAAATCAATATCTCTAGTAATAAATCCTATAGTTGTATTAACATTAATTTTTGAATTTATATTTAGCATACCGGATGTCTGTTTAATAAGAGGTAAATTATTAAAAACAACATAGTTTGGTTGAATCTTATCTATCATATGGTGAGGAATTATAGAGAAGGTACAGCCAGTATCCATGAGAGCTACAATACTGTTATTATTCACATTTAGATTTATATACAGACCTTGGCGTCAGGAGTTTTGAAGGGGAGCTGGTCGGCATTCGCTCGAAGGGGCTGCTGTCTGCGTCAAGGTATCCATGGATCGAGACGGCACGGACATGAAGCTTGCAGCTGGGGAGGCTTGTACGGCCTTCTCCCGAAACCAGCACCTATTCTCAGGATGGAAGCGTCCGGCATGTCCCCTGTTTAGGCAAATTCGGCAGGGGCGTCTTTTAGAACTATAGTCCATAGGGCTTCTTCCTGGATGTCCCCATTGCTTTTGTTGTACTTCCATTCTTGGGGCCGTTTCCCTTTTAATAGATGACTCCTCCACATTTGCATCTTTATTTGGCAAATTCTGCAAGCTTTTTGCGTGAATTTCTAGAAATTCCATTAAATCCTTACTTGAAGGCACAACCCTTGGGTTGTTCTGCAATTCCCACTGTTTTCTTGTGGTTTTATCAAGCTTATCTTGTATGATCTTGACGAGAAACACATCAGATAAACTATCGATTTGGTAACCTAATACCTTCACTGTTCTTACTATCTCGTTGCAACTATCTAGAAGTTTAAACATTGACTTATGGTTGTCATCGGCTAACTTTGGTAATCTTAATGCATTATCTATTTGGGTGAAAATCAGATCCTTTGGATTATCATATCTTGTTAATAAGGTTTGCCAAACCTCAACATAATTATCGGCTGTAATTGGAAATGCGTTTACCAGTCTTAGGGCTTCGCCTCTCAGTTGGCCTTTTAAATATTGTAACTTTTCAATATTAGGTATTTGTGAGTTAGAACCAACCGCAGATAAAAATAGATCCTTAAATGAAAGCCATGATTCTAATCTACCATCGAAAGTTGGCAATTCAAGTTTAGGCATTTTAACATGTAAATTTACTTTTTTCTCAGATGTTTCTTGCCCATTATGCCTTAAATCCAATTCACACTTTAATCTTATACACTTATCTATGCAATTTTCCACTTCGTCATTCAATTCATCATCTTCAAGTTGCTGCAAGAAAATATCACTCATTTTCATCAAATCATTATTTGCATACTCTAGTTTGCATTTCGTTGCATTTACATCTACCATAGACACAATGGATTCGATATTTTCTTCAATGCCTTTTATGCTTTTTTTTATCCTTTTTAATTTCTTAATTAAAGTTTCGACTTCCATAATTGCTATTCTTTTATCTATATCTTTTCCCAAATATCTTAGTTGCAATATATGGCTTTGAAATCTATTGGAATTCTTCTCGTACAGGGTTAAAATACATCCTGTCGACTATTAATAATGATGTCGTAAAAAAAGATGTATTTTAGGTACGTTACCAATTCATTCATGCAGTCGTGGATTGAATTGAAAATGATAACTTTATATCCAAAATTGAATTTATTTTAATGATTATATTTTTAAGAACAAACAGTTTTGCATACATACAATTCTATATGATATTCTAAGTATATACAAAAAACATCTTGGGTTGTACTCCTTTTGTTAAGGATTTAAAAAAATTAACTCTGTGTTAATTCTATGATTATTTAAAATATAATAATATTAATGAATAATAAAAATTATATTTTTATTATGTCATATATATATATATTTATAAAAATAAAAATACATTAGCATTATCATATGAAAAAATATTTATTATATAAATAAATATATTAAAGTGAAAATAGAAATATAATTTTTCCATATTTATATTTGGCAACGTTGTTTTAATTGCAGAAGAGCTTATAATATTTATAATAAATATAAAAATATACGACACCTAGACTAAATGGATTTAAATTATCAAGATGATCACGAAAGTCATAAGCGAATATTTATGATAGGAAATGTTTGTATTTTATGTATACGAGATGCTCTATCGGATCCAAATGGCTTAAATCTGAGTAAGCACGTTGCTTTGAATTCATTAAAAGATTTAATTTATGACAGAAACCCTATTTTATTAGAATTTTTGAGTCAAGAATACTCGTTTATTTTTCTGTTATTAGATATTATTAAACATAATAATCAAAATTCATCTTTATGTGTTGAAATTTTGGCAAATATTTTGGAATTTATTGATAATAAAGATTTGATTGTTAAAATAGTCAATAATCTTTTGGAATACGAAATTTCCAATTTTGATAAGGTTTATAATAAAAATATATTAGACCTTGTATTTAATATTTTACAGAACAAGCCCTTATTATCATTTATATTCCAAGAAGATGCAATATTTTATGAATATTTAAGTTTAATGCTAAAGCAATGTGAACATGTGGATAAAATTAATTTGCTTCAGATATTTTATCAAATATATTCAGATAGGAATTCTAAAATATTTCCGTTAAATGTCGAGGTAGCAACTGAACTTACAAATATTTTGAAAGAAACGTCTGATAGAGATCTCATAAAGTTATGTATTAACTTGATTATTATATTGCTAGAGAGAAAATTAATTAAATTATCAAACATATGTGTAGTAGAAAACTTACAACTAATTTTAAAGAAATGCTTATTATTCCGTGACGTTATAATACAGCAAATAATTACAAAATTATTATTAGAATTGCTCAAACAATGCAACACTGAAGCGTGCAAGGTATTTTTAAAAGACTCTAATATTTTAGAAATAATTTTTGAAATTCTTTTGATACAAGATATATTGACTATAGAAAATTTGTTAAACTGTTTGTTCCATTTATTTCCATCAAAAATTTTGTTTTTTCATAGCCTGACGATTTATGGGCTAGAATCTTTAAATAAAACAACTCTATACTTATTGGAAATAAAACATTGGGCAATGATGGCTAAATCTTTAGAATTTATTACAATATTTCTTGAAGAATCTCAAAATGTAATTTTAGGTAATACTTTATCCCAAAATATGTTAAATCTGGTTGAAAAGAGCATTCAAGTCGTTCATCCCAATATTTTACTGATTTCATTAAGAGCTTTAGTTATTATTCTTAATAAATATTTACCAAAACCAGTACCGTATTCGCAAATTTGCGATATAATACACCAATGTTTTGAAATTGTCAGTAAGCAGTTGAATACAAACGAAGGAAACGCTAAAACTTCTGTTAGAATGAAGAAACAAGGCAATGAAATTGTATGTCTAGAAGCGAAACTTATTTATTTTTGTTTGGAAATAGTAAATGCTTGCATATTTCTTGAAGAAATATTTTCTACCAATTCTCAATTTCAAGAGATATCATATCAAATTAACGAAGAAAAGCCTACAAATAATGATCTGCTTTTGTTGCATGAAGGTATGGACGCTTTAGATAGAATATGCATTCCGCATATTATGTTATTTGGACTAGAAGTCATCGGCGCAAAAACAGTAATCCTTCTTTTCAGAATACTCTGTTCTTTGATAAATGTGCCTCATTTTAAGAAACTCCTTGTAAAATTATTTTCTTCTGGTTTTCTAAACTTTATTTGGCAAATACGCGCATCTAATTTAGTAGATGATATAGAAAATCTGATTAGCTGGTCGTCTAAATTTCTAAAAATCTCATTGATCCTTCTCTTAAGTTATGAAGAAAAACATCTAGAAGATATACTTGACCAAGGTATTCCATTATGGCCAAAAAATATCGAATCTATAAAGAATAACTTATCCTTAGATATTGATGCTAGAGGAATTTCGTTTCTTTATCTCTGCTATGTTTCGTACCTTTTTGAGAATCCTATTGTACCTGCTTCCAAAATGTTATTCACTCTTGTGCAGCTAATTTTAAATAATCTTAACTTTCCAACATATTTACTTAAGCCGGTTATATTCCTCTATACCAATACTATAATGGACGAACTTGAGAACCGAGAATCTGTAAATGATCAACTGAAAAAATCGAGTTTCATATTAAGAAATGAATTATTAAAGATTAAAGACCAGAAAGCATTTTATTGTCATAACCGTTCTTCATTAAATTGGGTATTTTGGATAGAAACTGCTTGTGCAGAATGCTATTTGTCCTATATATGGTGCGAACTATGGATCGAGAAGTTATTAATCACTAAAGACCATGATGACTTTATCTTTTTAAAGCAATTGATTTGCATTCAGCCCTTGGGTCATGAGGTCTATAAGAAAATTTTCTTAGGAAACATTTCATCCATAGAAAAGGGAATCTTCCTATTATCCTTTGAAGGAAGTGAAGCTATGTTTGCCCAACTTAATCATTTTCTACCCGGTCTGCTACATCAGCGATTTCTCATCCTAAATACAAATCCAGAACAGATATTTACGAAGATAATACATTTATTGAACAAGGTTAGAGATAAACTTGGGACATTCGAAATCGATGAAGAGACTGAGCTGAAGACTATTTATCAAATGTGCAAATGGATTTCAAAAGAAAACGTCGAATATTCAAACGCAGTTCTGGAATACATTTCTAGGACCACTGTATTAGAGTCTGTCGCTCCGATGATAACTTCAAATAAATCGCTTCTTAGCTTTCTTCAAGATTCAATTAACGATGAAGAAAATTTTAATTTCAAAGCGGCCTTAAAATTCGTAGCCTGTTTACAGGACAACAGTAATCCTTCTCAATATAAAATCTTTCTCAAAAAGAATATCATCTTTCAAAACCTAAATTCCAAAAAGGAAGAAGTAATAATTGAATGTCAAAAGTTGACCACACAATTATTGAAAGGTAGGAATTCGGTGGTGGTTTTCCATCCTATGTTGACTGATGAAGATTACCGCGAGATTCTGTACGGGGCTCTCAACATCCTATGCGGTCTACCAAGTCTAGATGATCAGACAGTAGATCTTCTCAAATCCCTGATGGAAAATCTACAAAGCCGTGGACCAGAAGAGCTATTCGAAGACATATCTAATGACCCGTGGTGGTCTGTGGTGGGTCAAGCAAGAGAAGTTCCTCAAGAGATCATCAACAAACTTTCAGAGTTGCCACTTGCAGACAATCCCTTCTCTCAAACTGTGAATCCCTCTCCTGTGGAGATGAGTACCATTTGATTACATATGAATTTATTATTTTTCTTCAAAATATGTATCACTTCTTCGAATAAATATTTAAATTATATATTACTTATTTATTAAAAAGAGTTTAAATATCGCCAATATTATGTCTTTTTGTTAACATCTATATATATTTTAAAACATTTTCATGCCATAATTTAAATCCTAATTAGAAAAAAATGAAAATTTTAAAATTGATAATATAATTTCCCTAAATATATATATGCAAACATTTTTAAAGAAAGAGGTGCTTCTTTTTTGTTATACATGAATACCATCCTCTCTACTCTTTATATTATATATGTATTTATATTTTATAAAAGGACGAGATAGGATGGTGTTCATTTACCAAAATAACGTCTCCTTTTTAATAAATGTATTTAAAATTTTAACAAATAAATTTACTGGCAATGCGTTTCTTTTAAATATCATCAAATATTATCTCTACAGACCTTACTGCAATGATATGAGTTATTGAATGAGAGGGCAAGCCCTCTCATTCAATAACTCATATCATTGCAGTAAGGTCTGTAGAGATAATATTTGATGATATTTAAAAGAAACGCATTGCCAGTAAATTTATTTGTGTAAAATTTTAACGATAGAAGGCAATAAAATTTAATTTACTAATAAATGTATTTATCAAATTCATATTTTAGATCACCTCTGGGCAGAACGATCATAGTCGAATCAAGGAATAGGTCACAGTACCAGCTTTGGCAACTTGAAACAAAGGCCAACAACCAGTATACCATAATTTCGGGCTATTGTCTTCATCAGTACAGGAGCGGCTGAGGTGTCCTTACATCCTAGGAGGGGAGTAATGAAATCTGCCGAATTCTCCAAAGAAATTTTTTTTAAGTGATGAAAGACCTTAGTGTTTTGTCCTGAGAGAGATAGGCGTTACCATTTAATCACAAAAACAACTCTTTGGCGATTTTGGCCGATTTCATTACTCCCCCATAGGATGTTAGAAGAGTGCACCGCTCCCGTAGGATGTTACGAAATTGCAGCCGCTTTTGTATTAATGCGGGTCAAAGCCCGAAACCACAGAGGTTGTTGGCTTTTGTCCGAAATTTAAAAAATTACTTCGTTGCTCAATCAGTGATCTGAAGCCGTGTTCTAAGAAGAGACGATTAAAGGGTGCATTGTTTTGATGCACTTCATAAATGCCTTTTTTATACATTCATTAAGAAAGAAAGGTTCCTTATTTATATACATACAGAAAATTATTATATTGCATATGCATTATTACAATAAAATATTTTGATGAGTCTTCAAATAGCATTTTTTTAATCATTATTTTAAAATTTTAATATTAGACACCTCAAAGGTTGAAATAGTCTCTAAAAGACCATATTTATACGTAGTCAGGAAGTACAGTAGAACCTTCATGAGAGGACACTCGCGCTAGAGGACACCTCTCTACAAAGGACAATTTTCATTTGCAAAATTACCATTTTTACTATTTAGCACCTCTCCGGTAAGAGGACACCTCTCTCTAAAGGACACTTTGGCTCTGCAATTAAGTGTCCTTTACAGGGTCGTTATACTGTATATTAAAAATTGATCATAAAATTTTTGTAAAAGAAAACATAGTAAATAGTACATTCCTGACCACCCAGAAGTTAGAAAATTTCTCAACTTGCACTTTCATCATATTTAAACAAGTATACCAAACCAAACAAGTATAACCGTTTTATTTATTCAGAAAGAAATGTCTTCTCAAATGAAGTCTTGCTGAGAAAATTATTTTTTGCCCAATAAAAAGGATGAGCAAATAGATCATCATCATTTAATGACAATATAATTCAATTATTCTAGTGCAATAGGACCTCCCTGTAAAGGACACATAAATGAAGAGTTAAAGTGTCCTTTAGAGAGAGGTGTCCTCTTATGGGAGATATAATTATTAGTGAAAATGTGGTAATTTTGTCAATAAAACTGTCCTTTGTAGAAATGTGTCCCTTAGCGAAAAAGTCCTTTTATGGAGGCTCTACTGTATTTGGTTAATTTAGTTTCCCTGGTGTGTGATGATAAATGACTCTATATCTTATTAAAATATCAGCCAAATTCTTTGTAGTCCATAGTATCCTATTTTTCATATATATTAATATCTTTTTTCATTGTTTGCGCTCAATTGAGTATTTCACACGAGAACAACATTTCAGTTCCAATGTATGTACAATGATGATTGAAAATGATATTTATGCTTAAAATTAAGCATGTGTAGATGTATGATTCTTTTATGGTATCTCTGCATATTTACAGATACATAACACTGGCCAACAAAAAAAAATATTTGCTGCCTGCAAAGAAACAGCTTTTCTAGTTGTGTGTGTGTGTTCTGATTCAAAATCTGCAAACCATTTTTTTCTCTAAGCTCTTATTTTAAGTTTTAGAGATGCACGTTGCCAATTCATCTCTCTCGAGGTAACCCTGATACCTGAAGCGTACTAAAGTCGCTAACTATTGGGCCAACTTTGATTTTGTTTGTGCCTTTAATATGTTCTGAAGAGTGAAGACATACTGTGCTCTCTACTATGGCTGCTAGCAAGAACAACAAGAAGAAGGAATCTGCTTCTACCGTTTCTGTCGGCCTGGAGGGGATCGCGGCTGAAGATGAGGAGCTGATCGCCAATCAATACGCGGCTTTTCAGTGCATGAACAAACCTTCACTTCAAGGACTGCACCTCAATCTGGTCGGCTATATCGAGAAGAGAAGCCAGCTCATCAGGTGCATGACAATGCGAATTTTGGAACTCTACGAAATCATGGATAACATGTGTGCTTTTCAGAATCTCCAGGGGGAAGTGAAAACCCCCGAGACGGCCGCCGAACCTGCCAAACAGATCCTGCCCCTGCTTTCCAAGAAACAGAAGTTTAGACTGACCCATCCTGCCTACCAATACAACCCCTTTTCCTGCAGTCATCTTTGCTCCTTGGAATTCCTTCGCTGTCCCCACTAAGAGGAAGCAACCTACTCTCCTGCCTCCTGTTCCCCTCAGGCCTGCCCTTTTCAATCCACCAAGCCCCAAGGTCAAACTACACGCCGAGAAATCGTCGGAGTATGCTGTGGTTGTTGCAGATGATGACCCACAGGCCGAACCCCCCCCCCCCCCCTGACATCCTGAAGGTCGCCCTTTCCCCAAGGCGTCTGGGCGTCTCTGCGCAATAGACAAAGCTGGTGCTTCACGCCAGCAAACCTGACACCATCCCTGCTGTCTGCTCCTCCCTGATCAACCAGCTGAAAGGAATTAAGGTCCGACATCATAAGGAACTCCTGCCACGAATATGCCTTTTAAGGTGGACGAGGATACCACCAACTCCACCATTGAGGAGAACTTCCTAGTCACTCCAGCCGCGAGTCAACTTCCTGGGGACAAGGTGGTGCGCATGGTGCATTGGTCTGCCGCAAGGAACGGGACTTGCACGGTCTTCATCGAGGTGGACAAGGCAAACTTCAGAGCTCTGGGTGCTCGCGGAAGGATCGTGGTTGATGGTGTGATCCTCAACTTCGAAGAATCCGTCCGCGTCTGCTTCCGCTGCTGTGGTTTCGGCCACAACTCGGACCAGTGCACAAGGGCCCCAAAAATGATTCCACTGCAGAATAAAAGGTTATGAGGGTCGCGACTGCTCCTCCCCGGCTAACCCGCGTACTGCCAAGTGCGCAAACTGCTGTGACAAGGGCCAACCTGACTCGCACGAAGCCATATCTGCCTTCTGTCCATCCTGAGGCCTAAAAGTGTGAGGTTTTAGGCCTCTAGGACCCCCCTGCCTCCCCCCGATCTCCGTGGTCCCTCCCTGCCCCTCTGATCCTCCTCTGCATTCTGGGAAATCCTGGCTGCACCTGATCCCTGGCCACCCATTCCTAGGCTCCCTCCAGCAGTAACTTTGGATTTTTCCAACTGTGCTTTTTGCGGGTTATCTGCTTGCTACGGTCATTTTATTTTGGCTTTGAAAAATCATCCTTTTGGTTAGTAGCCCTTAAAGCCATACTCGTATTAAATAATTGGCCAACTTATATATTGAAGCCATTTTATCCCCTATTTCAGTGGTACAGAGTCTCACTCGACTTAAAATGCAGTCTATTCATTGAAAAAGTTGCGTTAGATCAATTTTTCAATAGAGGAAGCAAAAAGTGAAATAATTTATTTATTTATTCATTTAATTTTTTGTATCTAACACAGAATATATCTTTCTATGATTTTTATTAATATATTTTAATAGAAGTCTATATAAATAAAATGCAAATTTCATAAGAGGACATCACTAAAAACTTTCGTTACAATGCATCAATTTCAACCAAATATTCAACATTTATGTAAAACGAGATGGAGCAGGTTTTGCTTAACATCAAAATATTTTTCCCTAACATTAACATGCGTAACTTCGCTGTTATCGATTAAATACAAAAAAAATCAACAGAGTTAATTTTATTTATATATAAATACAAAATTAAATTTCAACAGAGTTAATTTTTTTACATACTAGCTAATAATCTCAATCTAAAAAATATTCAAAACAAGCAATTTTAAGATAACACCATATGTAAAACAGTCGGCCAAGAAAACAAATAACGTGTAATATATATATAATATAATATATATAATAAAATCTTAAATATTATTTATCAAAAGTAAGATTATCTCAGGATGACACGGCAATTTATTTGAGACAAGAATAATGATACAATTCCAAGGCGAAGATACTATTCCTTTAACTTCCAATTACCGAGGGAACCAATTAATATTGATTTTATTTAACTTATCGAGTATTTTTCAAGGGACCGGAAAAAAATGTTCACTAGATAAAACAATGATTTTGTAATGTAGAAAATTAGGAAAGACAAAATTCAGGATGACACGGCACACAGGGACCGGGAAAAAATGTTCACTTTATCGAGAGATTCAAATTTACAAGTTTCAAATTATCAAAATATATCTTCTTTTGTTGGGGCACGTTTTTGTAACCATACCCCAACAGAAGGCGTATGTATAATCAAATCAAATGGATACATGGCTTCCCTCCCACATAGACTTACAGACCATTTTTTGCCCAGAAACCTAGACAATTGATGACACCAGACTTCCATGCCGAAAGCTGATGCCTGGTGAAGAAGACACCAGTGACATCCAGAGACATCCGCGCTGGAAGCTGTTGTTTCATATGTACATATATTCCCCTCACCAAAAATTTAGGTAAAGGTGACCAGAAAAAAAAAATGGAGAAGGAAGATTTCTAAAAGACTAAGCCTTATAAATATCCTTCCCGAAAAAAGGAAGCATCACATTACAGTCCAGGTAAAAGGGGCCTGGGTCGATTTTAGCCAAGACGGGGGGCGATATATATACCGTCCCGAGAAAAAGGGAAGATAGTATTTCAATCCATGTGGAGGGGGGGGGGCCAGGGGTCTGAAATTTTACACTAGTGCCGTGGCTGTTTCTCTCTTTAGATTTTTTTGTTTTGGTAATACTATATGTTCTATTTTGATGGGAGAGGCCTGGGGCGTCTATGAAATTGTATACTGGAGCCGTTGGCCATTTTGATTGGTGTTTCTTTAGGCGAATGAAAATGCCAGCCAATAGAAACTTTGGCGCGGCCAGCAAATGAAAACGGAGAGAGACAAGAATAAAAGAGGGTTTCTTTGCCAAAAGGCAGATTCAATCTGGGTCGCTCAGTGAGAGGACAGCCTTCAGACGGGAGACCAGACCTTTGCCGGCACTTTCGAGAAAAGGTAAGCCATTTGTCATTATGACTTAGCGCCCCCCCCCCCTTTTTTGTGTAGTAACCAACCTAGATTTCGCATGGGCCCTAAAGGGCTATAAAGTAACTTCAGGTCACCTCTATCTAAATTTTACTATGTAAATAGCATATCTCGTCAGTATAGACATGTTCCCAAATTTTAATTTATTTAAATAAATATCTAGAGAAATTTTCTTGTTTCCTCTCATACATATTTCATTCCTTTTGCTTTATGTGATATATTGACACAGCGACAGTTGCAAATTACGACTTTATTAGGGCTACATTGAGGGTATCTATCTGTCAGGTTTTAGTAATGTTTGTACTTTTATGTGTTTCAGTGCGTTATTCCATCATATTTACCATTATACCATATTTTCTGATTCCTCGGGCTATTGTTACGCTGTTAGGAGGGTACGGCATGATGCAAACAGATTTGTATGTTTGACTATTGTTTGTGTTATTTGGGCTATAAAAATGCCTTAATATGAATCTATTTACAGTTGATCTGTAGAAATTATAGAGATCTGTTGCTATAATTTTCCTCTATGAAATAGCTCCCAGCGTCTTCAGTGGGTTGCTAAACCTCCAGAAGGAGTCTTTTATAGATTGCCCAATTTAATAACGATTTCATGGGTTGTCTGATGAAATTGTATACTAGTGTCGTGGTTGTTTCCATCTTTAGACCTTTGTTCTGACAATATTATATGCTCGATCCCTGCTTTAACTCAAACTCTTAATCAATTACAGAGTTTCCCCCCCTTTTTTTTTTCTTTATTTATCCTGTTTGCACAAATTGCATTACATGTGATGATGTAAAGACATATGTCGATAGTGCATCATTGACAGCTGTGCTTCTATTATACAACATTAAGGTCTTGCTGCGGGTTATATACATGGGGTTGTTGGCCTAAATTGCTATATATATATATACTTAAGTAAGGAAACTTTAATAAGTCACATCGTGTATCCTCCCTTTTCATCCATCCAAACCGGGAACGCAACACTTTTTTAAATAAGTTTATAGAGAATTGTTTTAACAAATGTTCGTTAGACAAACCTTTACTCGGGTAAAAACCCGGGCGAAGCCGGGCACATCCGCTAGTTATATATATACTACTCTAATCAAAAGGTTTTGACACTTTGCTCATAAAATCCTGAAAACGCAATATATTTTCTCCCGGTTTGTGGCAAACGCAAGCGTCGCCCTTGGCTTGGAGACCTGCCAATTTTCAAAAATCACGCGCCACAACAGCGCGAGCAGCGGCTGTTCGAAGTGAAGCCATTTTGCCCATGCTTCGATTTCGTTAGTCACCGAAATGGAGGATCAACGAATTTGCATCAAGTTCTGTGTGAAAAACAGTTTCAAGGGTGCCGAAATTTTTTGGATGTTGCAAACAGTCTATGGGGATGCCCTCATGAGCCGAAGACGAGTTTTCGAGTGGTACAAGCGCTTCAAGGAGGGTCGGGAAGAGACCGCCGACAACGAGCGTTCCGGGAGACCGTCCACATCAACCACGCCTGAAAAAGTGGACAAGGTGTTGGAACTGGTGCGTGAAGACCGACGAATAACTGTCAGGGAGGTCGCCGAAGAAGCAGGGATATCATTCGGGTCGACTCAATCGATAATGAAGGACATTTTGGGAGTGAGAAGACTCAACGCCGTTCTCGTTCCCAAAGATTTGACTTTTGATCAAAAGAACGCCCGAAAAGAAACGGCCAGTCTCAATCTCGAAGCAACAACCAACGACCCCGAATTGCTGAAGAGGGTCATTACTGAAGACGAAACATGGATTTACGGCTTTGATTCGGAAACTCCTCTCTCTCTCTACCCAATAGGCATCGGAATGGCGCTTCAAAAATGAGCCTAGACCAAAGAAAGCGAGGAAGGCTCCCAGCAAAGTCAAGGTCATGTTGACGGTGTTCTTCGACTACCAGGGCGTCGTTCATCATGAATTTCAACAACAAGGCTCTACAATAACTGCTGACTCCTACCTGGGAGTTTCGAGGCGATTGAGGGAAGCGATCAGGCAGAAACGGACGGAGTTGTGGAGAAGCAAGTCGTGGATCCTCCATCACGAAAACGCGCCGGCGTACACAGCCCTCAAAATCTCGATGTTCCTGCTGGACCACTCAACCTCTGTGTTCCCCCAACCCCCCTACAGTCCCGATTTGGCCCCCTACGACTTCTTCCTTTTTAGAAAGCTAAAAAAAGTTAAAGGGTCGGAAATTTCAGAGCATAGAAGAGATCAAAGTGGAATCGAAGAAGGTCATGAAGGCGATCCCGAAAACAGACTACCAGAGGTGTTTTGCCGACTGAAAAAAAAAGGTGGCTGAAGTGCACCGCGGCCAACGGGGACTACTTTGAAGGGGACAATTTGAATTTGGTACAATGATAAAGTCTTTTTTAACTTATGAGCAAAGTGTCGAAACTTTTTGATCAGAGTAGTATATAATTTTAAATAATATTTCAATAAGTAATTTTCAATCTGATCTGTTTTGTTTAAAGATAATATATCAGTGATATATTATTACTTTACTCTGTTTTGATCATCTTGTTTTTATCATCATCTTGGAGACAACTTGTTCGATATAATGAGCACGTGTGCAAGAATTGTAAAAAGAATAAAATAATTATAGTAGCATAAAAATGGTGTATCTTTCATTTATCTTTAAATATATATAAAGTGCAATTTCTTATAAAATAATTTTCACCATTAATATTCAACATTTAATAGAAACGTATCAAATGGCGACGAAGAATTAATGTAAATATGGCCACCACTAATTCAAATTATCCAAGGTTTCGTGAAGGTGAAGATCTAAATTGTTATTTGGAACAATTAGAAGAATGTTTTAAATTGAACAAAACATTAGAAGCAGACAAAGTATCTGTGTTATTAACGTATATTGATGTTAATGTTTATAAGACTTTGCGCGATTTGTTGGTACCCAGTAGGCCAAGTGACCTTAAATATAAAGATTTAGTAGAGGTTTTAACCAACCATTTATATCCAATAAGAAATAAGCACTATGAAAGATATTTATTTCACAAGATTGTACAAAAAGAAAATGAGCCTGTGGGAAAATTTGTTTTGAGGCTTAAATCTCAGGCAGACAAGTGCAAATTTACTGACATAAATGAAAATTTGTGTGACCAATTTGTAAGTGGTTGCTACGATGAAGCTACGCTTAAAAGGCTGCTAAGTGAACCTTTTTTAACGTTTGATAGTGCAATAAATATTGCAAATTTTTTAGAGGCAGCGAAGTCACAAGTGAATTTGATGAAAATTCCTGGTCATGATATTGATAAGTTGAAAGCCAGATCTAATAATTTTAAATTCCCATGTAAATACAATAATCCTTGCAAAATTTGTGGAAAGTCTAACCACGATACGAAGTTATGCAAATTTAAAAATGCTCAATGTTATATTTGCAATAAGAAAGGGCACATTGCTCCAGTATGTTGGAATAAAAAATCGGCCCAAAATTCTGGAATGAATAAACCCAATCTGAATAAATTGAATACTATTCAGTGCAACACATTAGAAAACGCACCAAAAATATTGGTAAATGTTAAAATTCAAGATGCAGACACTATAATGGAGGTTGACACTGGTGCAGACGTGTGTCTGTAGTTTCAAAGAAATTTTTTCTTACAAATCTCAAAAATGTCACTCTAGAGAAATACAGTGGACATTTGAAAAGTTTTTCGGGAAATTTGATTCCAGTTTTTGGAAAATGCTTGGTAAATGTTAGTTACAAAAACTATCAGGAAAAACTACCTCTAATTGTGACAGGCCAGTTTAATAACCAAACGCCGTTACTGGGCAGAAATTGGATAAGAATTTTAAAAGCTGATTGGCCCAATTGCGTTTTTGATATCTGTAATAATATAAATGTAATTTCAAATTTAGAACTGTTTTTAGAAGCATATAAAAGAGTATTTGAAAATAAAGATTTACCAATTCAGGGCATTAAAGGTTCAATATCATTGAGGCCAAATGCAAAGCCCAAATTTTTAAAATTTAGACCAGTACCCTTTTCCATTAAAGAGAAGATAGACAAAGAACTAGACAGACTTGAACAAAGTCAAATAATTGAAAAGGTTAATGCTAGTGATTGGTCTACGCCTTTAGTAACGGTAATAAAGTCAAATGGAGAACTACGTTTGTGTGGTGATTTTAAAAATACTTTGAATAATTGCATTGAAGATGAGAAATATCCGTTACCTACTATAGAAACTATGTTGGGAAATCTAGGAGGAAACAAGATTTTTACCAAATTGGATCTCTCCTCCGCATATCATCAAATTGAAATGGATGAAGCATCAAAAAATCTGCTAGTGGTATCTACCCATAGAGGACTTTACCGATATAATAGATTGCCTTTTGGCATCAGTCCAGCTTCAGCCATTTTCCAGAGGTGTATGGACAGCCTTTTTCATGATGTTCCCAACACGGTGATATACTTAGATGATATTTTCATTGGTTCTAAAGATGAACAAGAACATTACAGAATTTTAAAAATGATCTTCGATAAATTGAAAGAGCTAAATTTCACCCTTAATAAAGAAAAATGCTTATTTAAAAAAAAAGACATTTGTTTTCTAGGTCATATTATAAATGAAGATGGTGTTAGACCAGATTCAAAGAAATTGGAAGCATTAGAAAGGTGTAAAAAGCCTTTCGACAAAACATCATTGAAGAGTTTTCTAGGGATGT
This sequence comes from Cordylochernes scorpioides, assembly GCA_030710605.1. Lineage (NCBI taxonomy): Eukaryota > Metazoa > Arthropoda > Arachnida > Pseudoscorpiones > Chernetidae > Cordylochernes > Cordylochernes scorpioides. The sequence continues at coordinate 22,253,319 of CP092882.1, read as the reverse complement.
TGAGCTTCTATTCAAAATACATACCTAATATGTCAACCTTGGCTGGTCCTCTTTATCAACTCCTAAAGAAGGACAATCGTTGGAAATGGTCTAGCCAATGCGAAAAGGCTTTTCTGAATTTGAAGTTAACTCTATTAAATTCCCAGGTGCTTATTCACTATTCAATGAAGCTTCCATTAACTTTAACCTGCGATGCATCTGCCTATGGCATAAGTGGGGTCTTGTGTCATATTGTGGAAGGGGAAGAGAAGCCAATCACCTTTGTTTCCAGAACATTGTCAAGTGCAGAAGCCAAATACTCTCAGACTGAGAAAGAAGCACTTGCTATTGTGTTTGCAACTTCCAAACTGAGACAATACTTGTTTGGGAGAAAATTTGTGTTAAAGAGTGATCATAAAGCTTTAACGACTGTTTTTGGAAACAAAAGACTTCTTCCGCCATTAATTGCAAATCGCTTGCATAGGTGGGCTTTAGAGTTGTCAAATTTCGATTTCGATATTAGATATACAAATAAAGATACCATGCTCTGTGCGGATGCATTTTCAAGACTTCCACTTGAGGAAATAAATTCAAGGGAAGACAACATTGATTTGGTGACACATGATATATCACTTTTAAATGTAACTCCATTGGACCACCTCATTATTGAAGAAGAAACCAATAAAGATCCGGTTTTAAATAAGCTCAAGGAATATCTATTAGAAGACCCTCAGTTAGCAAAAAAGGATGAAACCATTCCTTTCAAAATTGGAAAATGTTTCTATACTGCAGGGATGCATTTTTGTTGATTCTAGGGCAGTGATTCCAAGAACCTGTCAAGATCAAATGTTGAAGTTACTTCATCAAGGTCATATAGGAATCAATCGCATGAAATCTCTAGCCAGATCTTCGGTTTGGTGGCCAAAAATGGATAGTCAAATTGAAGAGTTTGTGAAGGAATGTTCTCCCTGTATGCATCATCAGACAGCTCCTCCTGCTGAGAACACACCTTGGCCCAGGACTAACCAACCGTGGCAGCGAGTTCATGTTGACCATTTCTATTTCAGAGGTGATTGTTATTTATTGGTAGTAGATGCAAATTCAAATTGGATTGAAGTATTCCCAGTTAGTGGTACTACTTCGCAATAAAATATTAAGCTTCTACGAGAGTGTTTCGCCAGGTATGGATTACCGCAATGCTTAGTGTCTGACAATGGCCCCCCCCTTCAATTCGCTTGAATTTAAGGAGTTCTTACGGAAAAATAATGTATACCACTTAACCTCGCCAGCATATAATCCCTCGTCTAACGGAATTGCTGAAGTTTCGGTAAGAATAATAAAAAAATCTCTGGAAAAGTCGTTAGAGGAATCTCCAAACTCAAATATGGACTGTATTTTACAAAATGTTCTGTTTAATTATAGAAATACGCCTACCTCTTTAGATAAGCCTCCTGTAGAACGTCTCCTAAGTTATGTGCCTAGAACATTTGTAAATTGCTTGAACTCTGAATTTATCCAGAGGACTTTTGGGAGGAATGAGTGTGGAAGGCGACATTTTCAAGTTGGAGATAAAGTGCTGTTTACAAGAGTAATACAAAATAGGCGCAAATGGTTCAAGGCCCAGGTGATACGACGACTAGGTTACAATGTTTATCTAGTAAAGAACCTAAAAGGCACATTTAAAGTGCATGTCAATCAGATGAGGACAGGTTCAGATACCAAATATGCTGAAGATTCTGATTGGACCTTGGACAACGCTGGAGCAGGACCTCACCGACTGGAATAAGACCCTCAAATTTCCACGTCACTTCCGCCTAGGAGATCTACCCGACCTCGATGCCCTCCTTGCCGGTTTTCTCCAACTATGTACAATATAAGGAAGGAGGAATGATCTGTTTTGTTTAAAGATAATATATCAGTGATATATTATTACTTTACTCTGTTTTGATCATCTTGTTTTTATCATCATCTTGGAGACAACAACTTGTTCGATATAATGAGCACGTGTGCAAGAATTGTAAAAAGAATAAAATAATTATAGTAGCATAAAAATGGTGTATCTTTCATTTATCTTTAAATATATATAAAGTGCAATTTCTTATAAAATAATTTTCACCATTAATATTCAACATTTAATAGAAACGTATCACAATCTAAATTTATTAACGCGCAATCTATATGTAAAAAAAAAACTATTAAGCATGAATGTTCCTTTTACAAATAAAGCAAACTACTGCCGTCCTTACTGCTATGAAAAATAGTGGGAGTTCTTGCACATTATGACGACCCTCGCCCCCAGCGGTTTTGTCCATTTAATCCATATTTTAGTTATCATATTTGAACAAACTTTGAACATAATCTTTGTGTATGTGTATTGTGTGGACAGTTGAATTTCATAAAAATATTTGTATCGAGTAATGCCCTACCGCAAACAATAATGGTCAGGACAGTAAGGCATAAATTAATCATATATTAAATATATTTATAATAAATCAATAACGCCATTTATATGTAATAAATAAAAATATTAAGCACAAATGTTTATTTTACAAATAAACAAATTTCTACCACCTTTACTACAATGAAAAATAGAGTAAGAGCTTGGCTAATCAGTGGTAAACCCTTCCAGATATTTCGCCAATTCAATACACTTTCTTAATGTCGCATAGATAATTAATACAGTATTAAAGCTCTAAATGGCGGTCTGTGGTGCTTAATAATTTTATTTCTTACATAGAAATTTGTTTTTGAAAATATAGGTCAATTCATTTAGAATTTATTAAATGATTAATCAGCTCGTTTTTAACGGAGATTGTGAGACGCCCGTGTCTCAAGTGTAACGCGTGGCTTGCCGCGAAAAGGGATGAGATCCTAGAAAAAGATGGTCGTTTAGCCCATCGAAATATCGGAAATAAAAGATTATTTATTGAATCCAAGATGTGCCCTTTATGAACAAATATATATATATTATTTTTTAATTGTAGATATTTTCTTATCGGAATTCAATTATTTTAAAATGTATGATTTACTTGATGTACAAAAAGTTTGTTTTTAAATAAATTATGTTAGAGAATGTTATTAAGGCTTTCAGATGGATTATAATTTATCTTGATATGCTCTTAATATTATATATCGGTTTTAGTTCTATCTCTATTTTCGTTTAAACTATTAGGCATGATTGTGGTACTTCTATTTTCCTAATGATGCTATTTTTAGTCTTCTAAAAATGCCCAGCCCTCCAGTAACTCCCATCATTGCATTACCTGCTAAGCTATTACAAAACTTGATATAACTGTTATTGTTCGTGGCCTTTAAAATATATTTGAGATCCATCTTTTTGCCCTACTTGTAAATTTTTGTATATTCTAGAGTACCCAGAAGATGTTTTGTAAAACCAATAGAATGATCTACTGCTCTCTAAAAAAAAATAAGATATGTTGAGAAAAAAGGCATCTCCTGATCGTGCAACTAAAAGTTTCTGATGGCTTGCGCCGTCTATTGGAATAAATATAAACTAATTGTAGATTTTCAGAATATTCCAGAATTAGCCAAATACTCTTTCTTGATTATTGAAGAAAAGTCAACCACATACGCGTTTTGGGCTGTTGGCCATCGTCAGCGTGGTGCTAACTGTGCCTAAATGACCAAAAAATCTGGTCTTTGGAGCACCCTGAAAAATTATGAAACAGGTATTTGGGTCAGAAGGACGTGAGAACGCCAATCAATGTGAAAATAATACAAAAGTGAAATTGTACTTGGATCAGGTGGATAAATAGATGTAGAACAACTGATGATTACTCCATGAAATAATGTACTAAAACACTCAAGTCTATTTTCAAAGTTGTTTGTTGAGTTGACATCTTTTATTGAATGTGTCTAATAGAATTATCTTATTTTCTTAATCCAAGAAGTCCATGCATCACCAGACCAGGTCATGAATTTTTACGCAAAGGGTTTCCATGCCACCCAGGAGGTACCTGCTCAGCGCGTTAGCCTTTGTTTATAGTGGCGCTTCGCCTCCCGTAGAAGCCCTATTCCACTCTTCTGGCACAACCAGAGCATCCAACTCGCTCGAGATAACTCGGCCGAGCTAATGATCCAAGCCCTGCCAGGAACTGGTCTGCCGATGCTATGGACTCCGTCTCAAAGAGTCAGGGGAGGGGATGGATATCTGAGGAAACAAACGGACAGAGTCTCAAAGCAGACCCGCCTTCTACCTCACTTCCCAACTGACTGGCCCATTGTTGGACCGTTGGAAACGAAATTTTTATAGCACTATAGCATTTTATGAAATGAATATTTTATATATAAATTTGAATTAAAAATTATATTATAAAATATTTAGAAAAATTATCATGCTAAATACAAATTAAATATATTGATTGAAAAAAAAACGAGAAAATAATAAATGAAAAATGAATTAAATTATTCAATTATTTAATATATTTTCTGAAAATATACTTTTTTTATATAAATGTTATATAATATCAAAATTTATCAAATTCAAAATGCTTGCTCATTTTAAATCATCAAATGCTGGACAAAGATTATTCTGAGCGAAAGTTCCCTAAACCAATTCTATTTTGACAAAAGTTTATTAATAGTTGTATTAATATATTATTTGTGTAATATATGTAGTATCAAAAAGTAATGAGAGAATAAGGGTGTGGGATGGTTGCGTGCGTGTTGGTGAGGCTTGTGGAAAGGCCGCTGATAAAATTATAATTAAAATTAATTTATTTAAAGCCAGAAATATATAAAGAGAAAAGAAGTAACGGCCGTTGGGAGCAAGCCTTTTTGTTGTCGACGCCAGTGGCCAGAAAGAATTCCCGGATGACGCCCGCGCATGCGTAGTGACGTGTTCTCCCAGCACGCGCTTGCCGAGGCGTAGTGAGGTCGCCACTCTACCGCCTGTATGCGTTTTGAAGCTTTGTCCCAGTTCGCGCTCGCTGAAGCAAAGTGTGGTCGCCACAAGGGGAAATATTTTATTTTCATCTCTCGTAAAGAGTTGAAAGAAAATTGATAAATATTGTTCAAAATTGATTGCATTTCACTAAGTATCTATAGCATTTTGATGTTGAGACTCCAAAAATAAAGGAAGCCATTAAGGCATGTAAACAGACTGGAAATACAATGTTTGCAGAAATTAGATGATATCGAGAACAAAAACATTACAAAACCAACTCTCATAAAGAAAATAAAAAAAAAAAAATTAAAATCGAAGTAGAATGATCAGCCAGAAAAGATACATAGGATTTTTTAAAAATGTATATTAACCATAAAGAGCCATGACAGAATATTTACAGTGACAATTGACAATTAAAATCAGTTTATTGACATCTAGTCAACGGTCAAAAGGGAGTTTACAAAGTTTAGAACAGCATAGGAAAATATGTACACCAGACGAGGCTTACACCGAAGGGACGTCTGGATCCTATCAGGAGCTTAAAGTCGTCTTGAGTTCGGACAGTCCGTTGTGGGTTATGGAATCCATGTCCCCATCATGCTCGATGACAGTGTTGAGGAATTCAACAAGAATAGGCCTGTGTTCAGGCAAGAGGTTCCAAAGGAAATCGTCAAAATAGGAGAATACAGGGGCTTGAAGCGGAGAGTAACATGGCACAAAATGAAGGTTTTTCATATTTTCCATACAAGATATAAAATATTTCCCAAAAGAGAGATATTAATTAAACCTGAAATAACCCCACAGTGAGAGACATTACATAGAAAAGTTTACTACCTGTCTACAAACTGTGGAAGATTGTTTCCTTATGACTACACTGAGGAACAAATAATGAAGTGGTGAAAGTTGAATCCACTTCAACCTGTCAGAATTTATGTGTGAAAGAAACATTCCTGTCTTAATGTCCATTTGCTATACATAAATGCCGCGTTATTGCTTCATATTAAGAACATACAACTTTACAGAAACACATAAAATAGAAAACGCATACAATAAGACAGTATCGGACTTACCGATTGTAATTGGCATTAGTATTCGAAATAATAAGCATAATAAACCTGATAATTAGTATTAAGAATAACAAAATGTTAAAACTATGATAGAGATAGGTATTATATCTCCAAACTAACAAGTTGACAAATAAACGAAAATAACTAATATTGGATAAAGAAATGGCACAAATAATTCTCTCTCTCTCTACCATTTTACAGCTAAGAAGTGAAAATACCTATTTAATGGGCAGTTTTCATCCACAAACGAACCATTCAAACATAAGTTTACTTTGCTGTCTGCAGGCATTTTTAACACCTTGTTCTTCAACAGTCGACTATTGTTGATTGTCAAAACCATTTTTTTACTATGCTCTCTGTTGGAAGGTATTTGTATAAATAATTCAGAGAATTTAGTTCCGGATTGCCTTTTAATGTGACCCCATTATATAACAGATAAAACTTTATCATACAATTGTAGAAATAAGCCATTACACACTTACAAATATAGTGTAGATCATTGTTATGTCCCTCTCTCTACTTTGTATAGAGATAGCATTTAAGCAACAAAACAAAAGAACACATCTCCCTATTAATAACCACCATGGAGTGCATGGTCAAATCTGTACAAACTTCTATCATTACGAAGACCCCACATATTAGCAATATATACAGGGAGTCAGCAGAACATGTGTAATCGTGTAAATATTGATTCCAAATTCGCTCTGTATTGTAAATTAATTTGTTGTCCTTGTAAGGATATATTCTCAAGAAAAAATAAACATTTGAAGTGGCGCAAATAGAAATAATTCCTGTAGAATAGAAGGCATTGTTTTAACATAGAACAGAACTGTCGCAAGATACAATAATCAATAAGACATAAGAAAAAGAGGCTTTGACTACATTTATTGGCTGGTTTTAAAATAATATGTGTGTAAAATTCTATAAAAGAAAATAATGAACTTCAGGAAATTTTTTTAGAAAAAAAAAATGGAAGCCGTGGATCGATTGCTGGAATGATGTAAGAAGCTGGCATGTAAAGACGAAGAAGGTAGACATAAAACACAAGAGAAATCATGGACCATAGATCTACGACGACCATAGAGAAAATCCAGAAGATCTACCTAGAGCTGAAAAAAAGAGACCTGACATCCAAGTATGATGGGAAATCAAGGCCAGAGGACCATTTTATCGAGGAGCCACCATATAGAGAGGCTGTTGATATGCTGCGAGTCTTTGACATTAGATAACCATATCTTCCATGGCAGCAATCACATCAATGACCAGGAATAAATATTCCAATTGAATATACAAAATATTTTATTATGCAGTATAACCGTTCTCTCTCTCTCTCTCTCTCGGCCGTGCGGCCACGCGGCGCCGCGCGAGATTTAGATGGAGGCGATGGAGATCTCCAATGTGTTTTCAATACTGGCGGAGAGCCAGGATGATGACAAGGATGATGGTGGTACTCCCACCCAAAAAAATAAACCTACCATTGCCGAGAAATCGGCGGAAGAAGTTTCTAAGCTTGATTCGAAAAATACATTTTCAATCAAACAAACAAACGGCGACTATGTAAATCAGGCCGCTGGGAAAAAACAAGCCGATGCAAATTGGGTGTAAAGAGTGGAAGCTTCGGAGAAGCAATCTGCTTTGGAATCGGATTGGAAAATTCCTAATTACAACAAAAGAAAAGGCCAGGAATCTCCGACCCAGCCAACAAAAGTGGCAAAGGCTGAAGCCATCGCAGCCAGGCCATCACTACAACCGAGGCGGGAAATAAAATATGCTGTCACGCATATAAGAAGTAGCAGACAGCAACAAGATCTAGCCAACAGCAAACAGGAAAATTCTCTACGAATTCCTCGGCGATGCAATTGAGCACGTTGGGGACAAAAACCTCTCTATAAGCTCGGGTCTTACCGAACTCAGGGCGGCCTTGAACATTTGACATTGTCCAGACGTCCCTTCAGAGAAGGGTCATGTCTGATGTAAATATATATTATTATTATTATTATTATTCATTTATTTATTTAGTATTTAACCTTATATAATTTTATATTGACATTGTAATAAATTAGTTTTGAATCTCAATCTCTCTCTCTCTGACCTGCAGAGCTGGATCTTCGGGAATGACCTGGAAGACGACGCCCAGGCCATCCTGGCGTCTGCAAAGGCGCGGATTTATAGACACTTCCTGGCCCTGGAGTTGCGGGGGGTCAGAGAAGAACCCCTTCTGGTCTGGAAGAGAACCCTATCAAGATGGTGGAGCCCTCTTCACTTTTCTTTTTTTCAATCATCTTGTAAAACCTAATTGACAAGATGTCAATAAAAGTGTTTCAATCTTAATCTCTCTCTCTCTGAATGATACCAAGTTTTGGAACCAAAGTTTCCATTAGAGAGAAGCTTCCTCTTACCAGAGACCATCTAATTTGCATAAATGGGGATTTTATTCTTTATATAGAAGTGTCTGTTTGTGTGCGATGGTCCGTTCGTGAAAGTTCTACTGAACTCTAATATTTTTATATTTTAAATATGTAAATAGACATTTTTGAGAAGATTTCTGAAAAAAAGTCTTTGTTTGCTGCGATGAAAAATATTGGGAAGGCTTGTTTCATCAGTGGTGAACCGTCCAAACAGTTTCGCCAATTTAATCTACCAGACCGCTTCTTAAAGCTCTAAAACTGTATTGGGCAATTCTATCCTAAAGACTTATGTCCATAGTGTTGAGGGTTCAGGCGAGAATCCTCACGCCACTTCACGCCTGGCGGCGGGAACCGGCCGAGACTGGAACCCGGCGGGTTTGGTTTCGGTTTTGGCTGCGAGCGGGAGAGTATCTCCGCGTCTGACTGTATGTGGTGTTCTCCTTATGTTCCGGCACTGGTTATAAATAAAACCGGTACCAAGGGAGCTCCGACGACTCAGAGTGGATTATTGACAAAACAACGGGCACAACACAACATGGTGGCAGCGGCGGGATCGTGAAGAGCCCAAGTAAGTGCCTTTTTAATAAATTCCACTCTTGTGCAATCAAAACTGACATGGAATCAAATTCCTTCCTTCCGCCTCCTAACTTCAGTTTCGACGCCAAGGATTGGCCAAGCTGGAAACAGCGTTTTTCTCGATACAGACTTCTCTCCAACTTGAACGCCAAGGAACAAGAATATCAGATCACAGCATTGATATTCTATATACAGTTACGAGCGTCATTCTTCATCTCTTAATCAGTTTTCGTCTCTGTCACCGTTTGTTTTTTTTTTGGAATGGCGCCCTCCTATTGGTTGGCTACGATCACGCTACCTTTGCCCCCCCCCCCCCCCACTCGCTTTTTCGTTTTTGTCACTATTGTGTTGGAGCGGGTCGCTCCTTAAATAAATGCATTTATTAGTTAATAACTAAATGGAATCCTCTCTTTCTTATTCCCAGTAAGAGACGCCTACGGAAGCCAACAGTACATAGACAGATAAAGCACATAGGCTATAGTTATTAACTAACATATGCATTTATTTAAAGCGCCAATTTATAATTGTAACAAATAGTATTTGAATCAAAACATTCAATCGGGTAAAACACGGGCGTTGCCCGGGTCATTCGGCTAGTATATTATATGGGGGAGAGGGCTGAGGAAATCCACTCTGCGTTCAATATCTCAGCAGATGACGCAAAGAACCTCGACAAAGTCATTGAAGCGTTCGACAACCACTTTTTTGGCAAACGCAACATGGTGTATGAGCGGGCTTTGTTCGGATTAAGGAGTCAACGGCCGCAAGAAACCATTGAAAAATTTGTAACAGTCTTGCACAGAATATCTGAGCACTGCGAATACGTTAATCTGCGCGAGGAGCCTATTCGTGATTGTATAGTGCTTGGAGTAAAAGATAGGAAGTTGTCGGAGAAACCGATGCTAAACGAAAACCTGACCTTGGCCAAAGCAGTCGAGATCGCCCGTCAGTGGGAAGCTGTGATGCGTGAACATCAGGATCTTAACTCTTCTACATCGCAGGTCGACACAACGCGGAAAGTGGCCAAGCAGAAGCCTAAAGCATCAGGTCATGGCAAGGACAATGGCAGATCAACGTCTAGACAAACAGACAGTGCCAAGGAAACAGACGAAGGTAAACAATTTCCAACTTGCTTTAACTGTGGGACTACCAAACATCATTATCGTTACAGAGATAAGTGCCCCGCTAAGGACAAAGTCTGTGGAAAGTGCGGCGAAAAAGGGCCATTACACTAATCTCTGTCGAAGAAAAAACAATGAGGTGAACGTCATATTTTCGGAGGAAACCCCAGCGCGGGAGAAGTGCTCATTTGTATATGCTGTCCGCGAGCCTACGCTGGGAAGCAGAAAGAGCAGGTGGAAGTCAACAGTAAGAGTCAACGGCACTGCAAATCACTTTAAGTTGGATCCGGGCTCGGATGTGACACTGATACCATTTTTCCTGTACACGCGGTATTTCAGCAACGTCCAACTGACGCCTACCGACGGTCAACTGATGGCGGCCGCTAACCAAAGATCGGAGAATGCTGGGACCTTCGTGGCGAAGCTCCGAGCTAACACACGTGAAATGAAGGAAACTGTGTACGTGGTCCACCATTTAGAGCAACCTCTGCTGGGTGTCGGAGCCTGTGAAGACCTCCAACTCGTCAAACGTATTGATCTTGTCATCAACGGAACAACGGATCTCAATCCTGAACGAGAGTTCCCTAAGCTATTTGAAGGACTGGGGCTTCTTGAACAGCCCTATCACATCAAGTTGAAGGAAGATGCCAAGCCCTTCTCCATACCAGTCCCAAGACGAGTACCTCTTCCGCTCATGCCGAAGTTAAAAGAGCAACTGGATGCCATGGTGGCTCAAGAAGTCATCGAACCAGTTGATGAGCCAACGGAATGGTGCGCACCGATCGTCCTAGATGAAAAGCCAAACGGGAAAATCAGGATCTGTGTAGACTTGTCCCGGCTTAACCTGAGTGTGGAACGTGAGCTTCACCCGCTTCCTGTCCTTGAACATGAACTAGCTCAACTCAACGGGGCCAAAATCTTTTCCAGACTTGATGCTAACAGTGGATTTTGGCAGATTAAACTCTCTGAAGAAAGCCAAACGCTGACGACTTTCATTACGCCCTTTGGCAGATATAAATTCAAAAGGCTTCCCTTTGGGATCTCTAGCGCTCCAGAACACTTCCAGAAACGCATGTCTGCAATCCTACGCGGAGTCAATGGGGCAATCTGTCACATGGATGACATCCTCATTTTCGCAAAGAGAAAGGAAGAGCATGACGATACACTACGCGAAGTTTTGAGCCGCCTAAAGAACTCAGGAATTACGCTTAACAAAGAAAAGTGCCAGTTCGATGTAAGGAAAGTCACATTCCTGGGACATTACATCGACGAACACGGTATCAAGGCGGACTAAAAGAAAGTCAAAGCCATCGCCGAGATGAAACCGCCAACTGACGTGCACGGGGTGCAACGTTTTATGGGCATGGTCAATTTCTTAGGCCGCTTTATTCCAAACCTAGCGGAAATCACAAAGCTACAGGATTGCATCATCCAGGAAGTAAAGGTCACTGCCCCGGACCCCCATAAAACTTAAGTTCAAAGGCCTTCTTCTTCCTGGAGGATTGCAATCATGGCGGCAATGGAGGTTCAGAGCCAATCACCTTTAAGGAGGACAAACTAGTAGTCGATGACGATTATCTCGGACAAGAAAAAGGCAGAACGTAGGTGACCATGCTACGAGCTAGGTGTGCTCAACATAGGCTCTAACCAAGGTAGTGTACGCTCCATAGATGTGAAAGGCCAGCCACCTCCGCCGAACTTTCTTCCCTCCCTCACAGGTCCTATTCAAACCCATCCAGTTGTGTTGTTCTTCCCCTGTGGAATCCTTGTCAACCGACCAAGACTGCGTCCACCACCATCATCCATCCCCGCATATATGTATTTTTAACGGGAGAAGCGTCTATTTTGGTACATGAATACCATCCTTTCCCGCAAAAAAAAATCTATATATAGAAATCATATATATGATACTTATATTTTATATTAAATTTATATTGAATAATAAATATTTAGATACTTATAAAATGCCTATGAAGATTCGAAACTATTATAGACGCGTATGATTTTTTTTAATAAATCAATTTCTACTGCCCTTAGAATCATACGTGTCTATATTAGTTTCGAATTTATAACAGATGGCGTGCTAATAAATCATAATAAAATACTTATAATTATTATATAAAATAAATAGATAAGAGACAGTAAATGTAATCGCCAATCAGAACATTAACTTTGTACAAGATCTAGAAAATACGGCGACCTCAATTTACAGTGTCATTTAACGGCGGTTGTTGCTTTTTGCAATTTCTCCACTGTTATTATTTCAAGAGGGTTTATAAATATTTCGATTATAAAATTAGAGCGTGCTTTAATTCTAACTAAAAGCTTGCTCTTGGAATATAAATATTATATTTGGGGCTCGACTCTCTTTATATATAGATTTTGGAATTTTAAGACATTTTACACTTTATATGACAACATTTTGTCACTTTAATAACATTTTCGTTATAAGCCATATATATTTTTCGATTTTATTTGAACTTTAGCAGTAATATGTTTTCTTTTTCAAAATTTTAATTCAAAAACATTTATTTTAAGTGAAATTAGTTTATTTTGTAGTGTTTTGTTTTGTTAAGGTTATTTTTAATTTAAAAAGTACATTTTTTTATTTTATTAAAGATACGTTTTATTTTTGTGCATATATTGAAGGTTTTTTCGCTCTTAAGAAGCACATTAAAAAATGTATAACGATATTTTTGTTGGGAAAAAAAGAAGAATAGTAAATCAATGATCTTGAAATACTTTTAGACTGACAACACTAATATAAAAACGAGAACAAAGGAGTGTTTTGTTTTGTTTTACAAAATTAGTAATTGTAATTTAAATTGTTAAATGTTCTTCTCTCTCTCTCACTTTGAAAATAATAAATTTAAAATACTTTCTTAAAAGGTAAAATTGCCTAATTCTTTAAAACCATTTCTGTTAAAATAAATGTGTTTCAGCAACCCTGGCAGTACAGAACAAAGGAATGTGTATAGCCCTAATGTTTACCTTTTAGTGTGTTGTAAATAATTCCCTATTTAATATGTTTGTAATCTTGGTAAAGATAATAAAATAAGATATTATCTTAATTTGTAGTATATTTATGTGTTAAATAAACTACAAAATAACAGATTATGAGACTGAAGTTTAAATAATAACAAAGAAATATCAAGAACGTGTTTAGTAAGTACAACTTTAAATATATTTTAAAATGAGCGTAATTAATTCTAATTTGCCAATTTTGACTGGTACAAATTTCAACAGCTGGAAATTTAGAGTTAAACTATTGTTAGAAGAAAAACAAATACATCTAACATTAGAAAAGGAAATTAATGATTTTGTCGATGAAAAAGAACGCGAGTTATTTGCAATTAAAGATGCAAAGGCAAAATCTACACTTGTTCAATGTTTAACTGATAAACATCTAGACATAATTAAAGATGCAAAAACAGCTAAAGAAATGATGAAAGCGCTCGAAAATATATTTGAAAGAAAAAGCGTATTTACAAAACTAACACTAAAAAGAAAGTTGTTGACTTTAAAATGCAAACATAATGAAAAATTAGACGACCATTTTCTTAAATTTGATTCTATAATTCGTGAATTGGATAATATAGGTTCCAAAATGGATGAATCTGACAAAATATGTCATCTGTTATTGTCATTGAATGAAGAGTATGAAAATGTAATCACAGCAATAGAAACAATAAATACTGAAATCAAAATGGAATTTGTTAAGGCAAGATTGCTGGATGAAGAACTCAAAAGGAAAAATAAACAAGGGGAACCTAGGAATGAAGAAATGACATTTGGATCATTCACATTTACATGTTGTAATTGTGGCAAGAAAGGTCACAAGGCTACAGAATGTAGAAATAAAAGGAAATTTTTCAAAAGAGAAAAGAATCAAACCCAAAAAGAGAGAAATGAAAGACAAAGAGAGAGTCAACCTAGACAACATGTCTATCAGATGGATGACAAACTATCATTTGTAGCAATGAATACTATAGATTGCTATGAAAATGATCATTTTATTTTAGACTCAGGAGCAACACAGAACCTGATCAAAAGTGAATTAGAAAAATTTATGACAGATGTGAAGATTTTAGAACATAAGGTTGAAATTCATATGGCAAATGGTGAAAAGATGTCAGCTAATAAAAGTGGAATTTTAAATATAAAAATCAATAATATCCCAATAGCAATCCATGGACTAATAGTTGATGGTATTAAACAGAACTTATTGTCATTAGGAAAAATTACACAACAGGGCCACCAAGTGATATCTAAACAAGATGAAGTAATTATAATTACTAGAAACCATAATTTTAAGTGTAATAATTATAGAAACTTGTACTCACTTAAAATAGAAATAGACAGTAACCCTGAAAGTGTTATAGCTCATGCAGTCAAAACTGATGGCACATTGTGGCAAAGAAGATTGGGACATCTGAATAGATACAGTTTAAAGAAATTAGGGCTACCAAGTTCACAAGAGAAATGTGAAACCTGTATCAAAGGAAAAAGCACAAGAAGATCATTTGAGAAAACCTGGAAAACAACTAAGGAAATTGGAGAGCTGATACATTCAGACTTATCAGGACCAATTGATCCACCAACATATGATGGAGAAATATATTTTCAGGTACTAATAGATGACTACTCACACTTTGTAGTAGTGAGACTTCTCAAATCAAAAAGTGAAGCCGAACAAAACATAATTGATTTTATCAAGTTGATAAAAACTCAACATAACAAGAAAACAAGAAAAATTAGAGTAGATAATGGTAAGGAATTTTCATCTGGAAACTTCAAGCAGTTTTGCAGAACAAAAGGAATTCAAATAGAATATACCTCACCTTACACACCACAACAAAATGACACATCTGAAAGAATGAACCGAACATTGATTGATAAAGTGAGAACAAAGTTGGCAGAAACAAATCTACCAAAATATCTCTGGGGAGAAGCCATTTACTGCTCAGCATACGAATTAAACAGAAGTCCAACAAGTGCGAACAAAGGAATACCTCCGGCTAGCATATGGTATAAAAGAAATGACCTATCCAAACTTAAGGTTTTTGGCTCAAGAGCTTGGAGACTTATTCTACCCAAACTAAGAAAACTAGATGCTAGAGCAAAAGCAACAATCATGGTTGGATACAGTGGAAGCGGATATCGCATCTGATTCCGGAAACTGATAAAGTAATGATTTCAACAGATGTAACATTTGATGAAACATTAACTAAATTTGATAAGGAAATCATCTCAGACCAAACAGAACCTAAAAGAATGATAACTGAATCTCAAGATGAGGAAGAAACCCCACAAACATCAGAACAATCAGACAAAGAAGAAAGTGTAACTACAAGATCGGGTCGAATAATCAAACCACCAAGGTATCAAGAAGATTATGAACTATATTCAGTATATTGCTTGTTTACAAATGGTGAAGATCCAGTTTCTTACAATCAAGCAATTAGGCAAAAAGAATGGAAAGAAGCTATTGATAAATAAATTCGATCTCATGAAGAATTGAAAACATGGTCTTCAATAAAATTAGGAGAAAAATCAAATATCAAACCAATTGATATAAGAACTCACTACATAAAGGATTTATTGACCAAAGTCAAAATAGACTACATTGAGGGATGCAGAAACATAGCAGACACTAAACCCTTATGTAAAGACATGTTGAACAAATTCATGAAACTTTCCAACATGGGGTGAAAATTGTGCAATTGACATTTGTGAAAATGCCAATTGAGGGGGGGGTGTTAAAATAAATGTGTTTCAGCAACCCTGGCAGTACGGAACAAAGGAATGTGTATAGCCCTAATGTTTACCTTTTAGTGTGTTGTAAATAATTCTCTAATTAATATGTTTGTAATCTTGGTAAAGATAATAAAATAAGATATTATCTCAATTTGTAGTATATTTATGTGTTAAATAAACTACAAAATAACAATCTCAACTGTAAGTAAACTTGTTTTTTGTTGTTTCATTGTCTGAACCATAAGAGATTCCCAACAATTTTATGCTATAATATCAACATTTTATAGTTTGATAGCACATTTATTTAAAAATTTAAAACTGAATTTCGAATTTAAAAA
Organism: Cordylochernes scorpioides; assembly: GCA_030710605.1. Classification (NCBI taxonomy): domain Eukaryota; kingdom Metazoa; phylum Arthropoda; class Arachnida; order Pseudoscorpiones; family Chernetidae; genus Cordylochernes; species Cordylochernes scorpioides. The sequence goes on along the minus strand of CP092882.1, from coordinate 22,237,167 downwards.
AAGACATATCAAAGTATAAAATCAACGTATAAAGTGTAAAACTACATTTAATGTAAGATACCAATATTTTATCATTTAAAAATAATATGTACTATTTATATACCAAAATATTTTGATTTATATAACATATTTTCGGTTTTTTTATTCAAATTCCATATTTAAACTTCCGCATTTTAACACAAACTTTTATGTCCATTTGTATTAATTTCCTTATTTCACATTTACCTCAAAAGATTGCTATTTAATATATCGTATCAAAATGTTAAGTGCAAAAGAGTTTTATTGAATAAAATATATTAAACAATTATTTTCGATTTAAATCTAAAATGTTATTTTCAAACCTCAAAATATTGATAAAATCAATGTCATAGTTTTATTTTTAAAGTATAAAATGTTGTTTTTACATTAAATGTATTTAGAAACGTTGATATTTTGATATATCGTTGTTCAACTTTTCGAATTCTATTTTAAAATATTAAAACTATCAAATGTTGTTACTTTTTAGCATAAAATTACCTCATTAAGCTTCTAAATGTGTTTCTTAAGAGCTCAAGATTTTTAATATACATACAAAAATAAATATTAGAATCAAAAATATGCTTATATATATATATATATATATATTAAAAGCAAGTATATGCTTTTTAAAATCACCTTAACAAAAACCTGTACTAAAAAAAATAAATTAATTTAATTTCATTATAAAAATAAATGTTTTCCACTAAAACTTTGAAGAAGAAAACATATTACTGTTAAAGTTTCAAATAAAATCGGAAAATATCGCTAAAAATGAAAATGTTGTCTTAAAAAGTGCAAAACCTATTTTTCTGGCAAAGTATTAAGTGATTAGAAATAATGTACACATAGAATTTTTTTAGATAGAGGAATTCTTTTTATTTTATCTCTCTATTAATATATGGGATTTTATTGTGCCAATATTTCTAGGGGTAGACTGTTCATGTGGTTTAGCTTAAATCACAAACAACCTCGGTAAAGAGAGGCGAGTTGTTCCTCGAAATATTGGGACAATAAAAGCTCCATTAAATCCAAAATTACGCAGTTATTATATTTATATAATATATATAAATGCATATTTTGAGTAAATATATATATTTATAAAAATAAAAATACATTAGCATTATTATATGAAAAATATTTATTATATAAATAAATATATTTAAGTGAAAAATAGAAATAAATTTTTCCATATTTATATTTGGCAACGTTGTTTTGATGGCAGAAGAGCTTATAATATTTATAATAAATATAAAAATATACGAGACCTAGACTAAATGGATTTAAATTATCAAGATGATCACGAAAGTCATAAGCGAATATTTATGATAGGAAATGTTTGTATTTTATGTATACGAGATGCTCTATCGGATCCAAATGGCTTAAATCTGAGTAAGCACGTTGCTTTGAATTCGTTAAAAGATTTAATTTATGACAGAAACCCTATTTTATTAGAATTTTTGAGCCAAGAATACTCGTTTATTTTTCTGTTATTAGATATTATTAAACATAATAATCAAAATTCATCTTTATGTGTTGAAATTTTGGTAAATATTTTGGAATTTATTGATAATAAAGATTTGATTGTTAAAATAGTCAATAATCTTTTGGAATACGAAATTTCCAATTTTGATAAGGTGTATAATAAAAATATATTAGACCTTGTATTTAATATTTTACAGAACAAGCCCATATTATCATTTATATTCCAAGAAGATGCAATATTTTATGAATATTTAAGTTTAATGCTAAAGCAATGTGAACATGTGGATAAAATTAATTTGCTTCAGATATTTTATCAAATATATTCAGATAGGAATTCTAAAATATTTCCGTTAAATGTCGAGGTAGCAACTGAACTTACAAATATTTTGAAAGAAACGTCTGATAAAGATCTCATAAAGTTATGTATTAACTTGTTAATTATATTGCTAGAGCGAAAATTAATTAAATTATCAAACATATCTGTAGTAGAAAACTTACAGCTAATTTTAAAGAAATGCTTATTATTCCGTGACGTTATAATACAGCAAATAACTACAAAATTATTATTAGAATTGCTCAAACAATGCAACACTGAAGCGTGCAAGGTATTTTTAAAAGACTCTAATATTTTAGAAATAATTTTTGAAATTCTTTTGATACAAGATATATTGACTATAGAAAATTTGTTAAACTGTTTGTTCCATTTATTTCCATCGAAAATTTTGTTTTTTCATAGCCTGACGATTTATGGGCTAGAATCTTTGAATAAAACAACTTTATACTTATTGGAAATAAAACATTGGGCAATGATGGCTAAATCTTTAGAATTTATTACAATATTTCTTGAAGAATCTCAAAATGTAATTTTAGGTAATACTTTATCACAAAATATGTTAAATTTGGTTGAAAAGAGCATTCAAGTCGTTCATCCAAATATTTTACTGATTTCATTAAGACCTTTAGTTATTATTCTTAATAAATATTTACCAAAACCAGTACCGTATTCGCAAATTTGCGAAATAATACACCAATGTTTTGAAATTGTCAGTAAGCAGTTGAATACAAACGAAGGAAGCGCTAAAACATCAGTTAGAATGAAGAAACAAGGCAATGAAATTGTATGTCTAGAAGCGAAACTTATTTATTTTTGTTTGGAAATAGTAAATGCTTGCATATTTCTTGAAGAAATATTTACTACCAATCCTCAATTTCAAGAGATATCATATCAAATTAATGAAGAAAAGCCTACAAATAATGATCTGCTTTTGTTGCATGAAGGTATGGACGCCTTAGATAGAATATGTATTCCGCATATTATGTTATTTGGACTAGAAGTCATCGGCACAAAAACAGTAATCCTTCTTTTCAGAATACTCTGTTCTTTGATAAATGTGCCTCATTTTAAGAAACTCCTTGTAAAATTATTTTCTTCTGGTTTTCTAAACTTTATTTGGCAAATACGCGCATCTAATTTAGTAGATGATATAGAAAATCTGATTAGCTGGTCGTCTAAATTTCTAAAAATCTCATTGATCCTTCTCTTAAGTTATGAAGAAAAACATCTAGAAGATATACTTGACCAAGGTATTCCATTATGGCCAAAAAATATCGAATATATAAAGAATAACTTATCCTTAGATATTGATGCTAGAGGAATTTCGTTTCTTTATCTCTGCTATGTTTCGTACCTTTTTGAGAATCCTATTGTACCTGCTTCCAAAATGTTATTCACTCTTGTGCAGCTAATTTTAAATAATCTTAACTTTCCAACATATTTACTTAAGCCGGTTATATTCCTCTATACCAATACTATAATGGACGAACTTGAGAACCGAGAATCTGTAAATGATCAACTGAAAAAATCGAGTTTCATATTAAGAAATGAATTATTAAAGATTAAAGACCAGAAAGCATTTTATTGTCATAACCGTTCTTCATTAAATTGGGTATTTTGGATAGAAACGGCTTGTGCGGAATGCAATTTGTCCTATATATGGTGCGAACTATGGATCGAGAAGTTATTAATCACTAAAGACCATGATGACTTTATCTTTTTAAAGCAATTGATTTGCATTCAGCCCTTGGGTCATGAGGTCTATAAGAAATTTTTCTTAGGAAACATTTCATCCATAGAAAAGGGAATCTTCCTATTATCCTTTGAAGGAAGTGAAGCTATGTTTGCCCAACTTAATCATTTTCTACCCGATTTGCTACATCAGCGATTTCTCATCCTAAATACAAATCCAGAACAGATATTTACGAAGATAATACATTTATTGAACAAGGTTAGAGATAAACTTGGAACATTCGAAATCGATGAAGAGACTGAGCTGAAGACTATTTATCAAATGTGCAAATGGATTTCAAAAGAAAACGTCGAATATTCAAACGCAGTTCTGGAATACATTTCTAGGACCACTGTATTAGAGTCTGTCGCTCCGATGATAACTTCAAATAAATCGCTTCTTAGCTTTCTTCAAGATTCAATTAACGATGAAGAAAATTTTAATTTCAAAGCGGCCTTAAAATTCGTAGCCTGTTTACAGGACAACAGTAATCCTTCTCAATATAAAATCTTTCTCAAAAAGAATATCATCTTTCAAAACCTATATTCCAAAAAGGAAGAAGTAATAATTGAATGTCAAAAGTTAACCACACAATTATTGAAAGGTAGGAATTCGGTGGTGGTTTTCCATCCTATGTTGACTGATGAAGATTACCGCGAGATTCTGTACGGGGCTCTCAACATCCTATGCGGTCTACCAAGTCTAGATGATCAGACAGTAGATCTTCTCAAATCCCTGATGGAAAATCTACAAAGCCGTGGACCAGAAGAGCTATTCGAAGACATATCTAATGACCCGTGGTGGTCTGTGGTGGGTCAAGCAAGAGAAGTTCCTCAAGAGATCATCAACAAACTTTCAGAGTTGCCACTTGCAGACAATCCCTTCTCTCAAACTGTGAATCCCTCTCCTGTGGAGATGAGCACCATTTGATTACATATGAATTTATTATTTTCCTTCAAAATATGTATCACTTCTTCGAATAAATATTTAAATTATATATTACTTATTTATTAAAAATAGTTCAAATATCGCCAATATTATGTCTTTTTATTAACATCTATATATATTTTTAAACATTTTCATGCCATAATTTAAATCCTAATTAGAAAAAATGAAAATTTTAAAATTGATAATATAATTTACCTAAATATATATATGCAAACATTTTTAAAGAAAGAGGTGCTTCTTTTTTGTTATACATGAATACCATCCTCTCTACTCTTTATATTATATATGTATTTATATTTTATAAAAGGGCGAGATAGGATGGTGTTCATTTACCAAAATAACGTCTCCTTTTTAATAAATGTATTTATCAAATCCATATTTTAGATCACCTCTGTGCAGACGATCATAGTCGAATCAAGGAATAGGTCACAGTACCAGCTTTGACAACTTGAAACAAAGGCCAACAACCAGTATACCATATTTTCGGGCTATTGTCTTCATCAGTACAGGAGCGGCTGCGATGTCCTTACATCCTAGGAGGGGAGTAATGAAATCTGCCGAATTCTCCAAAGAGGTGTTTTTTAAGTGATGAAAGAACTTAGTGTTTTGTCCTGAGAGAGATAGGCGTTACCATTTAATCACAAAAACAACTCTTTGGCGATTTTGGCCGATTTCATTACTCCCCCATAGGATGTTAGAAGAGTGCACCGCTCCCGTAGGATGTTAGGAAATTGCAGCCGCTTTTGTATTAATGCGGGTCAAAGCCCGAAACCATGGCACAGAGGTTGTTGGCTTTTGTCCGAAATTTAAAAAATGACTTCGTTGTTCAATCAGTGATCTGAAGCCGTGTTCTAAGAAGAGACGATTAAAGGGTGCATTGTTTTGATGCACTTCATAAATGCCTTTTTTATACATTCATTAAGAAAGAAAGGTTCCTTATTTATATACATACAGAAAATTATTATATTGCATATGCATTATTACAATAAAATATTTTGATGGGTCTTCAAATAGAACTTTTTTTTGTATCATTTTTTAAAAAACTTAATATTATACACCTCTAAGGTTGAAATAGTTTATTAAAAGACTATATTTATACGTAGTCAGGAAGTACAGTAGAACCTCCATGAGAGGACACTCGCGCTAGTGGACACCTCTCTACAAAGGACAGTTTTCATTTGCAAAATTACCATTTTTACTATTTAGCACCTCTCCGGTAAGAGGACACCTCTCTCTAAAGGATACTTTGGCTCTGCAATAAAATTTCCTTTACAGGGTGGTTTTACTGTATATTAAAAATTGATCACAAATTTTTTGTAAAAGAAAACATAGTAAATAGTACATTCCTGACTATCCAGAAGTTTGAAAATTTCTCAACTTGCACTTTCATCATATTTAAGCAAGTATATCAAACTTCAGACTTCTAGGTGCTCTGTAATTATGTAAAAATTAACCACGAGATTTGTGGAGAGACACACATGGAAACAAGTTGTACAAGAGCTTATAAAATAATTGGTACAAGATGGGCTCGTTATCCTTAGCAAATCTATGATAGAAAATGAAAGCATTAAAATCACGATTGTTTATTTTACACAAACAAAAAATATTGGGAGGGCTTGGATCATGGCTTGGGGTTGGCTGAACCCTCCAAGCGGTTTCCCCAATTTTATCTACCAGATCTCTTCTTATAGCTCTAATACTGTATTAGACGATTCTTCTTATATATACTATAGAATAAAGCGTTAGGAGAAAATAATTTTTAATAATCGACTACACGAGCTTTCGGGCAGTCACGCCCTTCAACTGGTAATGATACATGATGGCAATAGGCCTTAAATAGGATTCCGTTTTTTAAGATATATTTACATATGAGAAAAATAATATAGGACGGCTAAAAAACAATTTAGTTAAAAAATATTTGCAAATCTAAGCTATTGTATAATATATTTATGTAACTATGCTAATCCTGTAATGCCGGTTGACAAATAAATGGTAGGTTTGTAATTGGCTAAAACATGTGACTATATAATGAAGAGAGACTAGTATTAGGATGTCGACTCTTCTTATATATGCTGCACTGAAGGGTGGAATATTATAAATGATATTCAAGTAAACTATGGATACACTTTTATTAAGGGCTTGGCATTAACTTATATACAATCAATCGAGAACAAACAGTTCCTTTTCTCTTAAAGAACAATAATTAGTAGTATTGAGACAAAAATTTAGATTAGTACAAGTAAAAAAACGAATATACAACAAACTTATATATAAATAACATTGCTGACTATTGTTACTATTATTATTTTATTCCTGTATATACCCTCTTTTACTCGGAGAATATGTTTAAGACCAAAAGGTCTTAATAAAGCTTTTTGTTTTTATATATTGCGCTGTTTATCGCTCATACATATGGTACAGGTCATGATAATCATGTTGGATAGACAGTTATGACATTAATTATACCATGATTCTTTTAAATAAAACAATTTTCTACTGCACTAACTGCAATGATTGAAAAATGTAAGGGCCTCCTGACTCATCAGTGGTGCTCATCAAATTATTTTATTCAAAAGAATCATATGCCCTGAAAAATAGTTCAAATTTCTTATAAAAGGTGGCGCGCTTATGCATCGTGTTATATTAAGTCTACATGAGCTTTATTTATTGTTTGCGGAATAGCACGGACATGTTTACAAACCTATAATTATTTGTATTTCTACTGCCCTCAAAGTTGATGTCTTTCATATTTATTCAAAATATCTTTTCCAAGAGTTGATCTTCTGCATCAGTATAAAATCAAAACATTAAAATACAATGATAGAACAGTATGGTAGATTAAATTGACGAAACCTCTATAGGAGGATTCTTCACTGATGAGCCAGGCCCTCCCATTATTTTTATCATTGCAGTAAAGGGGCAGTAGGAAAATTATTTCATTTAAAAGAATCTTACGCGTCATAAATAGTTCAATTTTTTTTTTAAATATACGCTGGCCACAAAAATGTCATGACCTATAAACACTTTAGAAAATATAAGAAATTTTGAATACTTAATAAGAACATTAAGGCATGTAAATTATCAATTTTTCTGAAGCCACAATTAGAACATAAATGCATAAACAACCTTTTTTATTTATTGAAGGATATATTTAAAAAGCCTCTTAGTGTATCATTGATTGAAAAGCTATCTTGGGCTTTTTTTTCTCAAGATCATCTTTAATCTGTAGAATACCAAGGCAGAAAAAGGGCGTTATATAAGCAAATTTCTGATTTTACAAGAGGCAGAATCATAGGCCTCAGAGAAGGTGGAATTTCGACTAGAGAAATTACCATGAAAGTAGGGCTCTGCAATCAAAGCAATGTTGAAAGGATTTGGTCTGGGTGATCAGAGCAATATACAAGTTAGATAAAACCTGGCTCAGGTCGCCCTAGAGTAATAACAGAGAGGGGGGATAGAAGGATTCGAAGGATGGTTGTAGCAGACAGGACACAACTGTACCAATGATTCAAGCATCTTTACATATGGAAAATGAATCTAGACCATTTCTTAACATCATTAAATACTGTATTATCGAAGCAGAACTCCATAGAGAGAGAGAGACAATTGACATATTCTTAATTTTATTGACACTTAGTCAACAATAATAACAAAAAATTACAAAAATTAAAAACATCAAAATCGAATTTGGATATATATATCAGACTGATCCCTCACTGAAGGGACGTCTGGAATTCTTCAGTTTCACAAGCCGCCCTGAGTTCGGACAGCTTCTGTCTCATATAGTGGTTGCTGTCCCCAACACTCGCTATTACACGGTCGAGGAACTCTGCGAAAATGATCTTCTCTCCGGGCTTTAGGCTAACGAGGACATCCTCCCTTTCTTGGCGGTACAATACCGCCCGTATTAACATAATAATTTGAAAACCCAAGGGGCGCAGGATTGAGCGAGCGCCTAGTTGGTAAAAGGTTTCTTTAACTATTTCTTCAGCGTTCTGAGGAATCTGTTTAGCTTGGGTCTTGCTGGTAGATCCCGAAGTGCTGGTGAAGGGTGCAGTATCGGGGAGTTTTTCTTTTTTGGTTGTTGGTGTGAGGGTCATCTGCACCGGGAAAGCCTCTGGCGCAGGGTGGTCTAATGCTGTAGGTAGAGGTACAGCTGTAGTGGTAGTGGGTGCAGGCTCAAAGAGCTTCACGCTGTTCCTCTGCCTTGAGGGTTGGGGAATGCTTGCCGCCCTAAGGGGAGAGTTTATTCTTTTGTGGCCCATCCTGTAGCGCTTGGAGCAACGGAAGCCGTACTCCAAGTAGGCCAAGGCAGATCCGCCCTTGGCAGTCACAATGATCTTCTTTGGAAAATCCGTAATCTTTTTACCCTCGTTCATGAGGATGAAAGCGGTCTTCTTCAGGTCTAGCCAGGTGTAGTCGCCGGAGGTGTTCACGGCAGGGGCGATGGAAACCACCTGGCAGTAAGGTCTCAGGGTTCTGATGATATCCACGTCCTCGGTGACGTAAGGTAGGCCACTGATTGTGATTCTTTCGGCCTTTTTCTGGTGGGGCAGGGCTTTGAGAAGGACTCCGTTGATCAACAGCCCTTCTTCAATGATTGTCTCCGCCATTTGAGAGCTTTCCAGGCCTTGCCACTTGCCCGGAAACCTTACCAAGCTGCACAACGCAGCTTTCGCCCAATTTATCTTCAAGGGCTTTGATGTAGTCTACCGGAATAAACTCCTGGGCATGTTCTAGATAGAGCATCTGGTCAAAGGTCCCAGCTGCGGATATCTTCCGGCACTGTTCGAGAAATTGCCTAGAAACCTTTAACTACTCGAGGTTATTTCTGGGACACGGTGGCTGGCGCAATCCCGTTCCCGTTTTTTTTTTTTTTTTTTTTTTTGGTGGTGGCTTGGCGAGATTGATCAAAAGGAGTTCGGCTATCCTTCATCAAAGAAGGCGAATGCTTTCGCTTTTTCGGCTGTTCAAAGATGGTAAATTCGTCCTCAACGATTTCAGCCCAATTCCGGCTTTTCTGGGAAGAATTGGCATTATCGCCGCCGTTCTTGATGGACGAATTTGCATAATTACCTTTTTTAGAAGTTAAAGAATTGTTTTCGTCCTTTGAACATTCGTCCGTCGACAGCTCGACGTTGTATGGTTTCACATAGATGGGAGTATCACCATCCTGCTCCCCGTCATATTGGTCATGCGCCAATACCAAATACCCTATCCTCTCCAACTCCAACGCCGGAGAAACGCGGAGTTCGCGCGCCGCATGGCCGAGAGATAGAGGGAGGCAGGCTTTTATTAAGAATTCTACTCTATTCCAGATACAAAGCGACAGGTTCAATTGGCGTGGAGAGAGACGTCTTTGCCCTCAAGAATAGCATTCTGCCATTTTTCTGATAAATCCAGATTTAGTTTAGGGCTTCATAACGGCAGGATACATGTTAGATGTAGGCTCCAAGAAAGATCCCATCAGAACTGTATTGTGGAAAGACATACAGCAAGAATCTGAGGCTTCTTGGTGTGGGGTGGCGTCATCTATGAAAGTAGGACCCCAGTCTTTATTCAAGGCACAATAACTGCTCAGCTATATATTGAGGATGTGTTGCAACCTATTATGTTACCATTTCTTTTAATGTCATTTTTCAACAAGATAATGCCCAACCGATACAGCCATCATCTCACTAGCCATCCATCAAAATGTTTGTTAGAGGATACGGAAGATAAATTCAACAAAATCAGTTGTAAATAGCTGGTGGCCTAAATAAATTTAAATGGAAGGAACGGATGTTTGCTGTAAGAGGAAAAAAATAACATCAACGAAAAAGGATCTAACCTGTATGTGACAGTGTTGTAGCAGGGGAGGCATGAGTCCCTAGTAATCGACGACCAATTCTGACAGCCAGGGCAACCCTACTCCAGGTCCAGAACCCCATGGACATCTTCAAGGAGATGGCATGCTACAGGAGCTCACCACTGACCAAGAAGTGTGTGTGAGAGGCTACATCAAGCCTGGTGTGAGAGATGGAAAGTATGGCCAAAGAAATATATAAAGAAGACTTATAGACCTCCCTGGCCTTCCTACGGGCTACACACCCCATGTGATCTACTACACCCGACGCCAAGAGCCCCACAGTGATGGAGGCAGACCTGTGTAAGGTGATTCAGGACCTGAGAGGCTCGACAGCCTGAAGAAGATGACCAGGCAGTAGATAAGCCTGAACTTTACCACTATGATCACCATCAACAGCCTCAACCTTCAACCGAAAGCCCAGAACTCCACCAAACAACCAAGACATCAGGCATATAATTGCCTTTTGCTCTTTCTGTTCTATGAAAATATTTATAATTTCTTTAAAAAATTAACCATAATATATATATATATGAAAAAACAATAGAAAAAAATAAAAGATAAGTGGGTCAGGTGTTGATATTAAAAATAAAGAAGGCATCTCCTGACTACGAGCACATGTGCTTTTTAGATGGCAGAGCGCCATCTAGTGGAGCAAAAATTAACTAAACGTTTATTTAGCTTGCTCCGTGATATTTGGCCAACCCAATTTCTTGATAAATCAAGAAAAGCCATCCACGAACGCGTTTCGCGCTGTTGGCGCTCGTCAGCGTGGAGAAGGCTGTAACCACTGCGACTAAAAAATATTTTTGGTCCCAATGGCTTCGCGAAAAATCAAGAAATGGGTATTTAAGGCCAAATGTTAAGCGTCTTTACGCAAATTTGGCCTTAAATACCCATTTCTTGATTTACTGAAAAATAATTTCTTGAATATCTTCAATATCCTTAGAATTATTTGCAGATTTGTAGATTTAACTCGCAAGCAGCGCCACCATTGCGACGATGATAAAAAGTTTTTTATCTATGTTTTATTATCACTAAGTTTATTATCTTAAAGATTATTTATCAAAAGTAAGATTATCTCAGGATGACACGGCAATTTATTTGAGACAAGAATAATGATACAATTCCAAGGCAAAGATACTATTCCTTTAACTTCCAATTACCGAGGGAACTAATTAATATTGATTTTATTTAACTTATCGAGTATTTTTCAACGATGATTTTGTAATGTAGAAAATTAGGAAAGACAAAATTCAGGATGACACGGCACACAGGGACCGGGAAAAAATGTTCACTTTATCGGAGATTCAAATTTACGAGTTTCAAATATATTATCAGAATATACCTATTATTTTTAATAAGTTTATAGAAAATTGTTTTAACAAATGTTCATTAGACAAACCTTTACTCGTGTAAAACCCGGGTGAAGCCGGTACATCGCTAGTACCATATAATAAAACCATAGAATATTAAGCCTTTTTAAATTAAAAATTCTCAGAGTTCATAGGGGGCGCAGCATGGTTTGAAAATTTGAAAATGGACAGCTATGATCGAGCAGGTATAGAGATATCAGCTGACAGTACCGCCGGCCACTGATCGGCGGCTTTCCCACACTAGAGTAAGGACTTTTCCTATTCCTTTAGATTTATTTTAAGCCAACAGCAATAGTCCTCAAAGGTTGTATTATTATTTTATGAATATATGTCATAATGATGACGCTCTGCCATTTAAAAAGCACATGTGCTCGTCGTCAGGAGATGCTTTCTTTATTTTTAATATGTCATAATATATACTCTTCCAGGAAAAATAAAGCCAACCTACAGACAACCCAGAGAGAGACGGGAAGGTAAAGTCCGGTCACTTGAAACACCAGCGACATTCCAAGGGGCGACCACTGGGGTCTGTCAGTTAACACTTCAGGACTTTTAAGACAGTTGGGGATTGTGTGCGACACGAACGGCCGCCCGGCTGGCCGTCTCCCTCTCTCTCTCTCTCTCTGGTTGCCTGGGTTCCTCTTCCAAATTGTGGTGTGTTTATTTCCCCATCTTTTATACCACATATATATATATTTAATTGAATATGTGTCTAAAACAATATTATTCCCCTTTTCTCTCACGCTTCATCTTGAATTTAGTGATATGAAAAATAAATTATTGGTCAGAGAGAGAGAGATAAATTATTAGCCTATTCAATGCCCAACTTTGACACCTAATATATAGAAAAATGTAATAGGTATTGTGGCAACCGGCTTCAAAAGTTGGCTTCATGTAGACTAAGAAAAGGGATAGCTAGGCCATAAAAATACTTTAAAAATCCCGTCCCTTCATGTTGAATTTCTCCTCCTGACCCACATTAGCCCCAGATCTTTCCTCAATAAACATGAATGTAATATTATGGTGATGGGAGGGAGGGGGGTTGGCAATCTCCACAGCCAATTAATCATTATCAGATTAGGCAAAAATTGAAATAGCTTGGTCTAGCATCACACAAGAAGACATAAAAACTATGACAGTATGCCTCACTGTGAAGCTGCTTGAATACATGCAAAAGGACACATAAAATTTTGATAAAAGGTGTGTATCTCAATAAATGTACATCCTTTTTTTTATTTTGATTAATTCTCTTTCGCATTACAATTATAAAGCTCACCAATTTTGAGAAAATTTATATAAGTGTTTCAATAGATGATGCAATTTTTGCGCGGTCAGTATATAATAAAAAATTATTAATTCAAACTATTCTATAAAATATCGCAAATAACGGGAAAGATGACCTTTGCTTTTATACATCAATTTCCTACCTAAAAAATATACAACTATATTTTAGCTATAGATTTGGCCTAACCCCTCTGCTAGCTCAACATCTCTTTGGCACATTGTGAAGATTACATTTTATCCCTTGTGAATATCATGAGATAAAGCCCAGTCTGGACTGACGAGGGCCTTAGCCCGCAACCATGGTCTCCAGGTGTGGGCTTCTCAGTTTGCCAAAGCTGGTTTTGTGGGTTTTGTTACCAAACCGAAGCATCTAGTTTGCAATGATGATCGATAAATTGCATCTAGTTTTTATGTCTATTCTGATGTAAATGGCGACATAAATATTATACATATAACTGAACTCAGGATAACCCTAAATAACAGAAAATAAAGAAAAAAAGGCATATCTAATCGCCTATATGTGGTTAGCTTTTCTTTATTGATCCAAAAATAATATTCGTACAATTATGGAATAAATAAAAATAAAATATCAGTTGATATTTATTCCGACAGATGGCGCAAGCCATCAGCAATTTTTCGTTGCACGATCAGGAGATGCCTTTTACTCTTAATTTATCAACCTGATCCCAGTACAATTTCAGTTTTATGCTATTTTCATAGAGAATAAAGAATTAAAATCCTTTCCTATACAAATATGATAAATTAAATGAAGATTTACAAATATATATATATATATATATATATATATATATATATAGTATATATACTCAAAATCAATTCAAAATCTGTTGTTCTTAATAGTTTACTTTTCCTCTATTTTCCAAATATAAAAACAATTACTATTATATATATATATATATATGAAAAAACAATAGAAAAAAATAAAAGATAAGTGGGTCAGGTGTTGATATTAAAAATAAAGAAGGCATCTCCTGACCACAAGCACATGTGCTTTTTAGATGGCAGAGCGCCATCAAGTGGAGTAAAAATAAACTAAACGTTTATTTAGCTTACTCCGAGATATTTGGCTGTTGGGGCACGTTTTTGTAACCATACCCCAACAGAAGGCGTATGTATAATCAAATCAAATGGATACATGGCTTCCCTCCCACATAGACTTACAGACCATTCTTTTTGCCCAGAAACCTAGACAACAGATGACACCAGACTTCCATGCCGAAAGCTGATGCCTGGTAAAGAAGAAGACATCCAGAGACATCCGAGCTGGAAACTGTTGTTTCATATGTACATATATTCCCCTCACCAAAAATTTAGGTAAAGGTGACCAGAAAAAAAAAATGGAGAAGGAAGATCTCTAAAAGACTGAACCGAGAAAGGAAAGCGTTATATTACAGTGCAAGTGAAAAGGGGCCTGTGTCAATTTTAGCTAAGACGGAGGGGGGGAGCGATATATATATATCGTCCCGAGAAAAAGGGAGGATGGTATTTCAATCCATGTGGATGGGAGGGCTGGCGTCTGAAATTTTACACTATCGCCGTAGATGTTACTCTCTTTAGATTTTTGTTTTGGTAATACTATATGTTCTATTTTGATGGAAGAGGCCTGGAGTCTGAAATCTTACACTAGTGCCATGTTGTTTCTCTCTTGAGATTTTTTTTTTTGTTTTGGTAATACTATATGTTCTATTTTGATGAGGCCTGGGGCGTCTATGAAATTGATACTGGAGCCGTTGGCCATTTTGATTGGTTTCTTTCGGCGAATGAAAATGGAGAGAGGGATGATATAAAAGAAGGTTCTTTGCCAAAAGGCAGGATTCGATCGGAGTCGCTCAGTGAGAAGGACGATTTTTAGACGGGCCTGAGACGTAGAGGAGACCAGGCCTTGCCGCCGCTTTCGAGAGAAGGTAAGCCCCTTGCCATTATGGCTTAGCCCCCCCTTTTTTTTTTATTTTTCGAACAGAAGCTAATCTATTTAGATTCTGAATGGGTCCTAAAGGGCTTTAAGTGACTTAAAAGGAGTGTTAGGGTTCGTATATTTTGTCCCGCTAGAATAGATGGAGATCTAGGTTTCCCCCCCCCCCCTTTTTTTTTGTGTAGTAGCCAACCTAGATTTCGCATGGGCCCTAAAGGGCTATAAAGTAACTTCAGGTCACCTCTATCTAAATTTTACTATGTAAATAGCATATCTCGTCAGTATAGACATGTTCCCAAATTTTAAGATATTTAAATAAATATCTAGAGAAATTTTCTTGTTTCCTCTGTTACCTATTCCATACATAATATGCCTTATGGTGCTATTCCCACTGTTTAAATGAAATGTTTTATGTTTCTTACCTATTTGAAGGGAATGTTACTAATAATCAAGTCTCCCATAAATTACCGGCCACATACATTGCCGCGAGTGTCTGTGTTTCAGTGTTTTATAGATTGCCCAATTTAATAACGATTTCATGGGTTGTCTGATGAAATTGTATAATAGTGTCGCGGCTGTTTCCATCTTTAGACCATTGTTCTGACAAAATTATATGCTCGAACCTTGTTTTAGCTCAACCCTTAATCAATTACAGAGTTTTTTTTTTCCCTGTGAATGTGATGATGTAAAGACATATGCCGATAGTGCATCACTGACAGCTGTGCTGCTATTATACAACATTAAGGTCTTCCTGCGGGTTATATACATGGGGTTGTTGGCCTAATTTGCTATATATATATATATACTTAAGTAAGGAAACTTTTAATAAGTCACATCGTGTATCCTCCCTTTTCAACTATCCAAACCGGGAACCCATCAATGTCGCCCGCCGCGGGGCTCGAATTTAGTATATGTTTCTTCCCCTATACTTTAGAAATATATACCTAATGAAAAGCCATACTATTTTTAAGTATTGGTGAAGTAGTCCACGCATCCTGAGATTAACAGTCTATTATAAATCGTGAATTTTAATTTACGCTTTCCGTTTCACTGGCATTTTATCAGGCAATGAAAGTTATGTTGAGGCGGTGTATACCGCATCTCTCGCCGCTGTCTTTTACGATTCACATTGTTTGTGGCAAAACCTTAATATTATCATTGATTTCTGATATCAAAGTAAAACGTCTATGGGGATGAGTATCTTTTATTCTGGTCTTCTCGAGCTTTCGAGCTTGTCCGCCCTTCTACAGGAGAAACATATACAATATATCAAGAAAATATAACGTCGCCTGATGCTAAAACTATTATGATTCTATGTACATATATATATATATACATTAGGAAGTTTTGCATATTATTTGTTTTCTTAAGACATATTTTTTTGATTAAGGTATTACACATATTCTACTATTGTTTGCTATATTCTATGAATTATCTTATAGGTTAGAAATTCTATTATTTAAGTAGTTTTATAATAGTTATTGGCTATTACATATAAGTTATTTATATTATTGTTGATATTATTAGCTGGTACTAGGATATATTGTGTTATATGTTTCGGGCAAATCTATTTCTATTAATGCTATTGTGTTTTCTGAATAATAGAGAATCAATTATAAGCCTTTGATATTTGCTGTTTATGTTATTGTAATGTATCCTAGGTTCTCCTAATGCGAAAGTGTGACCTGTTTCTTTGCAGTATTGGAAAATTAGAGACCTACTGTCTTGATTAATAACGTTGCGTCTATGTTCATATATTCTATTGCTGACTCTCCTTCCTGTCTCCCCTGCGTATTTTGGCTTGGCAGCTGTATACACTCTGACAAGGGAAGGTTATCTTAAATTGATAAATGTGCAATTTTTTTTGCCTTAAGTAGAGATTTCCAAGATTCTATTTCTGAAACATTTTTTTTTTTTAGATGAAGACAAATAAAACCATCTTGATAGTATTGAATTTTACAGTAAATATTTGCCAGCAGAAGGCGTGATGAGATTACATGAAATTTAAACCAGTTATATGTTTAGTATGTTCCTTCAGTTGTAATTTGACACCGTCTTGAAATAAAGAAATTGGACGGTGCGCTATATCTTGATGCTGGATATTTCTGTGTCAGAAAGGTGTAGTTATTCTGTTTAATGAGAATTCCAATAATTATCGAAATTTAGCAGATTATCATTGGGGATTTGAACAACTGTCTTGAAAATTTTTGAACAGCCCGAGTAGATAAAGGAGTCCTGGAGTTAGAGTGGAGAATTAGTAGTACAGACTGACCACTCGACGCAGATAACTCTAGGGAACAATTATTGTGTTAATCCGCCGTAGACAAGAAGAACATTGATTCTCAGGATACTCGATAGGCAGAATTTTGAGAATTGATAAGGTCATGGTTAAAGTTTACACAGGCATGTGGGAGTAAAGACAGTGATTTAAAGAGGCAGCCTTATGCCTTAAATATTTTCAGTGGAAGTAGATGCCACTGCAAATATTCAGGTCTAATAATTTCTAAATTTGAAGTCATGCATGACGGGTTAGCACGGGATTGACGCCTGGACGGGTTTTCACTGGGATTAATCGAGCCTGCGAAAGAACTAGAAGAAGTGTGACATGTCACGCCACTGTACTAAGATAATAATTGAGAAGATTTATGTTGAGCCAACTGAAATTAGTAAAGAATTAAGAGATTAAGGTCTTATTCTTTGAGTTTTACACTAATTTCAATTACGCGATATGGACGGCGTTATAAGTTGGGTGGAAATGATTCGGCCGCAATGGGATGGTCTCCTGGAGATTGGTACGATCAAATAATACTTATTGAATGCCGGGCGGGATCGCATAAAGCATTAAATGACATCGAGAAATGCTTAAAGAAACACCCTAGAAGATTGGGGATCGACAAAATGACGACATGGAAAATGCTCAACATTGTACATTGGCAGCAAAATGATATCTTGCTATTGTATGGACGACCACTCCTTCCTGAAATGTGCAGCGGATGTTAGTCCCAGAATTAGGTCCTTTGAGGCGACACTTTCCTTTGCAGATGACATAAAGACGCATGACAAAACAGCACACGAGCATTTAAACTAGCTTCAATTCCTGCCATTAATTAATTTAGTTGACCAATAGCTATAGAACCGCTGGAGACCTCCATACCCTGTGTGAATATTTTAGTGAGAAATGAGCGATTCAATTCCATGAGCCATGAGGTATCCTGTAAGATCAGAGCTGTACCCCATTCAATTTTTTTTATAGTAGCCAGTGCGAGATATTTCCAGAATGTTTGTTTCTTTTTTTTTTCTAACTGTCATATAATTCGGAAACTAGAAAACTACACTATTTTGATACAGTTTACATCTAGCATCCATGAGAACTCAATATGACTATTGAACGTAGATTGAAGATTAATGAGCGAGCCAACCTAGAGAGAACGAGTTTAATAGGCTTACAATCAATAGTTGAAGCAAACTATTCGCACAAATTTGTTATGTTCTCTCTCTAAATGATCTATGACATTATAGGTTTTCTTAACAAGGTAACTACCCCGCCGAGTGTATATGGAGTTATAAAGCTTAAAGGTCATAGGCTGTTGGAATAATATTACACTAGTAATAATTAATAGTTCAAAATTAAGAGTGATAATAGATCGGGATCCAGATCCCGATGACGGGTTTCGAAGAGACTTCAGAGGGATGAAAGAGGTGTTGAAAGTGATGGAAGGGCGATGAAATATGATGAAAAAGGCGTTGAACTGTGTTATAAGGTGATGAATAAGAGATGAAATGTGTTGAAGGCGTTGAAGAGAGATGCGATGGAAGTAAGTTGAAAGGCGTTGAGGATGATGAAGGATGATGAAAGAGTGAGAAAGCGTTGAATGTTGATGAGGAAGAGATAGAAAGATGCAGAAAGATGTTGAAAGAGAAAGAATTGAAAAAAGTTGGATAAAGGGTTTTGTAAATATTAGATAAAGATTGATGGAAGAAAGTACATTTAATGTATAAAGCGTAGCTGTCGACCGCAATATCGCCTCGATAGAACTATTTCTTTTAAAATAAGACATATTATGCACTGGGGGTTTGTGTAAGCTGATTTACATAAGTTTCGGCAACAATATACACTATTTAATATAGATAGATCTTTATTAATTACAATATTAGGTTATATATTAAATAGCAAATATGTCTTAGTGTTATGGTGAACTTTGAAGAACTTGCAGTTTTTCTTTTATTTTAAACTATAACGTGTGTTCTAAACTTCCAGTTTTTCCTACTTTATTTTTTTGTTAACAATTTTGTCTTAGTGTCATGGTGAACTTTAAACAGTTTGCAGTTTTTTTTTTTTTCATGTGTTCTAGTGCTAAGTGTTGGAAGGAGCTTTAACACCATGTTTCAGGGTTTGTGTGTTATTTGTCTCAACCTTGTCTTTGTGCAGAATACCGTCTCACAACCTTGTTTTAATATGACACACCGTTTTGAAGAGCTTGTACAACCTGTCAGGATATGATTTAGGAAAATTTTAGTTTCTTTTTATTGTTATGTTACAATTTTATCCAACAATACAACCAGAGCGAACTCAGAAGTAATGAGACGAGGGGAAGTTGACAGAGTTAGTGTGAACAGTTTAACTTTACGCAGGTCTACAAGGGTAAAAAGGCCCACACAGTGTAAATTCTGCTTAGACTGTCGCCTCTAACTAGGATTTTGGAGTGTGTACGGAGAATCAGCTCGATAGAATGAGAAGTTTAGAGATTTCAGCCTTTTTTTTTTTTTTTTAAACCTTTTTTTTTTTTTAAGTAGAGCTTCATTAGGATTCCTTTTTTTTTTTTAATACAAACTATTTCTTGTTAAAACCCGAGTTTCGAAGACCAATGAGAATAATGTATACCATTGTGAATTAATTATTTAGTATAAATCTGAATTTTTGGTTATTATCGGGAGTAATAGATGAAGGAAGGTGTAGGAAATCACAACTTAGAGGGGGGCTATGTCTAAAATAACAAACCTAATAGGCATCCTATGGCTTGTGTTGGGTAATACAGAAACCCTATAATCCCTGGCCTTCAGGTAGTAGCTTTGAAATAGGTTTCTAATGAGGACATGAAAGGTCAATCTTTCAGAGTAAAGTTGTGAAGTATAGGGACCCTAAGCCAGGGGTAGAAGTTAAGTAGGCCCAGACCGTAGTCGATCCTCGGAAAGCACTTGAGAATGTTAGTGTTGGGTAGTGAATCGTAAACCCTATAAATCCATCTTTCAATAGAGTGCTGAGGTCGGACTACTGAAAAGGGGGTAGACGCACGACGAAGTAAGAGGAAAGTGACTTCACCCACAGTGGCTAGGGGAATGAATCAATCCGCTTTTATGAGGTGTCACGTTTAATGGTTCTTTATTCGCCCTTATATTTGTGTATGTCTTTATAGAATTGTCGTGAAAAGTCGCTTAGTGTCGAGGCAAGGGCAGTTTTTGAAGTTACACTGATTTTTTTTTGGTAGGTTAGCTTCCAGATTATTTAGAATTGTTAACAATTATTGTTAACAATCATTTATCGAGTATAAAGTATTAGTATATATAGAGCTTGTACAGAGGCATTTTCTTTTAAGTCAATAGGGCTTTAGTCCCCACTTTGTTTTAATTAGATAACTTTATTTGATTTCTCATTGGTCCTGAAAGACTTTATTATTGTTAGGGTTTATTTGATAGATAATTGTAGTACTTTGGCATTTATAGCAATTTTTAACTATAGTATGAATGCAGTCTGCGAATGAAATATGTATGAATGGAATGACTAATGATTGTTGTCAAAGTTAAAAACTATTATACTGTTAGACCAAAATTACTTTAGCATAGGAATTAGGGAACTAATAGGTTCAATTTTCAATTTTGATTTCTTTATTTGTTAGGAACGATAGCCTCACAGGACTGTAAAAACTCTATTGTTAGGAAAATATTCGCTCCATTTTTGTTAGGTCTCCTTTTGGAGGAGTATAAATTTTTTTTAATTTCTATTACTAGGGTAATAAAGTACTCTTTGTTATTTATATCAACTTGAATTTTAAGAGTCGTAGATAATGATCATATCTCGATTCTCAGACTGGAAGGTTGTGGGAGGTTATGATCAGACCAGAAAACCCACAAAACTTCTCCTCATTAGAGGAAACGAAGAGGTATAGATTGAATTTTATGCAGGATGGGGGATTTGTTTTAGCCATGCCGTATAGCCTGGGGTATAACGGCGCGACCTTGGGTAACCGATCTGACACCGTAGTTTCGACGCTTTTAGCGTGGCTGGAGCGAGGGTATTCCAGACGGGAGGTCCTGTGAGATTGGCATGTAGGCAGAGATTGCCCAGTTATTCTAGACGAAGTGTTTCCGTCTATTGAATTTTTTTTGGTACCAGTTTGACCTCCCATAGCTAGCGGAAGTTTCTTCTAATAAAGGATTCGCCCTGCCATACGTTTTGTTGGAATGAATTCGAGCATAAGACCGATTCGAGAGACAGAATAAGTAATTATCAGGACCTTCAACGAGTTTAGACTCGTTCCATGTTAGGATAAGATTTTAAAGTATTAGTTAACTATAATGACCGCGAACGAGACACCAGAACGAGCCAATGAGTCAAAGTTTTAGAAGTGTTGTATGGAGGACAGTAGAATTAAGAGCAGTTATACAGGGAGTAGAATCCTGAAGGAATTTGTAAAAGGAACCAAAATTTAAGATTGATAAAATTCAAACTTATAAGATGTAGATTTATAGGATTCAGGTCAATGAATAGAGAGTATATTAGTAGATGAAAGTAATATGAATTTCTTGGAAGGGGGAGGCAGCTGAACTGTACACACCCCAGAGGCAAGGTAAACGGAGCCACAAACAAAATAGTAGATTAGTCGCTCTGCCAAAACAGAAAAATTCTCTTCATACGGTTGTCACCCTAGATTTAAATGGACTGTGTAGTTTAATAGAGGTCTGGGCTATGTTCCATTTGACCAAGATTCTAAATGACGTACCCATCTGGGTTGAGAGAGTATTGTAATTTGAGGAATCTAACACACAAGAGAGAACCCACCCTCCAGTAGGATCGGGATAGACGAATATTACCCAGTGACCAACTCGTGATTCCAGACTGAATAAGATTAAAAAACTTAACTGAGATACTAAACCTTGAACCTTCAGCGCACAAATATATATGATGTGTTTTCATTTTCTTATTGAATATGTTATTATTTTATATCATATATATTATATTATAATCATATGCTATTCATTTCAACAATTTTATTTCCTTGGATATTCATGATATTAGTAATATTTACCGGCCATGTTGCGATTTTTTTTTTTAACATGTTGTCATGGCTTATTCTTCCCTCAAGGCATGATCTATTTTATCCTTATTGTCTTTTATCCGTCTTACTTGTATAAGTATATATATTTTGTCATCATATATAATTTTGTAGTAGTTTTCTTTATCATCTATCATGGGATGATTTTTATCATATTTAATCACTATCTACATGATATGTTTTACTTCAATATATATATTATACCCATCATATAACATGGAAGGATTCATTTTATCATTACATATTCGTGCCTTATTTAATAATTACTTTCACAATTTGTTTACTGTAAACTTTTTTTTTAGCAAAAGTCATCATATCATAGGCTAATCATTATGTATCAAGATATTTCTTTCAGCTAACTATAATTATCCTTTCCTTTGATTGTATATGTATAACTATACCACACGAATGTCTTGATTGGTACTTAAATAAAGATGCTGGCATGTTTTAGGAGTTGGACTAGTCAGTTATTTCTAAACGACTTCTTGGCGCCCAAAATTTTTTATATATAATATGTAATAGGGAAATGCTCTAACTGTATTGTTAGCAGAAAGAAGGTAGCAATGAATCCAACACCACAAGAGGTAAGGATGGGGTTGAGAGGACTTACCACAAGGAGGGCCTACTCCTCAAGGCCAAAGAAGAAAGTGGAAGGGTGATATATATACCCATGAATGGTAAGACAGATGACCTTGCTTACTTCCATACATATGATATGACTGTCCCCCATAACCTATGTTGATAACAGTGTGCTGACAGAATAATAACACATAAAACCCCTTTGCCAGGATGCACAATGCCCACTAATGTTCG
The DNA here is from genome assembly GCA_030710605.1 of Cordylochernes scorpioides. NCBI lineage: Eukaryota > Metazoa > Arthropoda > Arachnida > Pseudoscorpiones > Chernetidae > Cordylochernes > Cordylochernes scorpioides. The sequence goes on along the minus strand of CP092882.1, from coordinate 22,214,071 downwards.
GAATAATAAACATCTAGAATAGCATACCATCATTTTGATTAGCCTTATCTTCCCTATAGGTTTCGGTACACCTGGCTTCACCTAGTAATGGAAAATGCATTTTGCTAGAAATGGGCCTGCTTTCATAGTAACTGATGAAAGGCAGATGAATAATGAATAGCACAAACGCATTTGTCCATTACTTGGCAGGGGGAGGATTGTTGGGGCACGTTTTTGTAACCATACCCCAACAGAAGGCGTATGTATAATCAAATCAAATGGATACATGGCTTCCCTCCCACATAGACTTACAGGCCATTCTTTTTGCCCAGAAACCTAGACAACAGATGACACCAGACTTCCATGCCGAAAGCTGATGCCTGGTAAAGAAGAAGACATCCAGAGACATCCGAGCTGGAAACTGTTGTTTCATATGTACATATATTCCCCTCACCAAAAATTTAGGTAAAGGTGACCAGAAAAAAAAAATGGAGAAGGAAAATCTCTAAAAGACTGAACCGAGAAAGGAAAGCGTTATATTACAGTGCAAGTGAAAAGGGGCCTGTGTCAATTTTAGCTAAGACGGAGGGGGGGAGCGATATATATATATCGTCCCGAGAAAAAGGGAGGATGGTATTTCAATCCATGTGGATGGGAGGGCTGGCGTCTGAAATTTTACACTATCGCCGTAGATGTTACTCTCTTTAGATTTTTGTTTTGGTAATACTATATGTTCTATTTTGATGGAAGAGGCCTGGAGTCTGAAATCTTACACTAGTGCCATGTTGTTTCTCTCTTGAGATTTTTTTTTTGTTTTGGTAATACTATATGTTCTATTTTGATGAGGCCTGGGGCGTCTATGAAATTGATACTGGAGCCGTTGGCCATTTTGATTGGTTTCTTTCGGCGAATGAAAATGGAGAGAGGGATGATATAAAAGAAGGTTCTTTGCCAAAAGGCAGGATTCGATCGGAGTCGCTCAGTGAGAAGGACGATTTTTAGACGGGCCTGAGACGTAGAGGAGACCAGACCTTGCCGCCGCTTTCGAGAGAAGGTAAGCCCCTTGCCATTATGGCTTAGCCCCCCCTTTTTTTTTATTTTTCGAACAGAAGCTAATCTATTTAGATTCTGAATGGGTCCTAAAGGGCTTTAAGTGACTTAAAAGGAGTGTTAGGGTTCGTATATTTTGTCCCGCTAGAATAGATGGAGATCTAGGTTTCCCCCCCCCCCCCCCTTTTTTTTTGTGTAGTAGCCAACCTAGATTTCGCATGGGCCCTAAAGGGCTATAAAGTAACTTCAGGTCACCTCTATCTAAATTTTACTATGTAAATAGCATATCTCGTCAGTATAGACATGTTCCCAAATTTTAAGATATTTAAATAAATATCTAGAGAAATTTTCTTGTTTCCTCTGTTACCTATTCCATACATAATATGCCTTATGGTACTATTCCCACTGTTTAAATGAAATGTTGTATGTTTCTTACCTATTTGAAGGGAATGTTACTAATAATCAAGTCTCCCATAAATTACCGGCCACATACATTGCCGCGAGTGTCTGTGTTTCAGTGTTTTATAGATTGCCCAATTTAATAACGATTTCATGGGTTGTCTGATGAAATTGTATAATAGTGTCGCGGCTGTTTCCATCTTTAGACCATTGTTCTGACAAAATTATATGCTCGAACCTTGTTTTAGCTCAACCCTTAATCAATTACAGAGTTTTTTTTCCCTGTGAATGTGATGATGTAAAGACATATGCCGATAGTGCATCACTGACAGCTGTGCTGCTATTATACAACATTAAGGTCTTCCTGCGGGTTATATACATGGGGTTGTTGGCCTAATTTGCTATATATATATATACTTAAGTAAGGAAACTTTTAATAAGTCACATCGTGTATCCTCCCTTTTCAACTATCCAAACCGGGAACCCATCATGGCCAACCCAATTTCTTGATAAATCAAGAAAAGCCATCCACGAACACGTTTCGCGCTGTTGGCGCTCGTCAGCGTGGAGAAGGCTTTTCTATTGTTTTTTCATGTGTTAAGCGTCTTTACGCAAATTTGGCCTTAAATACCCATTTCTTGAAATCTCGGGAAGCCATTGGGTCCAAAATATATTTTTGGTCGCAATGGTTACAGCCTTCTCCACGCTGACGAGCGCCAACAGCGCGAAACGCGTTCGTGGATGGCTTTTCTTGATTTATCAAGAAATTGGGTTGGCCAAATATCTCGGAGTAAGCTAAATAAACGTTTAGTTTATTTTTACTCCACTAGATGGCGCTCTGCCATCTAAAAAGCACATGTGCTTGTGGTCAGGAGATGCCTTCTTTATTTTTAATATATATATATATATATATTGAAATCTACACGCGCGAGAGTGCATTGTACTATTTCAGAGCTAAATATAAAAATACCTTAACCATTTACATTAATATTATAAGAAGAAACTTTTAAAACTGGTAATGCAAACAAACATAGTATTTTTTCTAAAGAACCTGATTTCAGTTGCTAACTCAATCTTTCTGTTGACATGCTACTGTAGTTATTTCATACCAAGAATTTTCAAAGTAATCTTTTGTATTTTCCTGTGATGTTTTAATAATGAAATTATACTTGTTGTAAAGGTTCCAGGTCTGTTCAGAATGTTTTTAGATCACCTTCTGTAGAAATTTGGTTTTAAAGTTTCTGCAATATCCATCGAGCCCGATTTGGACTGATCAGCGGCTTAGAAAAAAGTAATAAATTCCTTTGCAAAAACAATTTTATATCCACTTTCTTATAATCTCAATGTAAATAATCACGAGTTTTTGAAAATTTTTATACTTAACTTTAAAATAGGATCCAATACATATTTTTATGATAAGCTTTATAAGATAAGCTTTGCTCGAAAACTCACTTTTGGTTTTAATGAAAATACACTTAATGTTAATTTCCTATTTTAAGTTTTTAAAATACTTTAATGATTTTCTATAGTCTAATTTGGGGTGCTTAAGTTTATTAAACATATTGTTAGTAAAATAAAAAAGTCTTATATCAATGAAATATTTAATAATAATTTTGTTCCTATAAATACCTTCATAGTACGCTATAAATACTGATAAAAACATTAATCAAAATTATTAGAAATATTTTGTTTTTAAAATATATAATCATTGATAATTATTTTTGAGCAAAGTTTAGTAATTCTGTGGAACTGAGTAATGTTTGTTTTCAAAAACCAAACTAAATGAGTTTTGAAGCCTGTTGTCTTAACGAAAGCGAGTTTAGTTTATGATAAAAATTATAAAATTATAAATTTGCTTTAACAAAGTTTAGAGCATATATGTTTACAATAAAATATAAAATTTTTTTCAAATCGAACTCGTTTTCTTACAGATAAATATGCTCAATTTCAGGCAAGGAGATTTAATACACGAATCAAAGCCCTTTGTGCATATGCTCAATCAAGATTTGCGTACTAAAAGATGCGACTTTTGTTTTCAAAGGTAACTATATTCACAAAACATCACCATCTTTCAGTGTTTTAAAACCACGGAGTGCTATTACAGCAACATAAAGTCAAATTTGTTAAAATTTGAACCATCAGCATAGAAATGTAACTCATTTCATCTCACTCTTCTACATATTTTAATAAAATAACTTTTTTTTTTATTCAAATGTATTCAAAATTTTTATTATATTTATTTTAAGTACTTAAATAACTAGTATAGTCTTGTGAACCCTCATACATGTCACATCTTATCATCACTCAATCATATTAGGGTATCAAGTTTGTAGAGCTTGTTGATGGTATCTGTTGGGGATGAGTAGAGCTCATCAATGAATGAGCCAATACAATCAATAATGTAGTTTTTGACAATTATCATGACTGGGTGAAGTAGAATGCATCTGTCTTTGTTATTAAGACTGGGAGCACTACTCAGTGGCAGGCCAACTTAGCTCCAAAAGAAATGGTCGCCTTTGATGTGAAGAACAGACGCCATTTGCAGCCGCTCCTAACATGGAATACAAACGCGGTTCATCCTGTATCCCTGGATCAGGAGCCCTTACAGGGTACTATCAGCCGGGCCAGCTGAGCCCAGGTTTTTTTAGCAAGCTTGTTACTGCTCCCCCTCCTCCTTTTTCATCCGGGCTTGGGATCTGCAAAGGTGGAGTTACACACATGTCACATATACTTTCATCCTGATAAGTGATAATTTGTTAGGATGTCTTCTTATAGTGACATCTTTAATATGGAAATCACAATCATTATTGAATGCCATTTGAGATAATCAAATTGATCCATCCTTGGTCTATCTCTTTCTTCAAATTCAAGATTTCTGTCCTTTCAAGTGAACAGCAATCCTTGATTTACAAACTTAAGTCTGGTCATCTACAGACAGACTTTCCAGAATGGTTGCAAGGTTTTCCCACAATGTACTAAGTGTAATTCTCAACCTGCAACCCCAAAATACATTATTGACTGTATTGACTCATCCATTGATGAGCTCTACTACTCATCCCCAGCAGACACCATCAACAAGCTCTACAAACTTGATACCATGATATGATTGAGTGCAGATAAGAAAGAAGAAGAAGATTCTTCAAGATGTATCCCTTCAGTATGGTCAATAGATGATCTATCAATGATCCTCATAGTACATGTCCTACAAACTTCTATTTCCTTTTGGTTACTTCATTTAGAATGTGATGTATACTCTCCAAACTTCTGTTTGTCATCCTATTTGATCTTGAGGATTCTCTCTTCTAACACACCACAGAAATCAATTTTACATTCCATTTCTTTGGTCATTGTTAAAACTTCACATCCTGATTGGAAAACTTCTTCTTCTTTCTTATCTCCACCCAATCACACTAAGGTATCAAGCCTGTAAAGCTTGAGATTTTTGATGGTGTCTGCCGGGGAAGAGTAGAGCTCATCAATGGATGAGTCAATACAGTCAATAATATGTCTTGGGGTTGCAGGCTGAGAATTGCACTTGGTACATAGTGGGAAAACCTTGCAACCATTCTGGAAAGTCATTGTCCGTAGATGACCAGACTTAAGTCTGGAAATCAAAGACTGTTGTTCTCTTGGGAGGACAGAACCGGTGCTTGTCCCTCCTGCTCTGTACCAGTCATGTGCAGCATCAGATTTCCATTCCTGCAGGCATTGGGTTTTGATGGTACGGAGGAGGTCTCTTTCGTCTAGTTGGGGGGTGGATTCTCTTGCTTCAGGTAGGCCAAGAGCACCAGCCTTTGCCAGAGAGTCTGCCAGCTCATTACCAGGAATTCCAACGTGAGCTGGAAGCCATTGCACTGTGACTGAGCTGTTGGCTGGGAGTCGGTTTACAGACTTAGCAATGCTCTTGAGGAGGGGTTCTTGACTGGAGAAGCAGCTTTGAAGGGTATAAATGGCTGCTCTTGAGTCGGAGTAGATTATTATTTTGCTTGGCGAGTTGATGTTGATGTCTTTTAGAGCCGTATCTATAGCAGAGAGTTCTGATTTATAAACTGAAAGATGTCTAGGGTGGGAGAGGCAGATTTTTTCCAGGATCTTATCTTTGTAGAAAGCAATTCCACTGCCAGACAGTCCAGTTTCAAGTTGGCTACCGTCAGTGTAAATTGTGATGTCGAAGAGGGAGCTATTTTCCTCAATGATTTGGAGGCCAAGAGCTTTAAGTAATTCTGGCTGAGTTTCATGTTTGTGGGGATTGTCTGGTAGATGAGGGAAACAGATGAGTTTGTTGCGAGTTTTGTGTGGGGGATAGGAAGTTCTGTGTTTGGGATTAATTGGGATGTCTAAAAGATTAGAGTTGTGAGCCATGTTGAGAGGAGTGGGGCGTTTTAATCTTTGGTTTGGGACCCAATTTCTAATAAATTTTCCTGTAAGATGTTCTTTTGGAGAGTTAATCTTTTTTGTTATAAATTTTAAAAAGCAGATTTTTCTCTTTAGGTGCAGGGGAAGAAGGTTGGATTCGAGTTCAGCAATGCGATTTGGGCAGGATCCTCGAAGTCCGCTGATGAGTTTAGCTGCGCTTGCTTGGATTCTGTCTATTTTGGATAGGTTAGTTTTACTTGCATTGATCCAGGCTGGTGTAGCATATTCCAAAATAGGTCTTACGAGTGCAAGGTACGTTGTGCGTAAGATATTGGCATTTGCACCCCAGTTTAAGCCTAATATTTTTTTTCAGGATTTTGAGCTTATTTTTGGCTTTGCTTATCATGGTGTCAATATGTTTTTTTAAAAGTGAGCGCAGGGTCGAGTGTGACACCAAGATATCTTGGGGAATCTGAATATTGAAGTTTTGAATTATTTAAGAAAATATTTGGGGTCCAGTGGCGAAGGTGGTTGTTGATGGTGAAGAGGCCGATTTCAGATTTGCTGATGTTAATGGATAATTTCAGTTTCTTAGTTACCTTTTGTAGATTTTTCATGGCTTTATTCAGAGATTGTTCTGCATCGGAGAGGTTGTTTTTGGAGACCCAGATGATTATGTCATCTGCGTAAAGGGCAATTTTAGCTGGCGGTTTGATAGAAGTGTGTACATCATTTAGGTAAATATTGAAGAGAATAGGGCTTAGGATTGATCCTTGGGGTAGACCTTGGTAAATACGAGTGGTTTTTGATTTGATGTTGTTGAAGTTAACCTGTATGGTACGTTTGGATAGAAAATTGCTGATCCAACTCAGCATACTTCCCTCTATTCCAAGTTCGTCGAGTTTGAGAATTAGCTTTTCCTTCCAGACTCTGTCGAAGGCTTGGGAAAGATCGATGAAGGCTGCTATAGTGGATTCTGTAGGTTTATGATGGAAGCTGTCCTGGGTTTGTTGAACGAAGTAAAATATTGAATCTTCTGTGCTTTGATATTTTTTAAAAGCTATTTGATGAGGGTCTAGTAGGTTGTTGAGGTTAAGATAAAAAGTTAACCTATTGAGAATCATGTGTTCCATGATTTTGCAGGGAATAGAGGTCAGAGAGATAGGTCTGTAGTTGGTTGGGTGGTTCTCAAGCTTGCCTGGTTTGTGGATGGGGATAATTGTGGCATGTTTCCACTCTTTAGGGAGGGTAGACGAGCTCCAACTGTAATTGAAAATGCTTAAGAGTTCTAGTTTGGCATGGGAACTGAGGTTTTTCAACATGGGTCCAGTGATGTTGTCTGGACCAGGAGCTTTTGTAGGGTCAAGATGACTTAAAGCTTCGTCCAGTTCATGCTCTTGAAAAGGTTTACTGAAAATGTTGTGGCTGGGTTTGGATTTTGCAAGGTTTCTGGTGAGCCTAGATTTTCTACCTATTATTTTATCCTGTAAATTAAAATTAAGTTTTGCGGTGGAGCTGTAATGGTGGGCAAAATGATTTGCTATGCTGTATTTGTCTGTGAGGGGATTTCCAGAATTATCCTTGAAGTGTTTGAGCTGCTGTGAGATGGAGTGTCCTGATTGAGGGCATGTAGTAGTTTCCATAGTTTCGTGTCGCTGGTTTTTGGGTCAATTGAAGAGCAGATTTCAATCCACTTATTCTGTTTGATTTTGTCCGCCTTAAGCTTAATTTTTGCAGCAAGGTGATTGTAATCTCTGATGAGGAGGGTGTTGTTGTTCTCAATGAGGTCTTGGTAAACTTGGTTCCTATCTTCTATTTCATCTTTCAAAAGATCTAGTACCTCTCTATATCCAGGAATGTAGAATTTTCTGTTCCCTCTGGGGATGTTTTGTTTGGCAGAAATTAGGACTGCAGACTTCCAGTTCTTCCACCTGTCTTCTAAAGAGGAATTTGGTGGGATTTTGCTGAGAAGACTATCTAACAATGTTTTAAATGAATTCCAGAACTGAACAAGCAGAACCTTAAAAAAAATTTTTTTTTTTTAATTCATAATTCTATATTTATATTGCTTCTGAATAGTTCTATAAAGAGCTCTTGGATAAAATTATGAACAAATTGACCATTCATGATCCCTTGATGATGATATACATGCCCAGATATAGAGAGAGAGAGTATGGTTTTACAGGCTACTAACCAAAGTGTAAAAACCCTCTTCTTCTTCTTTCTTATCACCATTCAATCATATTAAGGTATCAAGCTTGTCAATAATGTGTTTTGGGGTTGCAGGTTGACACTTAGTACATAGTGGGAAACCTTGTAACCATTCTTGAAAGCCATTATTCATAGATGACCAGACTTAAGTCTGGAAATCAAAGACTGTTGTTCTCTTGGGAGGACAGAACCTGATATAGCACAGAACCCAGATATAGAACAATGCCTCAAAAAGAATCTCCCACCTTCTGGAAACTTGTGTGTGTGTGATGCAGTAACAGCCAACTCAGGAGGTGTTCCCACTGCAAATATACCCATTACTGCAACGTTAATTGTCAGGTAGGCTTGAGTCCTTATACTACTTTGTGCTACCTAGGGCTTATGGAAGAAGAGTCATATAAACTGTTAATATTTTATCGCCATAACCCAGGATTGAATTCCGCATTGGGCACTTTTTCCCTGAAGAAAAAATTGCTTAAATGACCCCAAATTCACACAGAATTCCAACCCAACCAGTGTGAGTGCAAGTAATCAAATGAAGTTCTGACATACTTGTAAGGGCAAAAGTCAAGCTACTTTTCACCTGTGTAAACATATGGTGCTTGTGGTAAAAACAGTTGCTAGATATTATCCCCATGATCATTATATAGCCTGTAGGAATAATAGTACAGTAGAACTACCTCCCTGTAAATAACACCTAATTGCAGAGCCAAAGTGTCCCTAAAGGAGAGGTGTTCTTTTACCGGAGATTTGCTAAATTGTAAAAATGGTAATTTTGCAAATGAAAACTGTCCTTTGTGGAGAGGTGTCCGCTAAAGGGAGGTTTTACTGTACTTGTAAAAAGAAACTTAGAACCACCTTTAATGACTGTGCTCTCCTTTATGACTTTATGTGTTGCACTTTCCTTTATTGCTTTGTGCCATCCACTCCCTTGGTGCTACTTTTATAACTTTATGCTGCCCTCTTTATAATTTTGCACCACCCTATATGACATTATTAAAGAAACTACATAGTGTAAATTTGTTCTTTTTCCAATTAAAATAACTTCCTACTGTTCTTGCTGACATAAGAAAATATTGGGAGGATTTGACTCATCTGTGGTGAACCCTCCCAGACTTTCCAATACAGTAACCTCCATGAGAGGACACTCTCACTAGAGGACACCTCTCTTTAAAGGACATTTTGGCTCTGCAACTAGGTGTTGTCTTTTAGAGAACGATAGTTTTACTGTATTTTGCAATCATGGTAAGAAAAATAAATTGGAGTTTATTTGAAAAATGTCACACTAAATAATTTCTTTATATCACCCTTTATAGCTTTGTGCTAAATTTTACGGTCAGCTTCCTCTCTTTTTTGGGTCATCCCATTTTCCTGGGACCTGTTTTATAGGCCTGAGATTTCCCCTTCCGCAGTGACCAACTATGTTTAAAGATATACATTACTGGTGACGCAGCCTTCTTGCAGCCAGTTCCCAAATTTGCTCCAAGAGTTTGTGTATGCACCCACCACAGTATCTCTATAGAAATTGCTGCCATTGAATGTGGTGTTGCCGAGCAGCGGGAAGCCTGGAGTTGGTACCACAAACAGGAATGTCCTTTCCTGGCGTCCAGGAACCCAGACTATCCGAAACAGAGTGTTCTGTACTTCAGTCGGCTGGTGTTCCTACTCCAGGTCTGTTCTTTCTTATTTTGTACTCTCTGAATTAGTGCTCTGTTTGTTTTCTTATTCTGCACTCTATTGTGTTCTTATTTTTTACTCTCTGAATTTGTATTTTTTGCTCTGTATTGTGTTCTTGTATTCCCTGAATTTGTATTTTGTGCTCTGTATTGTGTTCTTATTTTGTACTCTGTGTTTGTTCTCTGTATTTTCTGTTCTTAATTTGTAGTGTACCCTTTATATTTCTTTCTGATTTAGACCTTTTAATTATCTATCTATGTTTTTTTATCTGTTCCTGGTTTTATACCTGTTCCTGATTTTGAATAATACGTCATCTGTTAGTAGTTATTCTAACTCCTCCCATGTGTTCCCCGACTGTACCATGCATCACCACCACCAACATTGATGTATCAGGACAAGAACATGAGGGCCAAGGAGGAGGTTATCTATGGCCACGCCCGCACTTTCCAAAATCTCATGTCCCGTAAGTGAAGCTCCTCCTCTTTTACCATAACTGTAAAGTGTTTTTTTTTTTCTAATCCATCAGTTGATTGCTTAAACCAACTCACACAGACCTCCTAGTATCGATGACTTGCTGGGGATTTTGTAGATAACTTGTTTGTTTAGACCACAGCACTGCAGGATGTGCTCCGGGGATGTCTCACAAGCCTGATATTTTGTGCAGTTTGGGAAGCTTTGGATTTGTGGCATTGTTATCATATGTTTCTGATCTATAATCTGAACTGTACCTTATCATTATATCAGCCTCTCAAGGTAACAAGACCAAAATCCCAATAATTAAACTGTACATGCTGTTGCCAAAACATCTCTTACAGCTTAACTATTTGGAGTTGTGGTCTTGTTACCATATTGTTTCTGGTCTATAATCTGAATTGTACCATATCAGTATCAGCCTCTCTCAAGTAGTAACATGGGAAGTTGTCTTACTTGAGGCTGCCTTCCATGTTGTAGGTTAGTGATGCTGACTGAGTGAAGTGTGATGCCAGATGGGGAGGAGATCAGGCAAGATGCCAAGAGGTGCCAACAATTTGAACACATCCTCCAGGAGCTCCAGCCCATCCTCAACACAGACGAGACCAACCTGGCCTTCTCCCAGCTCCTCCAGATCTTTGGGAAGGTATCCATCCACTGACTCACACTGGTCCGCTCACTGACCTCCGGTATCCCAGATGGTTATCAACTCCTTCTGCATCTACAATGAGGAGATGCAGGTCATCGGCTCCGGACTCTACCTGGGGTAGGTGGATCTACTGTCTCACATGTCTCTTGGGACTTGTCTTAGGAATCGGTTAATTAGTAGGAACTATGTTTCTTGTTTTTCATTAATTTAGTTTAACCTGGGTTCAGCTGGCCTGGCTGATAGTACACTGTAAGGGCTCCTAATCCAGGGATACAGGATGAGCAGCGTTTGTACTCCATGTTAGGAGCGGCTGCACATGGCATCTGTTCCTCATGTCAGAGGCGGCCATTTCTTTTGGAGCTAAGTCGGCCTGCCACTGAGTAGTGCTTCCAGTCTTAATGACAATTGCCAGACGTATTCTACTTCACCCAGTCATGATGGTTGCCAAACAGACACCATTAAGGGTCACAACTTGATACCCTAATATGATTGAGTGAAGATAAGAAAGAAGATTAATTTAGTTTTCTCTTTGGCATCCAACCTTGCGTAACGTGTTCACATCTAAATTTTTAAACCAAAAGAAGCTAAATGTGTTGAATATCTTATATTGGGAGTCTCACTGAATTTTCTAAAGAAAGAATAGTTTTAGGTTTAATTGTTACCAATTTTATATTTAACCTGTCTTATTACAAGTGTATTTTTGCTTGGAACCAAATAGAAACTCCCAAGACAGGTTTACTCTTTGTAAAAGTGAAAATTAAATGAAAATATTAATGGGAAACACACCATTTTGCAGGTTGGCTATATAATGGAGTCATAAATTATTTACATCAATCTTTATTTACTACTTTTTTTTTTTTATCCTGAAGATAGAGGTTGCCTGGCCGGCATTCATATTTATATAAAAAATAGACACTTCGGCCATTTAGAGTTTTTTATTTCTCAACGTTTCGACAAAAATCTTTTGTCTTCATCAGGAGAAGTAAATAAAAATAAAGCATTTGGCAAGGTGTTAAAAATTGCTCTGAGGTTGCAAGGGAGTTCTCACGTGATTTTTTGAATTTAGTACAACATCTAAAGCATGAGTCAAAAACAAATATTAAACTTGTCAAATCATTATATTACTTTATTTATTTATTTTGAATATAATTTTATTATTATATATTTATTTATTTCTCCAAGATCATAGTCTTTGACGAGTGTAATATTTGTTTTTGACTCAAGCTTTAGATGTTGTACTAAATTTGAAAAAGCATGTGAGAATGCCCTTGCAACCTCAGAACAATTTTTTAATGCCTTGCCAAATGCTTTATTTTTATTTACTTCTCCTGACGAAGACAAAATATTTTTGTTGAAACGTTGAGAAAATAAAAAACTCTAACTGGCCGAAGTGTCTATTTTTTTTTTTTACTTCCAATGTTTCGATGATCCTCTGTCGCTCTTTTCAAGGAATTGTCGAAAATTTGAAAGTAAGTAATGGTTATGATGTAAATAATTCCAATTCAAAAAAAGATGGATGGTAAGGTGCTTCTTTTTATTCTCCACCATTAGTTCTTCATCAGGTCTTATGTTTCTTTAAACCAGGAATTTTGAAGATATCAACGCATTATAATTTATATAGGGGGGTCGGTGGAAGGCTGGGTAAACCGTTTGGTTTTCGACCACTAGAACCCGGGTTCGATTCCCGCATTGGGCACTTTTTTCTGTTTAAAAAAAAAAATGCTCCAATGGCCCCCGATTCTTGCAAAAGTCCAACCCCACCAGCGAGTGCAAGTAACCAAACGGGGCTCTGGCATTTGTAAGTGCAAAGTCGAACTGCTTTTCACATGTTTAGATATGTGGTGCGCTTACAGTAAAAGCAGTCGCTAACTACCCACCATGATTATCATGGCCTGTACCACGTGTACTAAGGATAAGCAAAAAAAAAAAAAAAAAATTATACACTGCGTGACATTGAAAATGGAACACCAAGAAATAGTGGCCAGAAAGTGATGAAACTCGGCAGACAGAGAGAGACAGGGACGAACAATAAGTGATCTTTATTTCAAAATGATAGTAATAATAAAGAGCGATAACGGCGTCGGCTTAGTAGCAAGTAGGACCACCGCGGACGGCGATGCACGCAGCAATACGTCTAGGTAGAGAGTCAATCAGAGTACGGATGGCGTCCTGAGGGATGGCTCTCCATTCCCTCTCAACCATTTGCCACAGTTCGTCTTCTGAACGCGGCTGTGGCAAGGCATGCAAACGGCGTCCAATGATGTCCCAGACGTGCTCGATTGGTGAGAGATCAGGAGAGTACGGTGGCCAGGGAAGCATCTGTACATCTTGCAGAGCTTGTTGGCTAATACGAGCAGTGTGCGGTCGGGCGTTATCCTGCTGATAAAGGGCATTGGGTACCCCCTGAAGGTAAGGGAGTGTCACCGGTCGCAGCACATCATCAACGTATCGTTGGGCCGTCATAGTGCCCTGAATACGAAGTAAAGGTGACCTGGAATCATACGCGATTGCGCCCCAAACCATGATTCCACGTTGTCGCACGGTGGGGCGTTCCACAATTGCTGCCAGATTGGACCTTTCTCCACGTCGACGCCACACGCGTACACGGCGACTATCACTGGACAAGCAGAAACGCGACTCATCTGAGAACACGACCCTGTGCCATTCCGTCATCCACGTCGATCTAGCCCGGCACCATTCCAAACGTTGGCGCCAATTCGGTGGGGTCAATGGCAGTCTTCTTAGCGGACGGCATGAGTGCAAGCCATTAGCAACCAATCGACGGGAAATGGTTCTGGTCGCGATGGAATGATCTAGGGTGTCTTGCACATGTTGCAGGATGGCGGTACAAGTGGCTTGTGGGGCCGCCACTGCTTGTCGAAGGATACCCCGATCCACACGTGCTGATGTCACTCTGATTGCACCGACATTCCTATAAATTGCCACATTTCCTTGTTCCAACCATCTTCACCACAGTCGGTGCACCGTGGACGCACCAAGGTGGGTATGAGCTGCGATTTGACGTATGGACCAACCTGCCCTTTTCAGTCCGATCACCATGCCCCTCGTAAAAGCGTCTGTCTGCCTGAACTGCCTCCGTTTACGATGACCTGGCATTCTCTGTTATTACACGTGTCTTTTGACACAAGAACAAAATTTCTACAATGATTTTCCTTGAAGAAATAACGACACGAATACTGTCCTTTCTGCAAGTTCCTTCCCTTATATCTTACTCCATGTGCGCACGAGAGCTGCGCATTTTACATCATTTGCATAACTCGGTTAAGCGCGTCTACCCTGAAATTTGCATAATTTTCTGGCCACTATTTCTTGGTGTTCCATTTTCAATGTCACGCAGTGTATATTTTCCAATTATTCTTTTTATTTGAGAAAAAATGTTTTAAAAACAATGTAAAGCTTGCAAAACATTGTTAAAATGTTTTATTACCTAAAGATTTAAATCTGAATTGCTCTATTTATCAAAACAGTGTTATAAAAATATAGAATGTCAAATTTATATAGTTTTTCTGAAAGGTTATAAAATAGTATTTTGAAAATGTATATTGCTACGGCGTTTTATGGTTTCCACAAGTCCATATCTCAGAAGAAGGCCAAGTGACACTCACTCCTCACTTTCTTACTGCTACTCTTTTTGTGTTGTTTTTCTTGCTTCCCTCTTTCTCTTTCTTGTTTTTTTTTTCTTTTTTTTCTTCTTTTTCTTCTGTCTATATCGTTATTTCCTTTGTCTCACTGCTTTGTTCTTATGCATACCTCTGGTGAATCCTGTATAGGGTCAGTGACCCTAAATAAAGGCTTTTTGTTGTTGTTGTTGTATTTTGAAAATGAAAATAAGATGTACACCTTTTGCAATTTTTTTTCTTTTTATTTAATTTTAAAATACATATTGTGCAAAAGTGTCTTTAGATTACAAATCTTCATAGATCTCTGACCCACTTCTCTGGGATTTTATCTGCAAAGTGCCACCTTGTTCCTAGTATGTAGTGAAGTTTGGAGTTTACAGTTTTTTTTTTTTATCCCTAGTACACATGGTACAGGCCTTGATAATCATGGTGGGAAGAATTTGGCGACTGCTTTTACTATAAGTGCACCACAGGTCTACACATGTGAAATGCAATTGGACTGTTTACAGTTTTACGTGTTTTTTGGGGTTTACAGTAAAGCTCTTCAATAGGATAGACACCTTAATAAAGAGGTAAAGCTTGGTACCTGCAGAACACATTTTGGCTTGTATTAGATGCACTAAACAGAACCTTTGGGAGAGGCCACTGCTTATCATCAAATATAGGAGCTCCATCTATTATTTCTTCCTGTGGTGAATCTGTATAAAACAGCTGGTCTTAATAAAGCTTGTTGTTGTTGTTGTTTCTTATCCCCTTGTGTAAAGATTACACAAATTCCATGAGTTCATGCTTTATATCAGTTAATAAAGCTTTGTGTGTGTGTGCTTATCATCAAACATCAAACAGCTTGAGGAGCATGGACTCATGGAATTTGTGTAATCTGTGCACATGGGATTAAGAAACAACAAGAGGTAACCTTAAAAAAAAGTGAAAGGCTATCCCTCCTCCATCAAAATAGATGCAAAAACTATGCACCATGTAGTCATCGTCTCTTGTGCCATCTAGCAGACTCTGGTCACTGACAAAGCCTCATCACCAGTTTTGGCTAAAATTCACCACACTCGCCCCAGAGACCTTGGTTTTGGACTATGACCTTTATCAGTCCAGGGCGGGGTTTGATTCCACAGGATCTATAATGGATTCATGTTCCAATGAAATGTTTAATCAGTGAAGTGGCTAGGCTAATTCTATGGCCAAAATACAGATGGAAATTTTGCCAGAAGGATAAAGAAAAATAAAATTTTTGGGGGGGTTCTCCTGGGTTCTCTTACAGTTGTGGATTACCCCTAATACCTTTTTCTATTGAGCCTTCATGATAAGGAGGAAATCAGTTCCATTTGGTGTTGTCAACTGTTGAAGTACTGTTGAAGTTGAAGTCAACTGTTGAACCTGCCCTCTCTATAATACCAATATGATTATACCAATTCCCATCCACCTATCTTATCCGAATGATATACAGTAAAACCCTGCTAATACAAACATGGGATATAGCAATTCTTCCCTTATAACGAATCCCCAATTCCATTCCATTGAAATACTAACAAACTTTTTTATTTTAAAAATAATGAACTACTCCTACAAGTTCCAAAATAATAAATTCTAATTAAAATTCTTGGCTCTTATAAAAAAAATTTAAAATTTGTAATTAATAGATTTTTTTAAAAC
Organism: Cordylochernes scorpioides; assembly: GCA_030710605.1. NCBI lineage: Eukaryota > Metazoa > Arthropoda > Arachnida > Pseudoscorpiones > Chernetidae > Cordylochernes > Cordylochernes scorpioides. Next base: position 22,197,973 of record CP092882.1, on the reverse strand, counting down.
AACAAAATTTTGAACATATTTCATCTCACAGATCCCGATTTCAAAACAATAGATTTAGTTGCATTGTTTTTTTTTACATTTACCGTTCTTTTTTTCTTTGCCACATGTTATGTATTTTCATTGAAACACTCTGTGTGCATCTATCTATCTGTGTATTCACCATGTCAGTATGGCTATGTCCCAGGCCTTCCGTCCTCAACCACAGCTGTGTGCCCAATGCGGTGACGGTGTTCCGCGGCACCACTCTGCTGCTGAGGGCTCTGGTGGACATCTCAGTGGGCGACATCACGCAGGCAGGTGGGTGCCGCCGCCCTATTGGCCAGCTCTGACTCCGCGCTGGGTGTGCGCAGGTCTTCATCAGCTATGTTGATCAGATGGACATCAAGAGTTCTCGTACTTCCCGACTACGGCGACAGTATTACTTCACCTGCAAGTGTACCCTCTGTGCTTCCCAGGTCTGGCTCTTCTCCCTGTTCTGTCCAACCATGTATATTGGCGCACATATATTGTACAGTGACTGTTGTGTTTGGTTTTTAAAAGAATCTTGATACACATCAACAGTTCTTGAGTTTTTTTTTTTTTTTTTGCTTAACCCTAGTACACTATACTAGATAATCATGGTGGGTAGAAGTAGGCGACTGCTTTTACTGTAATTCCAGAATGGTTGCAGGGTTTTCCCACTATGTACTAAGTGCAATTCTCAGCCTGCAACCCCAAGACATATTATTGACTGTATTGACTCATCCATTGATGAGCTCTACTCTTCCCCGGCAGACGCCATCAAAAATCTCAAGCTTTAAAAGCTTGATACCTTAGTGTGATTGAGTGGAGATCAGAAAGAAGAAGAAGACTGTAAGTGCACCACATGTCTACACATGTGAAAAGCAGTTCGACTTTGCACTTACAAAATGTGCCAGAGCCCCATTTGGTTACTTGCACTCGCTGGTGGGGTTGGACTTTTGCAAGAATCGGGGCCATTGGAGCATTTTTTTTTTTTAAACAGAAAAAAGTGCCCAATGCGGGAATCAAACCCGGGTCGTAGCGGTCGAAAACCAACGGTTTAGACCATCCTTCCACCGGCCCTCACAGTTCTTGAGTTATTTATTTTAATGACTCCCTGTCACCTTTCTCAAGGACAACCCTATATTCTTTTTTTGAACAAACTCCCAACACCAGCCAATGGTTCTCACAACTCCATTATGTTGGAGAGTAACTTCGCACATCAGCTGTTGCCTAGCAACGACACCATCCTACCAGACATCACGTGACCTGGCGTCACACTGTCTATACCTGTAGTTTTAGTTTTGGTTTTCTTCCTACTACTGCGCTTGCCTTTTGTGACTCTTTTTGTTCCTTGTCATCTTAATATAATCTTATTGTTAATTAAACAATACTTTTGAGATCCAGCCTCTGATTCTCTTACACATTATTTATTGCTGTTTTTACCTTTAGAACAGTAAAGATTATTGATTGAGTAAAATTAATCATGCCTCCAGGGAAAAGTGTCTTTTCAAAACATTTCTATTCTATAACTTTCGGGCACCGACGTCCTTTTAATCTTTAGAGAGAGCCCCTAGTAGTTATATTCTACCATTCTACATTGTTTACTCTCATAAACTTGGACTTTTTTATTTTTTAACTTTAAAAAGAATCAACTTTTTTATTTTTATTTTTTTAAATCTTTAGCTTATCTCTTTTTATTTGGGCGATTTTCACTTGCATGACTTTTCCCAAGTACCCAATGTACAGACTGCCATGATCAACATGGTAGATAACGATTTACAGCTGCTTTTACAGTAAGTGCACCAAATGTCTACATGTGTAGTTTTTGTGTCCAATGAAGAGCCTCAGATGTCTCCATACATCTCTATCACAGCAGTCACAATGTTCACTATCTTGGGTGTGTTAAACTGCTGCTATGGGTTCATGTCAATTTTCTACAAGGCTGCGGCCATTGCTGGGCTGGGCTCTACATGTCTAGTAAGCAGTTTTGACTTTTTGCACTTACAAGTTGCCATAGTTCCTTTTATTTACTTGCATTCACTGGTGGTGTTATACACTTTTGCACACGATTAAAAAAAGTTCACAATGCAGAATTCAATCCTGGGTCAAGGCTATTGAAAATCAATGATTTATTTTATTTTTATCCCTTTTTTATTTGTTTTTCAGAAGAATAACCATTGAACAGAATGATTATTTTTATTAAAGGAATGTGTTTTAAATGTAGGATTTAATCCAAGGTCATGGTAATAAAAAATCAGCAGTGTTTAACATTACACCTTGACTCCCTATTTCCACCTATGGCACCAGGGGGTCGATGGAAGGGTGATCTAAACCATTGGTTTTAGACTGCTACAACCCGGGATCGAATCTCAAATTGGAAACTTTTTTCTAAATTAAAAAAAAAAAGCTCCAATGGCCCTGATTCTTGCAAAAGGTCAACCATACCAAAGAATGCAAGTAACCAAATAAGGCTCTGGCACCCTTGTAAGTGCAAAATTCGAACTGCTTTTCACCTGTGTACATGTGGTGCACATACAGTAAAAGCAGTTACTAACTACCTACCATGATTATCATGGCCTGTACCATGTGTACTAAGGATAATAATTTTTAAAAAACCCTATGGTACTGCAGTTGGATACCTGAAATGTTGGCTTTTTTTTCCAGTTTTGTTCCGAGCTGTCTTTAACTCTCTGTTCCAACCACATCATCAAGAATGTCTTTACCAGGAGTGTTGTTGTTGTTGTCAGGTTGACTCGAAGCTGGAGAAGAGCTTGGAGTCAGACATCTTCTACCTGCTGTCTAAGGAGAGTCAGCAGATGTATCCTTCCAACTTCTGGCAGTTGCCCCAGTCAATTGGTGCTCTCTGTCTTACTCCTTTACCCTATGACACGACTTCTAGACTTAAGTCTGATCATCTACGGACAATGACTTTCCAGAATGGTTGAAAGGTTTTCCCACTATGTACTAAGTGCAATTCTCAACCTGCAATCCTAAAACACATTATTGACTGTATTGACTCATCTATTGATGAGCTCTACTCTTCCCCGGCAGACATCATCAAAAGTCTCAAGCTTTACAAGCTTGATACCCTGATATGATTGAGTGGAGATAAGAAAGAAGAAGAAGAGTAACTTCTATTTACATACTATGTTTGAAATTATAAATCCTGATATGGCAGAACTTTCATGAGTGGCCTCCTTGTGACAGTTTTCATATTACCACAAAATTTTATTTTTTTTTACTAAATAGATGCTCTCTGGTAAGTAGATGCTTACTTCTCCCCAAAGAATACTTTGGCTCTGTAACTAGGTGTTGTCCTTTACAGAGAGGCAGTTCTACTGTGATGCTCATGGAAATCTTGTGCGGTGTAAATCTTATATACTTCTTGACTACTTGTTGTTTAAAATTCAAAACTATTTTAAAGGCGTAAGATTCTTTTTGATATTAAACAATTTCTACTGCCCTTACTGCAATGGAAAAATTAATGAGAGGGCCCGGCTTATCAGTGGTGAACCCTCTCAGCGGTTTCGCCAGTTTAATCTACCATACCGCTGTTATATTGCATTTTTGGAACTTCCTTTTATAGTGATACTGTTGATAGACTCTTTGAATGGGTATTTTAGAAGAACTATGGACATAAGCTTTGAGGACAGTAGAATTACATAATTCTTTTATAATAAAAGAAACAATTTGATATTTGCGGAAGAACGATTGCTCGAAGCATATTATATATTTATAAATGTATGTAATTCTACTGTCCTCACAAAGCTTATGTCCATAGTTCTTCTAAAATACCCATTCAAAGAGTCTACCAACAGTATCACTATAAAAGGAAGTTCCAAAAATGCAATATAACAGCGGTATGGTAGATTAAACTGGCGAAACTGCTGAGAGGGTTCACCACTGATGAGCCAGGCCCTCTCATTAATTTTTCCATTGCAGTAAGGGCAGTAGAAATTGTTTAATATCAAAAAGAATCTTACGCCTTTAAAATAGTTTTGAATTTTGATAACAGATGGCGCACTAGTGCATCATATTACTTGTTGTTTATTTCTTGCCGCTTCTTGACTATTTGTGCATTCTATTTTATATTTATTTCCTAATACTTTACTAGAAACACAAGGTAATAAGACAAAATCCAAATAAATAGTGTGTGATGTTTCAGTAACAGAATATTAATACCATCATCAGACAAAATGTGACATTTCAGTAACAGGATTGTTACTATCACCAGACAAAAGTACTGAAGGACTTTTGAATGATGATGGTAACAATGTTGTTGTTGTTTCTTATTCCCTTGTGTAAAGATTACATGAATTCCGTGAGTTCATGCTCCTTGAGCTGTTTTATGATAAGCACTGGCCTCTCTCAGGCACTCAGCACAGGTCCTGTTTAGTGCATCTAATGCAAGCCAAAATGTGTTCTGGAGCTGCAGGCGCCAAGCTAAATTTTGGGAAAGTGGGCTAGATTTTGTTGTTATTGGTAACAATGTTGTTACTGAAATGTCACACACTATTTATTTACTTGGATTTGGTTTATTATCTTGTGTTTCTAAATCTATAATCCAAATTGTACCTTATCATAATTCTTGACTGTTTCTCGTCTCCTTTTGATCTATCTCTTGTCTACCTTGGATATACTTCTTGTCTATTGGGAGCATAATTGTTTTTAGTTTCATTAAAGATAAGGTATAATTTAGTTATGATGAATTAGCGCGGCATCTGTTATCAAAATTCAAAACTATTATAGACGCGTATGATTCTTTTTAGAAATAAACAATTTATACTGTCCTTACTGCATTTTGATAAGGCACAATTTAGATTATAGGTTATAAACACAAGGTAATAAGACCAAATCTAAACGCATCTATAATAGTTTTGAATTTTGATAAGGCACAATTTAGATTATAGGTTATAAACACAAGGTAATAAGACCAAATCTAAATAGTGTGTTTACATTTTGGTAAAAACGTTTTTACTAAAAACCTTCCAAACTATTCATTTATTTGGATTTGGTCTTATTACCTTGTGTTTAGTTTCACTAATGTTTGTGACTTGAAGTTGGAAAATAAGAATATTGTCAAATTTAGTAACCTCTGGGTTCTATAAAGAATCTCTTGTATACAACTTGTCTCTACCTTGGATATACTTCTTGTCATTTGAACAAGCAATTGTTTTTAGTTTGCTAAGAAGAGACCAAAGATAAATGCAACAGGTTTCTTTATTAAAGAGCTGCGAGCTTTCGGGAAAATAACATCCTTTAACAGGCTGGTATGCAAATAAGACGTTATTTTCTGAAAGCTGATAGTTCTTCAATAAAGAAATATGTTGCGTTTACCTTTGGTCTCTTCTTAGTGATAATATCCTGTGATTTTTTCGTTTGTTGTTCAGTTTGACAAATGTTTGAAGTTGGGGGATATTGTCAAATACTGTAACCTCTGGTTCTCTATATATGTTATATAAATATATTATTATATTTAAAATTATATTTCATAGATTCAAATATTCTGTTTATATCTACCACCAGATGTCCCTATATAAAACCGATTGTTGTTGTTTTCCTGTTGGCCAGCTCAAACCTTTTGTAAATTATGTAAATAAGTTTTTCATTTTTTATATTCTTACGCCTCAAATCAGGTATAACTTTATCAAATTCTGTTTTTTTTTTGGTAAAAGTCGAACTGCTTTTCACATGTATACGTGTGGTGCACTTACAGTAAAAGCAGTCGCCTACTTCTAACCACCATGATTATCATGGCCTGTACCATGTGTACTAGGGATAAGCAAAAAAAAAAATCAGTTTTTTTTTATATATTCCTTAAGATAAATTAAAACTATTTTTATTAATATTATTCTCTTACCAGAACTGCATTACCATAGCATAATCCTAAAGATAAACCAAAATCAACAGAAAAATCTTTTTTTTTTTGTAATATTTATATAGAAAGAGAGTGTGGTGTATGGGCCTTAACCCCAGTGTTCCCCCCCAGCCCCCAGGAAACCTTCCTCCAGATGTGTGAAGCTGCCCTCAACAGGCTGCCTCCCCACCATGTACTCAGGGGCCGTGTTCTCTCTGTAGCCATGGACTCTGCCGTAGATCTCAGCCAATGGCAGCAGGTGTTGGACCTGGGTCAACAGTACCTACCCTTCTGCAGGTAACATCACACTTAAGAATATGGCATCTCCTTATCGTGCAACTAAGCTTGCATCACGCTGACAATGGACAACAGCCAGAAACCCATACGTGGTTAGCTTTTCTTGATTAATCATGAATGGATATTTAGCTAATTCTGGAATAATTGAAAAATAAACGAATAGTTGATATTTATTCCGATAGATGGTGCAAGCCATCAGAAACTTTCAGTTGCATGATAAGGAGATGCCTTTTTAAAAATATATATATACAGTTAAACCTGTAGCGCCCCCTCTTGGGACTCACCAAAATAGGGTGCTATAGAGAGGGGGTGCTATAGACAGGTCACTTTTAATGTAAATCGCATCGTACTACATATTTAAAATCAGGCGCTATAGAGAGGAAGGTGCTATTTAGAGGGGGCGCTATAGACAGGTTTAACAGTATATATATAAATCTACCTATATATAATCTGTGCTATTGCTATATTTAATTACTCCATGTATAACTTTCTTTAATTCAACCAACCCCGTAATTCAACACTTTTTTTCAACCCATATTTTCTTTTCAAATCCTATCCATTTCCCTTTCAAATTGCCATCTTTAATTCAACCATTTTTGAACTCCAACAGAACGTAAATACTTTAGTTTAACCAGCTTCAAGTCAATAGCTCCTTAAGAGAATGTAGATAACAAAATGTTTTAGAAAAATGTCCACTAGCACTGAATATTGCTACGTTTCGATAATCATTTTATCCAACTATAATTCAACACGGGGGGCCTGTGGAAGGATGGTTTAAACCGTTGGTTTTCGACCGCTACGACCCGGGTTCGATACCCGCATTGGACACTTTTTTTCTGAGTAAGAAATGCTCCAATGGCCCCCGATTCTTGCAAAATTTCAACCCCACCAACGAGTACAAGTAACCAAACAGGGCTCTGACACATTTGTAAGTGCAAAGTCAAACTGCTTTTCACATATGTATGTGGTGCACTTACAGTAAAAGCAGTCGCCTACTTGGGTAGCCACTATGATTATCATGGCCTGTACCATGTGTCTTTTATAATTCATCCTAAAATTCTGATCACGTCGGGTGTTGAATTAAAGAAGTTGGACTGTACCTTTTTCTAGGGGCTTTTTACATTTTTATTCTAATTATTTAATTTTATTATTATTTTATTTTTTGAACCCTGCTAGGTGACTTGAAATTTAGAGTCAAATCCATGCTTGAAAATGAGGCAACTTATGAAGGCAATAAGAGTTGTCTTCATGATGAATAGGTAAATGTTTGTTTTTTTTACTTATCCCTAGTACACGTGGTACAGGCCATGATAATCATGGTGCGTAGTTAGCGACTGCTTTTACTGTAAGCGCACCACATGTCTACACATGTGAAAAGCAGTTTGACTTTGCACTTACAAATGTGCCAGAGCCCTGTTTGGTTACTTGCACTCGCTGGTGGGTTTGGACTTTTGCAAGAATCGGGGGCCATTGGAACATTTTATTATTTATTTATTATTATTATTTTTTTTTAATCAGAAAAAAGTGTCCAATGCGGGAATCGAACCCGGGTCGTAGTGGTCGAAAACCAAACAGTTTAACCAGCTTTCCACCGACCCCCCATAGGTAAATGTAAGGGTAGCCATTGATTCACAGAATCTGTAGCCCACATACTGTGGCGGTGTGATTTCAGTTGAGGTTGTTCCTAACATGGAGAACCTTTGCTGGCGACCCTAACATGGATTTAGACTTAGTACTTGGTTGGTAGTGCTTACGTTTAATGGCAGCACCTCATTATGCCATTCACCCAATGTTGCTCCGAGTTTTTGTGGCCTTTTATAAGTTTTTTTTTTTTTGCTTATCCCTAGTACATGTGGTACAGGCCATGATAATCATGGTGGGTAGAAGAAAGCAACTGCTTTTACTGTAGGTGCACCACATGTCTACACATGTGAAAAGCAGTTCGACTTTGCACTTACAAATGTGCCAGAGCCCCATTTGGTTACTTGCACTTGCTGGTGGGGTTGTAATTTTTCAAGAATTGGGGCCATTGGAGCATTTTTTTAAATCAGAAAAAAGTGTAGGGCGGGAATCGAACCCGGGTTTTAGCAAAACCAACAGTTTAGACCATCCTTCCACCTACCCCCTTTTATAAGTTTACTACCCACCATAGGCTAGTCCATCACACTCTGTTGGTCCTAGATGGCTTATTGGATATTGGTATCTCTCACCCCAGCATAGCAAGGAGGTTTGACAACCATCATGACTGGACAAGCACCGGCTCTGTCTTCCCAAGAGAACAACAGTTTTTGAATTCCAGACTTAAGTTTGGTCATCTACGGACAATGACTTTACAGAATGGTTGCAAGGTTTTCCTACTATGTACTAAGTGCAATTCTCAACCTGCAACCCCAAAACACATTATTGACTATATTGACTCATCCATTGATGAGCTCTACTCTTCCCCGTGTGTGTCCCCGTAGCTTGTCACCTGCAGCTCCAGAACACATTTTGGCTTGCATTAGATGCACTAGACAGGACCTTTGGGAGAGGCCGCTGCTCATCATAAAACAGCTCGAGGAGCATGAACTCATGGAATTCGTGTAGTCTTTACACAAGGGGATAAGAAACAACAACAACTCTTCCCTGGCAGACACCATCAAAAGTCTCAAGCTTTACAAGCTTGATACCCTAATATGATTGAGTGGAGATAAGAAAGATTTCTCACCTCCACCATATCTGATGGCTGTTCTTCTATCCACCTTCTTGGGGACCTGCCTGGTAGGATTCACCTCTTCCCTAAAGAAACATCTTAAAAGTCAGAGAAAAAACAAATTGGATTATAGATTAAAGCTAAAAGAAAATAAGACTTAATCCAAATAAATTAATAGTGTGTGACTTTTCAGTAACAGTGTTGTTGCCATCTTCAGACAAAAGTACTGAATGTTTTTTCTGAAGATGGTAACAACGCTGTTACTGAAATGTCACACACTATTTATTTATTTGTATTTGGTCTTATTACCTTATGTTTTTCATTCTATAATCCAAATTGTGCCTTATCAATTTGGATTATAGATTAAAGCTAAAAGAAAATAAGACATAATCCAAATAAATTAATAGTGTGTGACATATCAGTAACAGCATTGTTACCATCTTCAGACAAAAGAATAAATCTGAATAATGGTAACAGTGCTGTTACCGAAATGCCACATACTATTAATTTATTTGGATTTGATCTTATTTTATTCTATCTTAAAAGGCTTTGTGTGTTTATTGAGTGAATTCTTGAACAGGTTTGACACAGTCGATTTTTGAAATGTCGGGTAAAAAGATGTCTTGAAGAGTAAGTATAGTCAAAAACTGTGGCATACCATTTTTCTAAAATCCAAACATTACCCATCTATGAGTGAGGGAACTTCTAAGAGAGACCAGGAACATTGTGTTCTACTGTAATGTGAATGTGTCTACCAGCCATGTGGAAGTTAGCAGTATGTATGCATGCAGGGAGTACCTGGGTAGTGCCCATCCCACCCTCGGTGTGCTCCTCGCCAAGCTGGGCAAGGTCTGCATCTATCTAGGGGACCCCAAGATGGCCGACTACTACCTTCAAGAAGTAGGTCTCTCACCCCCAAAATGTAGCTTGGCACCTGCAGCTCCAGAACACATTTTGGCTTACATTAGATGCACTAAACAGGACCTTTGGGAGAGGCCGCTGTTTATCATAAAACAGCTCGAGGAGCATGAACTCATGGAATTCGTGTAATCTCTACACAAGGGGATAAGAAACAACAACAACAGATCTCACCCTGGGTTTGTTGGTATTCCCCAGCTCTATTGTTAGAAGATTGTCTGGTCCAATCTGGGTTGGTTTAGTCCAATCTTCCAACGTCACTCAGAACCAACAGTACATTCTAGAAGCAGATGGCCTTCCAGACCTTTTGGTCCATAAACCGACAGTTCAGCTGGTACAGTGGAGTGGACCCAGGTGGAGCTCTGAACCTCAGACAGCATCAAACAACGCTAACAAGATTTAGAACAGGCCATCTCAAGCCATTGAAGATAGAAAATAATAACCAAATCTACCCTACTTGCCCAAAATGTAGCTTGGCACCTGCAGCTCCAGAACACATTTTGGCTTGCATTAGAAGCACTAAACAGGACCTTTGGGAGAGGCCATTGCTTATTAACAAACAGCTTGAGGAACATGGACTCATGGAATTTGTGTAATCTTTGCACGCGGCGATAAGACCACACCTGTTTGTTTCTGCTATAACCACTGTTAGAAAAAAATTGACACTCTTAAAACTTGAGACTTTAGAAATATGATGTTATAAGGACCTACCTGTTATAAAAGAGGCTGTTATAAGGAGATTCCACTGTATAAACCCCAATTTTCAGGCTTAACAGGGTCCAGTTTTTACAATTTTTGTATTTCATTTTTAAATTCAAATTTTAAACACAAGGTAATTAGACCAAATCCAAATAAATAAATAGTGTGTGACATTTCAGTATCAACGCTGTTACCGAAACGTCACACACTATTTATTTATTTGGATTTGGTCTTATTACCTTGTGTTTATAATCTATAATCCAAATTGTGCCTTATCAATTTAATTTTTACTTATTCTTTCGGCTTTCATTTTACTGTATCACATTAAATTTGGACTGAAGAAAAGGATTCTTTCTTGAAAGAGTTTTCAGAGTTTCAAATGAATAAAGTTACGAAAATATTATCTGTTGCTGAGGTTAAGCAACAAATTCAGTGATTCTCTCTGGAATTTACAGGGAAAAACCTCTCCTTATAGCTAACCTAAAATAATCCCCACTATTAGAGTAAACCCTGGCTATTGTGTTGAACCAAGAGTTCAGTTCCTTCTCTAAACAGCAAGGATTTAATGTTGTTGTTGTTTCTTATCCCCTTGTGTAAAGATTACACAAATTCCATGAGTTATGATAAGCAGCAGCCTCTCACAAAGGTCCTGTTTAGTGCGTCTAATGCAAGCTAAAATGTGTTCTGGAGCTGCAAGTGTCAAGCTACATTTTGGGCAAGTGGGGTAGATTTTGTTATTATTTTCTATCTTCAATGGCTTGAGATGGCCTGTTCTAAATCTTGTTAGTGTTGTTTGATGCTGTTTGAAGTTCAGAGCTCCTCCTGGGTTCACTCCACTGTACCAGCTGTGCTTAGGTGAGATCCTCCAGTTCTTGTTTATTTTTGTTTTGGCTACTCTCTCTATTTCTTTGAAAGTAAGTTTGTTTTTCCATGGCAAGGGTTAGGATTTATTGTAATTTGATTATGTTGTTCCTGTCTTCTCTTCCTAACCTTCAATTCCCAGTGTGAAAACCACTGTGAACTGCATACAGTTGAACCTCACTGTTGTCATGTTGTTATAACCACTCTAAAACTTGAAGCTTAAAAATTAAGGTGCTAGTTATAACATAATTTCACTGTAAAATAAAATAAGACCTAATCCAAATAATTTATTAGTGTGTGACATTTCGGCAACAGCATTGTCACCATCATCAGACAAAAGATTGGATTAGGTCTTATTTTCTTTTATTATAATCTATAATCCAAATTGTAAATTCCAATATTATAACCTCTGTAAAATCTTTAGGACAAATTAATAAAGCCTCCGAGGTTGTGTTTCTTTCAAACAAAGAAAGAAACACAACCTCGGAGGCTTTATTAATTTGTCCTAAAAATCCAAATTGTGCTTTATCCAAATTTCACTGTGTTTATCTTGATTACATTCCTGGGTCATCTAATCTTCAATCCCTACCTCACACTGAGGCTGTTGACAACTGTGTACTGTGGAGTCTTGCATGCTTGGCTAAAGCTGGTCTTTATACTAGTTTCTGTTATATTAGGACAAATCTGAGGGTTTTTTTTTCTTTCAGTGGTGTACTAGATAATTTGGTCTTTTCATAATCTTCAATCCTACACTGTAAACCAGCAGTGTCTTCCTAAAGATCTTCAACTCCAGTGCTATCTGTGTGCAGGCAGAGAGCGTGGTGAGGATCTCCTATGGTGCGGACCACCATTTCTACAAGGAGGTGACAGACCTCATCTACCAGAACACCCTTCTAAAGATGGAACTCTCTTTAGCCGTACAGAACTGAGGATCTGCTGTGAATAAACCTGTCCCACAGACTTCCATTTGGAATTATGGCACTTTAAGTATATATAGTTATTTATTATAGATGGAAAATTTATCTGAGGGAAAATTTATAAATAAAAATAAAGGTTGTTTCTTCCAACAAAATAGACACTAAAACTGAGTGCTATCTTAGAAAGAGGGAATCATATATCGCCGCAACTCTTTTTTATTAACGCGATTAAGGAAGCTTTCGGGCAAGCCCTTCTTCAGCTAACTATAGTGTACAAACAAGGAGAGATTATATATCGTTTTTAATATAAAATAAAATAAAAGAAAAGAAAATTACCACGCCCCTATCGCCCTCGTTTCAATAGCACCGCGTGGCCACGTCATGTCTGATCCTAACTTCAAATATAATATAGTACAAAAATATCTTAAAAGTTAGCTGAAGAAGGGCTTGCCCGAAAGCTTCCTTAATCGCGTTAATAAAAAAGAGTTGCGGCGATATATGATTCCCTCTTTCTAATTTGTCGAAATCCGCAAACCGTTTACCATGAATAAGTGCTATCTATTGACAGCCTCCGCAAACTAGTGGATTCAGGTTGGTTACAAATTTAGGCATCAATACCTCTTGCCTGGTATGAGGAAAACATTTGGAAAGTTGGTCCATTTACATTTCAACCTCCAATACTTAACAAACCAAATTACCCCCTTTTCATTACAGTAGAAATACCTCTAAAGGACAACCTTAAACACAAGGTAATAAGACCAAATCTTTTTTCTATAATCCAAATTGTGCCTTATCATGACAACAACCTTGTTAACAGAACCAAATAAGCAATATGTTGTTGTTGTTGTTTCTTATTCCCTTGTGTAAAGATTACACGAATCCCATGAATTCATGATCTCATGGAATGGGGTATAGGGGTGCAGCTTTCGTTGATCATGGCACCATGATCAAGGCACACTTTGGTGAAAGTCTGACTTTGCCTGTAGTTTGAGGCTGTTCCTAACATGGAAGCCTTTGCTGCACTTTAACCTGAGTACGGACACAGCTCCTCCGTATTCCTGGAGTGGGACCCTTGTTGAGGACCATCAACCGGGTCAGTTGAACTCAGGATTTTTAAAGATTTTTAAATAAACAATATAGCAATAGCAAAAACAATTAGCAAAATAATCATTTTGGCTGTGAAAACTTGGTGGGAACAATACCTTTACTTGGAGGAAAATTGTCAAAAAGACCCTTCTACAGGCAGAGTGGACTTTTGTTCACAAACTGAATCAGCTTGTTTAAAGAGAGAAAACCACAGGTAGTAGGTAGTCATTCTAGTCAAAATGTTATAAAATTGGTGTTATACTGAATAATCAAAGTTTGTACCTAGTTACTCAGGTATCAAGTAACACACCAACAACATTATCTCTTCTTCTTTCTTATCTCCACTCAATCATATTAGGGTATCAAGTTGTGACCTTTGATGGTGTCTGTTTGACAACCATCATGACTGGGTGAAGTAGAATGTGTCTGCCTTTGTTATTAAGACTGGGAGCACTACTCAATGGCAAGCCGACTTAGCTCCAAAAGAAATGGCCGCCTCTGACACGAGGAACAGGCACCATGTGTAGCCACTCCTAAAATGGAGTACAAACACTGCTCATCCTCTTTCCCTGGATGCCCTTACAGGGTACTATCAGCCGGGCCAGCTGAACCCAGGTTTTTTAGCGAGCTTGTTACTGCTCCCCCTCCTCCTTTTTCATCTGGGCTTGGGACTGGTAAAGGCAGAGTTCCAACAACATTCTTAGATGATAAAATTTGGATTATAGATTATAAATACAAGGTAAATAAGACCAAGTCCAAATAAATAAATACAAGGTGGGATCAATAAATAAGGTGAATTATAATTTATTTTAAAAAATAAGAACGATATTAAAAATTAGGACTTGATTTATTCAAAATAATCACCTTGGCTTTCTATACATCGTCTCCATCGTTCTTGCAACTTGTAAATACCCTCTTTATAGGCACTCTTAGGAAGAGTGTGAAAAAAATCTTGCGCCACTTTCTGGACATCTTCATTCGAGTCAAATCGCTTTCCCTTTAGCTCGTTCTTTAGTAGTCCAAAAAGGAATTAGTCAGAGGGGGCTAGGTCTGGACTATATGCAGGATGTTCTAAAACTTCAAAACCTAATTTAATGATTGTAGATACAGTTTTACATGATGTATGCGGCCTTGCATTATCATGAAGGAAGAGAACACCTTTACTAAGCTTCCCTCTTCTTTTGTTTCTTATACCGGGCTTTAGCTTATTTACAAGAATGTCGCAATAAAGGTCGCTGTTCATACGTTGTCTTGAGGATAAAAAATCATATTCTCCAAAATTAAGTTTTCAACCGCATTTATCGTGCTTGGCGTCGCTGTAACACTTGGTCGTCCAGGTCGCTCAATATCGGTACATGTAATTCGTCCATTTTTGAACTCGTTAACCCATTTATAAATGTTATTTTGAGACAAACAAGACTCGCCATAGATATTTTTCATTATTTGGCATATTTGAGATATTTGAATACCTTCTGCATTCAAGAAACGAATAACTGCACGTTGTTCAAGCGTGGTGCAATCCTTCAAGGGAGCTTCCATTTTAGTTTATTTATAAGTCTCGCGCCGCGCGTGGGAAAAAAGAACAGAACACCTTAAATAGTCTCTCGATGTTATATTTTAATATTCTGTGGTTTAATTTTTTTTTTTGCTTTTTCAATTTTTAAGAAATAAGATAATTCACCTTATTTATTGATCCCCCCTTGTAGATAACAGCTGTTACTGAAACGTCACACACTATTTATTTGGATTTGGTCTTATTACTTTGTGTTCAACATTCTTAGCTCTCTATCAGCATCTCCAATCCATTTGAAACATTCCTACCTCACCCCTTGTTTTATGAGATGCCTTATATGAGAAGGAATTTACCCTTTCAATAATAGAAAGCTGAAACTTTAGTCGTTTATTTTAAATGAGAATATCTATTTACTGCAAGGAATTTATTGTTTTGGAAGGTTATCAGGCAGATTTTGGGAGTTTAAAAGTTGGTTTATTGAGAGAGAAATATCTACATGTAGATATATGTAGATTTAAGCTTTCTTAGGATAGGAGCATACCTGTTTCTCAGGATCATACACCAGACCTTCCACGCAGTACTTGAGGTTCGCCCCCCAGTGGGAGCAATGGATGAAATAGCGCTTGCTAAGTGGATGAGGATAGAAACCAAACTCTGTGGGACAAATATAATCAAGCATATAGTCTTCAATCTCTTCCAGGGAAGCTGGGGTAGTTGTCAGTTTGTTGTTGGTTGGTTGTGTTGTGGTGGAGGATCTTATCTCTTCTGTACTGGTGCTGGGCTCTGTTGAGGATCTTATCTCTTCTGTACTGGTGCTGGGCTCTGTTGAGGATCTTATCTCTTCTGTACTGGTGCTGGGCTCTGTTGAGGATGTTTCCTTTTCAGGATTGGTGCTGGGCACAGTTGAGGATCTTATCTCTTCTGTACTGGTGCTGGGCTCTGTTGAGGATGTTTCCTTTTCAGGATTGGTGCTGGGCACAGTTGAGGATCTTATCTCTTCTGTACTGGTGCTGGGCTCTGTTGAGGATGTTTCCTTTTCTGGATTGGTGCTGGGCACAGTTGAGGATCTTATCTCTTCTGGATTGGTGCTGGGCTCTGTTGAGGATCTTATCTCTTCTGTACTGGTGCTGGGCACAGTTGAGGATCTTATCTCTTCTGGATTGGTGCTGGGCTCTGTTGAGGATCTTTCCTCTTCAGGATTGGTGCTGGGCTCTGTTGAGGATCTTATCTTTTCTGGATTGGTGCTGTGCTCTGTTGAGGATCTTATCTCCTCTGGATTGGTGCTGGGCTCTGTTGAGGATCTTTTCTCTTCAGGATTGGTGCTGGGTCCTGTTGAGGATCTTATCTCTTCTGGATTGGTGCTGGGTCCTGTTGAGGATCTTTCCTCTTCAGGATTGGTGCTGGGTCCTGTTGAGGATCTTTCCTCTTCTGGATTGGTGCTGGGTCCTGTTGAGGATCTTTCCTCTTCAGGATTAGTGCTGGGTCCTGTTGAGGATCTTATCTCTTCAGGATTGGTGCTGGGTCCTGTTGAGAATCTTTCCTCTTCAGGATTGGTGCTGGGTCCTGTTGAGGATCTTATCTCTTCAGGATTGGTGCTGGGTCCTGTTGAGGATCTTATCTCTTCAGGATTGGTGCTGGGTCCTGTTGAGGATCTTATCTCTTCTGGATTGGTGCTGGGTCCTGTTGAAGATCTTATCTCTTCTGGATTGGTGCTGGGTCCTGTTGAGGATCTTATCTCTTCAGGATTGGTGCTGGGTCCTGTTGAGGATCTTTCCTCTTCTGGATTGGTGCTGGGTCCTGTTGAGGATCTTTCCTCTTCAGGATTGGTGCTGGGTCCTGTTGAGGATCTTATCTCTTCTGGATTGGTGCTGGGTCCTGTTGAAGATCTTATCTCTTCAGGATTGGTGCTGGGTCCTGTTGAGGATCTTATCTCTTCTGGATTGGTGCTGGGTCCTGTTGAGGATCTTTCCTCTTCAGGATTGGTGCTGGGTCCTGTTGAGGATCTTATCTCTTCAGGATTGGTGCTGGGTCCTGTTGAGGATCTTATCTCTTCAGGATTGGTGCTGGGTCCTGTTGAGGATCTTATCTCTTCTGGATTGGTGCTGGGTCCTGTTGAGGATCTTATCTCTTCAGGATTGGTGCTGGGTCCTGTTGAGGATCTTATCTCTTCAGGATTGGTGCTGGGTCCTGTTGAGGATCTTATCTCTTCAGGATTGGTGCTGGGTCCTGTTGAAGATCTTATCTCTTCTGGATTGGTGCTGGGTCCTGTTGAGGATCTTATCTCTTCAGGATTGGTGCTGGGTCCTGTTGAGGATCTTATCTCTTCTGGATTGGTGCTGGGTCCTGTTGAGGATCTTTCCTCTTCAGGATTGATGCTGGGTCCTGTTGAGGATCTTATCTCTTCAGGATTGGTGCTGGGTCCTGTTGAGGATCTTATCTCTTCAGGATTGGTGCTGGGTCCTGTTGAGGATCTTATCTCTTCAGGATTTGTGCTGGGTCCTGTTGAGGATCTTATCTCTTCAGGATTGGTGCTGGGTCCTGTTGAGGATCTCATCTCTTCAGGATTGGTGCTGGGTCCTGGTGAGGATCTTATCTCTTCTGGATTGGTGCTGGGTTCTGTTGAGGATCTTATCTCTTCTGGATTGGTGCTGGGTTGTGTTGAGGATCTTATTTCTTCTGCATCGGTTCTCAATTCTGATGGTGATGTTCCAACTTCAGGACTTGTGTTCTGGTCTCTTGATGCTGTTACAATTCCCTTGTTGCTTGTTGAAAAGCCTTCTGTATTGTTGATCAGTCTATATGTACTGGTTTCTTCTGTTATTACTGATATAGGTTCAGTGACAGTTGTGGTTTTCTCCATTGTCACAGGGACACTTGAGCCTCTGCTTTCTGTAGATTTGATCAGTCCATCCGTAGATGCGTGACCTGTTGTACTGGCTTCTTGTGGAGTTGTTCTTTTTGGTCTCAAAATAGTACTCGTTCCACTTGGTGTGGTTTCACCTGAACAAATTTTCTCAAACTATAGTATTTATATTGTACAATATATACAGCAAATGAAAACATTTAGACAAGAATGTTTCTTTTATACATGTAGCTCAAACTTCTACTGTCGTTACTGCGATGAATAAATGCTTCTGTCCATAGTTTGCCTAAATACTATTCTGAGATTCCACCCTTCAGTGTAGCATATAAAAGCAGAATGATCTAATACAGTATTAGAGCTCTAAAGAAGCGGTCTGGTAGATTAAATTGGTGAAACTGTGGGAGGGTTTACCACTGATGAGTTAAGCCTTCCAAATATTTTTTCATTGCAGTAAGGGCAGTAGAAGTTTGATATATGTATAAAAGAAACATTAGCGTCTAAATGTTTTCATTTGCTCTTATTAGATGGCTTGCTATTGCTTTATATTAATAGTACAATATATCTACATTCAGTTTTACATTGTATCACTTAGTGATTAAGTAAAATATTATGTTAGAAATAAAGTATCCTAGATTGAAGGATATTTTTGCCTGGTTCAAATTCACATTAATAGGTACCGCTCAGCAAGAGCAACCTAGTTCATGATAATTGAAACAGTGAATAATATATGAAGGTTGTTCACATATTAAACAAAATTTTAACGCGGGATTCAATCCCGGTTCATGACTGTCGGGAATCGAACGTGTTACCCTCTCATCCACCGACTATCATAGGATATTTTTGGTTCAAATCACATTAATAGGTACCGCTCAGCAAGAGCAACCTAGTTCATGATAATTGAACAATGAATAATATGTGAAGGTTATTCACATATTAAACAAAATTTTAACGCAGGATTCAATCCCGGTTCATGACTGTCGGGAACCGAGGGTGTTACCCACTCGTCCACCGACTTGTTTTTTAGGATATTTTTTACAGAAGCATCACATCATGAACTTTTTTAAAATATAGCAAAATTGCCTATAAAAAAGAGTGGTCATATAATTGCTTATCTTATATTTTATCATTCATGGTTTGTTCTTGCCTTAAATAAATTGCTGTGTCATCCTGAAATTTGTCTTTCCTAAATTCCCACCTGGAATTTTGGTGAATATGCTGGGTAAATTAGGGAAGACAAACTGAAGATTGCCGAGAAGACCTAGAGGCCATGGGTGCTGTGATCTACTTTTTTAGAGACTGACTCCAGGAATCCACCGCCCTTTCAAAGCCAAGACTTCCCTCCAAGATGACGATGTCCCTATAGACGATACAATGACATGTTGTATCATCCTGAAATTTGTCTTTCCTAAATTTCCACGTTGCAATATTGTGTGACATAGAATTCATTATTATATTCACAGACTATTATAAATCTTATTAATACGATGCATTATCGTGCCACCTGTTAAAAAAATTGAAGCTATTTTAGACGCGTGTCATTCTTGGTAGATCAAACTGGCAAAACCGCTGGGAGGGTTCACCACTGATGAGCCAGGCCCTCCCATTATTTTATCATTGCAGTGAGGGCAGTAGAAAATTGATTTATTTAAAAATGAATCCCAAAAATAATAAAAGAAAACAAGACCTAATCCAAATAATTTATTAGTGTATGACGTTCCGGCAACAACATTGTCACCATCATCAGACAAAAGAATAAAATGTCAGAGAGTAATAAAGAAACGTCACACACTAATAAATTATTTGGATTAGGTCTTATTTTCTTTTATTATAATCTATAATCCAAATTGTGCTTTATCAATCACAAAAATAGTTTAAATTTCTTATATAAATCTTATATTTTGTTTTAGCCAGCAAAAATCTATCTTTGCTTCTTTTTTATTTTATGTAAACCTGGGTAGTAAACATTCTGCTCTCAAAGAACTTGGGTTATAAATATATCTCTTGTTTTTTTTATGTGAATTAGATTGAAGGGGTTTTGATAAAAATAAAGTTAAAAGTTGCCATGTCATCCTCATGTATGATTTCCTAAAGTCCTAAGTTATTGTTTAAATGTTGAGTAAATTAGAGAAGACAAACTGAAGAATATCAAGCAGACCTTGAAGCCATGGGTCCTGTTAACTACATTTTCCACTACTGTCTCCAAGATTCCTTCACCAAAAAATCCTCCAATGGCCCCCGATTCTTGCAAAAGTCCAACCCCGCCAGCGAGTGCAAGTAACCAAACGGGGCTCTGGCACATTTGTAAGTGCAAAGTCGAACTGCTTTTCACATATGTAGACATGTGGTGCACTTACAGAAAAAGCAGTCGCCCACTTCTACCCACCATGATTATCATGGCCTGTACCATGTGTACTAGGAATAAGCAAAAAAAAAAAATTCTTCACCAGGTAAAAGCCAAGACTTCCCTCCAAGAAGACGATGTCCCTATAGATGATACGATAACAAAGCCGCTTATAACATCGCAAGAAAAGGGACATGAATCTACTAAGCACCACTTTGTATACGCTGAGGGAAACCTTGACCGAAATAAACTGTACCAATGCCAGTTGCAAGCTGTGACTCACAGCTCCCTTAGAGAAGAAGTTTTGTTACCCAAAATATATTATTATTTATTAAATTAATCCTTTGTATCTTATCAAAATAAAAATTCAAAAATCCACAGGGATTTAGTTTCTATTAATATTGTATTTAATAAAATTTGTAACAAATAAATTTACTGGTAATGTGTTTCTTTTCAATAATATCTTCAAATATTATATCTACAGACCTTACTGCAATGATATAAGTTATTGAATGAGAGGGTTCACTACTGATGATCCAAGCCCTCTCATTCAATAACCTATGTCATTGCAGTAAGGTCTGTAAAGATAATATTTGAAGATATTATTGAAAAGAAACACATTGCAAATATATTTATTAGCCTAGTGGACATGGCATCTGCCCGGTAAGTGGAACACTGTGGGTTCAATTCCCATCCCTGAACACTTTTATTTTTCCGTTTATCATTACTCTTCACAATTCATCCTTTCATACATAATCCCTAAGGTTAGAAATGGTCATTATTTCTCCTTGAAATAAATTTTGATTTTTCGTCCAAAAGAAACACATGCAGGATAATTTTCAAATGTCGTTTTACAATCACAAGCAGCATAAATATATTTAAAAACAATAATAAACATTAAGAGGAGCCCCTTGTGTAAATTTCTTTAATACCGCAAGCTTTCGAACAAAACGTTCTTCAACGGGCGTGGATAGTAAAACCGTACTAAATACTATTAGAGGAGAAAAACTAATATGTACACCAATAAATTTACATACTAAAGAGATAATAGCGTAAAAAAGAATACAGCATAAATATTTAAAAAAATTGAAATTTGCATATTACAAATGTGACGACGAAAAAATATGCGATAAACTTTGCATGAGACTAAAAACTAAGGTAAAAAATTATTAAAACGGCGGCATCCTTACATTAAAAGAACATAGAATAAAACAGTATATGGAAGTTAAAATCCAACAGGCCAAGGCAGGGGAAGGGAGGGTCCCACCCAGTGCTAACACTATCTTTGAGATATAAGAGGGGGGGGTGAAAGAAAGGCTATTTATAGAGTATCTGGTAAATGTCTGGGAGGTCTATTCTACGGTTACAGCTATTGTTTTGTGTGGAGATAATAGATTCTAGGCAGAGTCTGTGATGTTTGTTATATATGTGTCGGTATTTAACTTGAGGATGGTCGAGATCAAAACTATGGCCTGTTTGAGCTAAATGTGTGAAAATTAAGGATTTAGGATCTTTATTGCGGATGTTGCGTCTGTGTTCTGAAATTCGGATGCCAGTGGTTCTGCCTGTTTCCCCAAAAGAACCACTGGCATCCGAATTTCAGAACACAGACGCAACATCCGCAATAAAGATCCTAAATCCTTAATTTTCACACATATAGCTCAAACAGGCCATAGTTTTGATCTCGACCATCCTCAAGTTAAATACCGACACATATATAACAAACATCACAGACTCTGCCTAGAATCTATTATCTCCACACAAAACAATAGCTGTAACCGTAGAATAGACCTCCCAGACATTTACCAGATACTCTATAAATAGCCTTTCTTTCACCCCCTCCTCTTATATCTCAAAGATAGTGTTAGCACTGGGTGGGACCCTCCCTTCCCCTGCCTTGGCCTGTTGGATTTTAACTTCCATATACTGTTTTATTCTATGTTCTTTTAATGTAAGGATGCCGCCGTTTTAATAATTTTTTACCTTAGTTTTTAGTCTCATGCAAAGTTTATCGCATATTTTTTCGTCGTCACGTTTGTAATATGCAAATTTCAATTTTTTTAAATATATTTATGCTGTATTCTTTTTTACGCTATTATCTCTTTAGTATGTAAATTTATTGGTGTACATATTAGTTTTTCTCCTCTAATAGTATGTTAGTACGGTTTTACTATCCACGCCCGTTGAAGAACGTTTTGTTCGAAAGCTTGCGGTATTAAAGAAATTTACACAAGAGGCTCCTCTTAATGTTTATTATTGTTTTTAATGATCGTGATTTTAAGAGTTTTAATTCTTCAATTTTAGCCTTAGTCCTTTTATAAATATATTTATTTGTTAAAATTTTTATCAATAGATTGAATTTATAAATTTAATTATATTTAATATCTTTAGCTTTCTTTTGGATTTAAAGATGACCCTTCTATGGAAGAACTATATTAACATGAAATAAAAATAAACAAAACTTTGTTTGAAATTTTATTTCTTTATTTTGTTCATTAATCCATGATAACATAGTTCGCCTGTAGAAGGGCCTTTTTTAAGTCCGAAAGCTAGAGATATTAATTAGAATCTCTCTTTTAAAAGACTTTATCCCTGAATGGTTCAATTTCACTTTAATTTATTATTACAAGGGTTTATTAAAAAGTAAGGTCTCCTGTTTTTTTCTCATGGAAAATGTAATTTATTTGCAAATATTTGCCAAATTTCGCCTACCAACTTTCGATCGCAAATGGTTTAGTTGGAGAATTTACTTTTCAATACACCCTCGTATTATGTCCATAGTATTATTATTTTGTTATTGCTAAGAAGAGACGAAAGGTAAAAGCGACAAATTTTCCTTTATTGAAGAGGTGTGTGTTTTCGGGAAAATAACATCCTTTAAGAGGTTGTAATACGAATACATTTGTATCCTGCCTGTTGAAGGATATTATTTTCTGAAAGTTCATACCTCTTCAATAAATGAACTGGTTGCAGGGTTTTCCTACTATGTATTAAGTGCAATTCTCAGCCTGAAACCCCAAGACATATTATTGACTGTATTGACTCATCCATTGATGAGCTCTACTCTTCCTCGGCAGACACCATCAAAAATCTCAAGCTTTACAAGCTTGATACCTTAGTGTGATTGAGTGGAGATAAGAAAGAAGAAGAAGAAGACCTTTGGTCTCTTCCTAGCAATGATATCCTGAGATTCCTTCTATTGTAATTTTGATATTATTTTACTCAGTAAATGTTCTCTTTACACGCCCCTCTCTTTTATTTGATATGAACTGTTTAATTGTTAAAATTAGATTGAATGAAAAAAAAGGTGATTGTATTAATAAAAATAAATTGCTTTCTAATTCTTATGTTTATCAAAAATCAAAACTATTATAGACGTGTATGATTCTTTTTAAAAATAAACAATTTCTATCTGTCCTTATTGCAATGGAAAAATTAATAGGAGGGCCTGGCTCATCAGTGGTGAACCCTCCCAGTGGATTCGCCAGTTTAATCTACCATACCACTGTTATATTGCATTTTAAAAAGAATCATACGCATCTATAATAGTTTAGAATTTTGATAACAGATTAGCGCTAATGCATCATAATATAATTCTTATGTTTATCTTTCCAATTTTACTACGTGTGACACAATATTAGTGTACATTGAGAAAAAGAACGAGTTATGAACGTCAGCCATTCATAAGCCCTATTGGTGTTTATTTTAATGATGCTTTTTTGAATTATTTTCCCCAGTACACATGGTACAGGCCATGATAATCATTGTGGGTAGAAGTTGGCGACTTCTAGTACTGTAAGTGCACCATATGTCTACATATGTGAAAAGCAGTTCGACTTTTGCACCTACAAATGTGCTTTAATAAAGTTAAATAGGTTGAGGTTTGTGAGAAATATTTGGGAAATAGGTGTTGATATAAACAGGAGGACAATAGATGGCTGAGAGTAACTTAACTTTAATTTGATATATTAGGTATATTTAAAAATCGCACAACAAAATTTTACAAATTTAGCATCTTTTTATACTTGCCATACATTTTATATAGGTATACAGAATCCCAGTGAAATGACTTGAAACCTTTATAGACGGTTACATGGTATCAATATACAGTTAAACCTGTCTATAGCCCACCCTCTTGGGACTCACCAAAATAGGGTGCTATAGAGAGGGGATTCTATAGACTGGTCACTTTTAATGTAAATCGTAACGTACTACGTATTTAAAATCAGGTACTATAGAGAGGAAGGCGCTATTTAGAGGGGGCGCTATGGACGCTATTGTATATTTATTTACATATTACACTTCTTTCTTATTTATATAGAGATAATTACATAGCTAAAAAACCTTCAAATAGTTGATTATTTAAATTGAAAATATTTTAAACAAATACAGTAAAACCCCGCTAATACGAACCCTGGATATAACGAACCTTCCCTTATAATGAACCCACACCGATTCCCAATTCCATTCCATTGAAAATACCAACGTTATAACGAACTTTGCGATTTTTAGAATAACGAACTACCCCTATAACGAACCTATTTCGGGTCCCAAAATGATAAAATCTATTAAAAATACTATGCTTATAACGAACTTAGAATTGTAATTAAAAAAAAAAAATTAAAACAAAAAAATTTGATAATGTTTCAGCTCGCGGATCGCGATTTCAAAACAATAAATTTAGCGGCATTGTTTGTTTGATTTTTGCACTTTATTTTTGCTGTATGTTGTATAAATTTTTACACATTATACTTTTTATGAAATAGAATATCTTTGCATCCATTAAATTTGAAATATAAAAAATGCAAATGGCTTCCAAATTGAAGAAAACAAAGGCATTAAAAAAAAAAAAAAAAAAAAACGTTATTTCTTAAAAAAAAAAAGGCCATTTTCAGAACTTTTCAAAGTGAAACAACATAGGCAAAATGTTAAGAACATATTAAAATAAGAGAATATATATTTTCTATTATAAAAGATAAAATATAAAGTTATTAAAAATTGTTACAAAGAGGAATCAACCTCAACTTTTGCCGCGATCGTACGTTTTAGGGCTAAAAAAAAAAAAAAGTCCAAATAAACGGTCCCGTGATGAAACAAAAATTATTTTTATGCCATTAACTATGGTGATTTTAAAGTCAGCAATGTTTTGCATGGCAGGTTAAAAAAACAAAAAACAAACGAAATCTAGACCTAGAAAAATATGGGGAAACATGAAATGGAAGAAAAACACTAACTTAATTTGAATGGTGCAATGCTTGGAAGAATGCTTTGAAACAACAAGGAATTAGAGCCATTTTTTCAAGTAAAAATTGTATTATATAATGTGATAATGATGTTTTAAAATCAATTCATATCTTTGAATATATATTTAATAAAACTTTGCCTAGGATTTGTCTTGATTTTTAACTTAGACATAGAGGTACATGTATGTTAATCATAAGAAGAACCTATTATCTAATGATTTCTATTATTATTCAGTATTAATATGAGGAAATTAGTCAATTAAGGGAATTAAAATAAAGTGACCACTATTAAGAGGCAGCCTCTTCTTGTGTGTATGGCTGTTTTTTAATTATACGGTCTAAAATTTTTGAAAAGTAAAAAAAAAATAGCCAAACCGTGGCTATAGTGAACCGTGGCTATAGTGAACCAAAAGCTCTGTCCCATTGGGGTTCACTATAGAGAGGTTTTACTGTATATTTATATCAGGTTGTGGAAAATGATTTGTAACTACAGTAGAACCACCCTTTAGCGGACACCTCTCTACAAAGGACAGTTTTCATTTGCAAAATCACCATTTCTACAATTTAGAAACTTTCCGGTTAGAGGACATTTGTCTCTAAAGGACACTTTGGCTCTGCAATTAGGTGTTGTCCTTTACAGGGAGGTTCTACTGTGTATCTAATGTTGTTATTATTCTAGACATAAAAGAGAAGTCTAGTTGAAAAAAAGATTATGGAGCCCTGAAATGTTATTACTGTTTTAGTGTGATGTTATTGGTTGATATTTTATTCTTGGAATGGGAATACACAAACGTTCAGTTTGGTGCTGAAAACTAAACCATCCTGACATTTCTTTGGATACGAGATCCAATTGGAGCATTGGAAGAACCTGTTTCTGTCAGTGGGATGGGGGTAGAGGCCATATTGTGTGGGACATTTAAATACAATGTCAGGGTTGTGTGTGGTGGTGGTTCCTTGTCTCGTTGGAGTCACCGTGTCAGGGTTATTTGTGGTGGTGGTTCTTTGTCTTGTTGGAGTCACCGTGTCAGGGATGTTTGTTGTGGTGGTGGTTCTTTGTCTTGTTGGAGTCACCGTGTCAGGGTTGTTTGTGGTGGTGGTGGTTCTTTGTCTTGTTGGAGTCACCATGTCAGGGTTGTTTGTGGTGGTGGTTCTTTGTCTTGTTGGAGTCACCGTGTCAGGGTTATTTGTTGTGGTGGTGGTTCTTTGTCTTGTTGGAGTCACCGTGTCAGGGATGTTTGTTGTGGTGGTGGTTCTTTGTCTTGTTGGAGTCACCGTGTCAGGGTTATTTGTTGTGGTGGTGGTTCTTTGTCTTGTTGGAGTCACCGTATCAGGGTTGTTTGTGGTGGTGGTGGTTCTTTGTCTTGTTGGAGTCACCGTGTCAGGGTTATTTGTTGTGGTGGTGGTTCTTTGTCTTTTTGGAGTCACCGTGTCAGGGATGTTTGTTGTGGTGGTGGTTCCTTGTCTTGTTGAAGTCACCGTGTCAGGGTTATTTGTTGTGGTGGTGATTCCTTGTCCAATTGGAGTGGCTGTGTCTGGGTTTCTTGTGGATGTGCTGTTTCCAGTTGGAGTGGCTGTGTCTGGGTTTCTAGTGGATGTGGTTGTGACTTGTCCAGTTGGAGTGGCTGTGTCTGGGTTTCTAGTGGATGTGGTTGTGACTTGTCCAGTTGGAGTGGCTGTGTCTGGGTTTCTAGTGGATGTGATTGTGACTTGTCCAGTTGGAGTGGCTGTGTCTGGGTTTCTAGTGGATGTGGTTGTGACTTGTCCAGTTGGAGTGGCTGTGTCTGGGTTTATTGTGGATGTGATTGTGACTTGTCCAGTTGGAGTGGCTGTGTCTGGGTTTCTAGTGGATGTGGTTGTGACTTGTCCAGTTGGAGTGGCTGTTTCTGGGTTTCTTGTGGATATGGATGTGCTGTTCCCAGTTGGAGTGGCTGTGTCTGGGTTCATTGTGGACGTCGTTGTGACTTGTCCAGTTGGAGTGGCTGTGTCTGGGTTTCTTGTGGATGTGAATGTGCCTTGTCCAGTTGGAGTGGCTGTGTCTGGGTTTCTAGTGGATGTGGTTGTGACTTGTCCAGTTGGAGTGGCTGTGTCTGGGTTTCTAGTGGATGTGGTTGTGACTTGTCCAGTTGGAGTGGCTGTGTCTGGGTTTTGTGTGGATGTGGTTGTGCTGTTTCCAGTTGGAGTGGCTGTGTTTAGGTTTCTTGTGGATGTGGTTGTGCCTTGTCCAGTTGGAGTGGCTGTGTCTGGGTTTTGTGTGGATGTGGTTGTGCCTTGTCCAGTTGGGGTGGCTGTGTCTGGGTTTATTGTTGATGTGGATGTGCTGTTTCCAGTTGGAGTGGGTGTGCCTGGGTTTCTTGTGGATGTGGATGTGCTGTTTCCAGTTGGAGTGGCTGTTTCTGGGTTTATTGTGGATGTGGTTGTGACTTGTCCAGTTGGGGTGGCTGTGTCCGGGTTTATTGTTGATGTGAATGTGCTGTTTCCAGTTGGAGAGGGTGTGCCTGGGTTTCTTGTGGATGTGGTTGTGCTGTTTCCAATTGGAGTGGCTGTTTCTGGGTTTATTGTGGATGTGGTTGTGACTTGTCCAGTTGGGGTGGCTGTGTCTGGGTTTATTGTGGATGTGGATGTGCTGTTTCCAGTTGGAGTGGGTGTGCCTGGGTTTCTTGTGGATGTGGTTGTGCTGTTTCCAATTGGAGTGGCTGTTTCTGGGTTTATTGTAGATGCGGTTGTGCCTTGTCCAGTTGGGGTGGCTGTGTCTGGGTTTATTGTTGATGTGGATGTGCTGTTTCCAGTTGGAGTGGCTGTGTCTGGGTTTATTGTGGATGTGGTTGTGCCTTGTCCAGTTTGAGTGGCTGTTTCTAGGTTTATTGTGGATGTGGATGTGCTGTTTCCAGTTGGAGTGGCTGTTTCTGGGTTTATTGTGGATGTGGATGTGCTGTTTCCAGTTGGAGTGGCTGTTTCTGGGTTTATTGTGGATGTGGATGTGCTGTTTCCAGTTGGAGTGGCTGTGTCTGGGTTTATTGTGGATGTGGATGTGCTGTTTCCAGTTGGAGTGGCTGTGTCTGGGTTTATTGTGGATGTGCTGTTTCCAGTTGGAGTGGCTGTGTCTGGGTTTATTGTGGATGTGGATGTGCTGTTTCCAGTTGGAGTGGCTGTTTCTGGGTTTATTGTGGATGTGGATGTGCTGTTTCCAGTTGGAGTGGCTGTTTCTGGGTTTATTGTGGATGTGGATGTGCTGTTTCCAGTTGGAGTGGCTGTGTCTGGGTTTATTGTGGATGTGCTGTTTCCAGTTGGAGTGGCTGTGTCTGGGTTTATTGTGGATGTGCTGTTTCCAGTTGGAGTGGCTGTGTCTGGGTTTATTGTGGATGTGCTGTTTCCAGTTGGAGTGGCTGTTTCTGGGTTTATTGTGGATGTGGATGTGCTGTTTCCAGTTGGAGTGGCTGTGTCTGGGTTTATTGTGGATGTGCTGTTTCCAGTTGGAGTTTTTGTGTCTGGGTTTATTGTGGATGTGCTGTTTCTAGTTGGAGTGGCTGTTTCTGGGTTTATTGTGGATGTGGATGTGCTGTTTCCAGTTGGAGTGGCTGTGTCTGGGTTTATTGTGGATGTGCTGTTTCCAGTTGGAGTGGCTGTTTCTGGGTTTATTGTGGATGTGGATGTGCTGTTTCCAGTTGGAGTGGCTGTTTCTGGGTTTATTGTGGATGTGGATGTGCTGTTTCCAGTTGGAGTGGCTGTTTCTGGGTTTATTGTGGATGTGGATGTGCTGTTTCCAGTTGGAGTGGCTGTGTCTGGGTTTATTGTGGATGTGCTGTTTCCAGTTGGAGTGGCTGTGTCTGGGTTTATTGTGGATGTGCTGTTTCCAGTTGGAGTGGCTGTGTCTGGGTTTATTGTGGATGTGCTGTTTCCAGTTGGAGTGGCTGTGTCTGGGTTTATTGTGGATGTGGATGTGCTGTTTCCAGTTGGAGTGGCTGTGTCTGGGTTTATTGTGGATGTGCTGTTTCCAGTTGGAGTGGCTGTTTCTGGGTTTATTGTGGATGTGGTTGTGCCTTGTCCAGTTGGAGTGGCTGTGTCTGGGTTTCTTGCGGATGTGGATGTGCTGTTTCCAGTTGGAGTGGCTGTTTCTGGGTTTATTGTGGATGTGGATGTGCTATTTCCAGTTGGAGTGGCTGTGTCTGGGTTTCTTGTGGATGTGGATGTGCTGTTCCCAGTTGGAGTGGGTGTGTCTGGGTTTATTGTGGATGTGGATGTGCTGTTTTCAGTTGGAGTGGCTGTGTCTGGGTTTCTTGTGGATGTGGATGTGCTGTTCCCAGTTGGAGTGGGTGTGTCTGGGTTTCTTGTGGATGTAGTTGTGACTTGTCCAGTTGGAGAGGCTGTGTCTGGGTTTCTTGTGGATGTAGTTGTGACTGGGCCAGTTGGAGTGGCTGTGTCTGGGTTTCTTGTGGATGTAGTTGTGACTTGTCCAGTTGGAGTGGCTGTGTCTGGGTTTCTAGTGGATGTGGTTGTGACTGGTCCAGTTGGAGTGGCTGTGTCTGGGTTTCTTGTGGATTTGGTTGTGCCTTGTCCAGTTGGAGTGGCTGTGTCTGGGTTTCTTGTGGATGTGGTTGTGCCTTGTCCAGTTGGAGTGGCTGTGTCTGGGTTTATTGTGGATGTGCTGTTTCCAGTTGGAGTGTCTGTGTCTAGGTTTCTTGTGGATGTGAATGTGCTGTTTCCAGTTGGAGTGGCTGTGTCTGGGTTTCTTGTGGATGTGGTTGTGCTATTTCCAGTTGGAGTGGCTGTGTCTGGGTTTATTGTGGATGTGCTGTTTCCAGTTGGAGTGGCTGTTTCTGGGTTTATTGTGGATGTGGATGTGCTGTTTCCAGTTGGAGTGGCTGTGTCTGGGTTTATTGTGGATGTGCTGTTTCCAGTTGGAGTGGCTGTTTCTGGGTTTATTGTGGATGTGGATGTGCTGTTTCCAGTTGGAGTGGCTGTTTCTGGGTTTATTGTGGATGTGCTGTTTCCAGTTGGAGTGGCTGTGTCTGGGTTTATTATGGATGTGGATGTGCTGTTTCCAGTTGGAGTGGCTGTGTCTGGGTTTATTGTGGATGTGCTGTTTCCAGTTGGAGTGGCTGTTTCTGGGTTTATTGTGGATGTGGATGTGCTGTTTCCAGTTGGAGTGGCTGTGTCTGGGTTTATTGTGGATGTGCTGTTTCCAGTTGGAGTGGCTGTTTCTGGGTTTATTGTGGATGTGGATGTGCTGTTTCCAGTTGGAGTGGCTGTGTCTGGGTTTATTGTGGATGTGCTGTTTCCAGTTGGAGTGGCTGTTTCTGGGTTTATTGTGGATGTGGATGTGCTGTTTCCAGTTGGAGTGGCTGTTTCTGGGTTTATTGTGGATGTGCTGTTTCCAGTTGGAGTGGCTGTTTCTGGGTTTATTGTGGATGTGGATGTGCTGTTTCCAGTTGGAGTGGCTGTGTCTGGGTTTATTGTGGATGTGCTGTTTCCAGTTGGAGTGGCTGTGTCTGGGTTTATTGTGGATGTGCTGTTTCCAGTTGGAGTGGCTGTGTCTGGGTTTATTGTGGATGTGGATGTGCTGTTTCCAGTTGGAGTGGCTGTGTCTGGGTTTATTGTGGATGTGGATGTGCTGTTTCCAGTTGGAGTGGCTGTTTCTGGGTTTATTGTGGATGTGGATGTGCTGTTTCCAGTTGGAGTGGGTGTGTCTGGGTTTCTTGTGGATGTAGTTGTGACTTGTCCAGTTGGAGTGGCTGTGTCTGGGTTTCTTGTTGATGTGGTTGTGACTTGTTCAGTTGGAGTGGCTGTGTCTGGGTTTATTGTGGATGTGGTTGTGACTTGTCCAGTTGGAGTGGCTGTGTCTGGGTTTCTTGTTGATATGGTTGTGACTTGTCCAGTTGGAGTGGCTGTGTCTGGGTTTATTGTTGATGTGGTTGTGACTTGTCCAGTCGGAGTGGCTGTGGTTTTGGATATGGTTGCAACTTGTGTTGTAGAAATATATGCTCTGGTTGTTGACGACAGCTCTGAAGGAGGGATGACAGAAGAACTAGTGGAGATATTTCCAGGGAAGCTGACTTGGTCAGTCGTACTTGTAGTCTCACCAGTAGACCTTGGTCTCTCTGGGGTAGGGAACTCTCTTTCTGTAGATACCATGACGCTCGTAGAGCTTGTTGTGGTAGCTACTGTAACATTTTATACTGCATCACTATTCACAATATTTTCTTCTGCATTCAATATTTGCTTAAATCATATTATTAGAACATAAATTCTGTTATTTTCAGTAAATAGATTATTTTGAGTGATTAAATTATCAATCATTGACTATATTGGTTTATGGCTTTCGTTTTATTTTATTGTTTTATTAAAATATTTTGTTGGGGAATAAGTTTAATGTTTTTTTACTTCTGATTTATCTATTTGGTAAAGAAAAATACGGATATTTTTTATTTAAATTCAATATTTTAAAAGAGCAGTCATGTAGTTGACAAAGCAAAAATATATTTTTTATATAGGTTATTATTTTCAATTATATTATGGGCCAGCATATTTCAACCTATTTCAATCATTCTATTCAGCTTTTAGAAAATTCTGTCATCTTAAAGGTGCATTAGAATGCTATATCTTCTTAGAAATATAAACCTTTTAAACGTGAACATTTTCTTTTTCAAGATAATGATTTTTTTAATTGAATTAACTACTGATGAGCCTGGCTCTCTATCAATATTTTCAACACATAACAGCAAAGATAACAGGAGAAATGGTTATTTATGAAAAAAATTGAGTAAAGTATCTGTTTAAAAAACTATTTAATCTCTATCTTTCTCGTGTACGAACGCCCTTCATGGTAGAATCCTGTAGAAAGTTGCCTGAAAGTTAGAGATTTAAAAAAGTGTTTGAAAATATACTTTTCCCTAGAGACCTGATATTTTACTCAATAAATTTGAAAAAATATTGATTTTGACGTGACAACGTCTTAAATTAGGTTGCGGCTGGGAGTCACTTATGAAAAAGTGTAACGCCCGGTAACGTTACGATGAGTCACCGAACGAGAGTGCTGCGCGCGCAACTGCGCGCGCAGCGCTAGAGAATTAGGCGCATTGAATCGGCGCATGCTTGTCTCTGTCTTTGTCTTTCTCGAACGTTCTTGGCGTTGGAAAAACAAGAAAGCGTCATAATACAAGTTCACACGTGTGGTTAAAGTATCGTCAGCTGTGTCTGTAGTGAAAATGTGGAGTGCTTAGATTCGTCATTTACAACAACTACAACAATAAAGGTAAATAATTGTACACTGATATTTCATTATCGTAAACTATGATTGATTGATTAATTGTTAGATTGACACAAAAGTTGAGAAACTGAGTTTATAGGTTATGTCATACTATTGATAAATGTTGATAGTGTTAAGTAAATTATTAGTTTAAAATTAATTAATTAATTAATTATTATTTTACAAATTTTAAATAGTTTCAAATTTATTTAGCAAAAATTTGAACCTTCGATCTGAATAAATGTTTTGATTTTCGAATTGATTCTTTAAAATTACAAATATTAAGAAAAAGTGGCAGATATAAGAAAACTTTATTTAAACTGTGTTGAGCAAGAATTTTAACATCTAATTTAAGTAAATGTTTTAATTTTCAACTTCATCATTTACAATTACAAATTTTATTTAATTTCAAATTTATTTAGCAAAAATTTGAACCTTCGATCTGAATAAGTGTTTTGATTTTCAAATTGATTCTTTAAAATTAAAAATTCATCCATTCAATTTCAAATGTTCAACAGGAATCACCACTCTCAAAACAATGGAAACAGTGCCTTCAACTTCCAGTACTTCAATGGAGACGGAGGATATCGTGCCGTCAACGTCTGCAGTACCTTTCGTTGTTCCACACACCACCTCTACCGCCAGAACGAATGCTCAGCGACAACGTGAGTACAGACTACGAAAAGCATTGACCAGAACTCCTGAACAAGTAAGAGCCTTTGCAAAAGCGGCTGCGGAGAGGCAACGCAGGTTCAAGCTACGTAAATCTGCTAACATAGCCCTCACCAGCGGTACGTCAGAGTCACCTGCTTCAACGTCTTGTTCTGTGGTGGAGAGAACAAGCGTTCCTGTCGTGGCGGAGAGAACGAGCGTTCCCCTAACTAACGCTCAACGGCAACGTGCATTCCGACAACGTAGAGCAGCATCTTCTCGGACTGATGTACAACCGACTACTTCTTCAAGCCAAACAGCAATACAACTGGAACAA
This sequence comes from Cordylochernes scorpioides, assembly GCA_030710605.1. Classification (NCBI taxonomy): domain Eukaryota; kingdom Metazoa; phylum Arthropoda; class Arachnida; order Pseudoscorpiones; family Chernetidae; genus Cordylochernes; species Cordylochernes scorpioides. Next base: position 22,164,452 of record CP092882.1, on the reverse strand, counting down.
TCCACCTGGTATACCAAATGGTCATCGTCAATAAGGAGATTTCAATCTACTTTCCTGGACAACGATTTTGGCCATGCTTGCTCGGTTTGTGACAGATTGTGGTTCAAGAATGACCTTAAAACCATCACTGCACTACAACTGAAGGTAATCTCGGATTGGTACGTTAAGGAAAATCGGCAGCTACGCAAGGAGGATTATACAAAGTCTTGCAACACCTGTAGACAATCACTGAATAAGCGTAAGCTTCCTACTCTCGCAAAGGTCAACGGCTTCTCATATCCTGACATACCTCCAGGTCTACCGCCTCTGGATCCTATCAGTGAACGTTTGGTCTCACCGCGCCTTCCATTTATGCAAGTGCGTCGACTGCGTCATGATTTCTCTTATGGAATTATTGGACAAGTGATAAACGTCCCAGTCAACGTACAAGACATGGTAAAATGCTTGCCTCGCCATCTAGAAGAGGACGATGTTATCAACGTTAACATCAAAAGGAATCTTGCACACAGAACAAATTACATCAGCGGGTACATGTCTAAGCGTACGGTCAAAGAATGGTTAGATGTACTTCAAAATTCAAGTCTATATCGTTTGTACGATATCAAAATAGATTTGTCAAGACTGCAGCCTGCATTGCCATCAGATGAAGGCCTTCAAGATGATCCTGCTAATCGGATCGAAGCAATCTCCGCCGAATATACGCCCGAGTCTGAAGTTCTTGCTGCGAGACAGCACACACTACTGTGGAATGAAGAGGATTGTCTTGACATCGCACCAGGACATCGAGCAACGCCTCTTAACATCATTTATGACCGTCATGCAGAAGAACTATCATTTCCTGCGATATACTTCGGAGAGCCCCGCCGTTTCAACATGAACATTTCAGTGACACCGTACATGATGGCGACCAGTGAAATACGACGGAGTGACAGGCGTGGAGCCACGCCTCAAAAAGTCTTATACGATGCAATGAAGATTCTACGTCTGCGAATGGTCGATGGGATTTACAGCACATTCCGAAGTGTTTCGATCACAGAGAGCGTAACTCGACGCATGTTAGAGGATCCGGAGTTTCTCAAAGAATTCGTTGTGCAGAATCTCGCCTTTATGAAGTCGGTGCCAAACTCTGTCCAGTACTGGGCCTCTCGTAAACGAGATCTCTTCGCTATGCTCCGTCAACTTGGTAAACCGACCATCTTTCTCACTCTTAGTGCAAACGAGGTACGCTGGTTAGTATTGCTGAATTTACTGCTCAAGTTGAGCAACAAATATCCTGGCAAAGTCGCCGAAGATCTCAACACATCAGAGCGGTGCAACTTGGTGAGTGACGATCCAATTACATGTTGCATATATTTCCACAAACTCGTTGGTACATTGATGAAAATGCTGAAATCAAAACAGTCATACAATCCGTTTGGCCAGTACTACGTGGAGGATTATTTCCTTCGCATTGAGTTTCAACATAGAGGAAGTCCGCACGCTCACATTTTACTGTGGTTACACGATGATCCACATGAGACTGTGTCAGAAAATATGCCGAAGACCATCGAGCTCGTGGAGAAGCTGAGTTCCGTCGCCAAAGAAGATGTGCCCAACGATACCATCTACGCCAATCAAATCCACAAGCACACTTTCACCTGCACGAAGCGAGGCGAAACGACTTGTAGATTTGGGATCCCGTACTGGCCAATGCTCACTACCCGTGTATTGATCCCAATGCCTCAAATTGATGGACGCCGCATAGCATTCCGAAAAAAGGCCAAGGAGCTACGCAACTGTCTCAGCGAACGTACATACGCTAGCATGGACGACTTTCTTAGGGAGCATAGTTTGACATTCGATGCATATCTTGACGTAGTGCGTTCAACTTTGCGCAGGCCATCTATGTTGTTCAAACGCAACTTCGACCAACTTATGACGAACACATTCAACCCTTACCTCGCTGGTGAAATCAAATCCAACATCGATATCCAGTTTATCTTGGATGAATACAGCTGCGCACAGTATGTCGTGGAATATGTGAACAAATCAGCTCGTGGAATGGGTAACTTGAATCGTGAGCTGACTAAGATGATGGAAGAGCATCCTGACCGGGACTACACGGGCCAATTGAAAGCATTGAGTGTCAAACTTCTTAATGCAGTTGAAATGTCAGCTCAAGAAGCAGCATGGTATTTACTACGGCAACCGATGAGCGAAACGAGCCGTCAAATTATGTACATACCAACAGTTTGGCCATCGGAAAGACAACGCTGTCGCAAACGTTGGAAACAAATGGATCGCGAAAACATCGAAGCAGACAGTACAGATGTATTTACCAAGAACATCATTCAGCGATATGAAGAGCGACCTCCCTCTCTGGAATCTTCATATTTGGCCGAGTTTGCTTCGTATTACGCTGATTTTCATGATTTCATCGACAATGAAGATGACGTAGATGTGCAAGAAGACGAAATTGAAGAACCGGTGACCGAGGAAAGGACAACTGTGGGAAGGACGACATCAAATGAACACCGCAGACGAAAAATTGGACGAATAATACGATACAGACGCTACGAAGTAGATGAAACTGTTAATTATCAACGTGAAATGGTATTGCTGTTCTTGCCTTTCCGCAATGAAATAGCTGACATTGTTGATAGCAATAAATTTCTACAACTGTTCAATGCTAACAAGGATACCATCATGGAACGCCGCCAGCTGTTCGAAAACAATCTCAACATCGACAGTGTGATGCAAGAGCTTGAAGCTATGATGATTCTACAAAATTCAGACAGCAGAGAACCACCATAAATTGAGGAAAGGAGAGTGTTTGTCGAGCAGGTGTTAGGAGGAGAAGGTTCCGAGAACAACGATGATGTCAATCAAATCGTCCCGCGACAAGGCTTATTATCGGTCGTAAAAAAACGTAGCAACGTGATGCCAAAACAGCAATTTTGTGAGCTGATACGAACGACGAACCCTGAACAACGTAAGCTGATTCATGAGGTCATACATCGTTTACATAGCTGTGGAGATGAGGTCGTCGTCACACTACAAGTTTTCTTCACAGGACCGGCCGGCTGTGGGAAAACTTATTCAGTTAAGTGCCTGATGGAGACGTACAATCGTTACACACAGGAACACAACTCACTGAACAACGCATACGTTGCTTGTGCAAGCACAGGCAAAGCAGCTGTCCCTATTGGCGGAACGACAGTTCACTCAGCGTTTCGTCTCACAAATTCTCGAATGACAAAACTTCTTTCTGCTGAGAACTTGCAAGCCTACAGAAACATGTTTGTCGGCGTGAAAGTTGTTTTCATTGATGAAATCAGCATGTTGAGTGCAGCTATACTTGGAAAAATCAATTATCGACTACAGCAGATTACCGGTATTTACGATCAACCATTCGGAGGCATTCACATGATCTTATGCGGCGATTTCAGAAAGCTGCCACCTGTGCGCGCTAGTCCGTGTTACACAGTACCACACAACCAACTCGGAGGACCTGTACTCTGGCAAAGCATCAACTACTTCCCATTAGTCCATGTTGTCCGACAAACTGACGAGCTGTTTTCGACGATTCTCACCAAAATTGGAGATGGACTCAAACTAAGTGTCAATAATATCGCACTTATTGAGTCCAGGCACAAATCTGAAGTCTGGTGCAAAGAGAACGTACCCAACGCTGTCAGATTGTATTACAGCAACCATGAAGTAGATTCATACAATCGAAACGCAATTCAAAACGCACACAACTGTATCGCCACTGATATTATGCTTGGGTATTCCAGCAATTCTGAAAAGAGCCGGGAGCAAGGGAAACTTCACAAGATGTCGGTTGCAGAAACCGACGGATTGCCATACATGTTGCCATTAGCAGTAGGATATCCGTACATGATTACATCTAACATAGACGTCGCCGATGGATTGGTAAATGGGGCTATTGGAGTTTTGCTATACATCGAACGTCAGCCAGCCAATGCAGATGACCGTTCTGCTCCAGGAGGACCATCGACCAGCACAAGTTTGCCGCCAGCTGAAGATGAAATCGCCACTCTATGGTTCCAGTTTGAAGACAAAAATACGGGTACCAAAGCAAAAATCAAATGTCGACCACATGTGCACAGCAAACCAAACACCTTATCCGTCGATTGGGTGCCAGTGCACAAGAAAGTGGTAAACATTTCGTTGACAAAAACAGTGAAGTGCAAGCGAAAACAATTTCCTTGCGTGCCTGCTTGTGCAATTACGATCCACAAGGCCCAGGGTGGGACGTTTACTACAATTGTTTACAAGTACTCCTCAAAACAACCACAGCAATTGGTATATGTAGCCATGAGCCGCGTCACAAGTATCGACGGATTGTACATCATAACAGAAAAGGACTCTCCATTGGTTTTCAAACATGGCCGAGATGGAAACGACTCACAGACTACTCGAGATATTCGCAATGAATACTTACGACTTCGTGGACACACTCTAGACACAATTACCAAACAAGCCGTAGAATTCTGTGACGACGCAACCGACGCTGGACAACTTATTGTAACGAACATCAACTGTCAAAGTTTAAGTGCCCATGCCGCGGACATTGAAACAGATACAGTGATACCACGATCAGACTATTTAGTATTGACTGAAACGTGGATGCGCGACACTTGTGAACCAACTCCAATCAAGGGTTATGAGTGCGTATCCAGGGAAAATAATCGACCTAACTCAGATACCAACGCGGCTGGTGGAGTGGCGATCTATCGTAAATTATCATCGACATCTACGGCGGAAGTGTTCCAAGTTGCGATTACAGACGTAACTCGTGTCATTAAAACCAAGGGTGACATGTGCATGACTGAAGTTACTTGCTTCGCCGCTAATACTAGCTTCAAGTTTATACTCGGTGCTGTATATATTCATCCAGGAGCTAGTATGCAGGATATTGGAATGTTACTATGGCAAGGACTCGGTCCGTACATTCACAACAGCCAGTACGTGCCACCGATCGGGGAAATTGATTCTAGTATACCGATTCTTCTGTGTGGTGATTTTAACAAAAACGTAAAGCCTGACAACTCGTTTCTTAATTTCATGAAAAATACGTATAATCTTGATTGCGTATCAAACGTTTCTAAGTCAACTACGTTAAAAGGAACAACTATCGACTTGACTTTCGCAAGACACATTACAGCAGAAACACTTCCTTTCATTTCATATTTCTCCTATCATCGTCCTATCCTCAACAAAATCACTCAAATAGGAATTAGTTAAGTTTAAGTTTACATGTACAATGTTTTAGTAAACAAAATATATTTCTATAGTTAAAATTTGTGCAATTCTTATTTTCATTCAATTCCTTGTTCCTATTGTGCAATTTAATTATATTCATATCAATAAATATTCTACCGTTGTCACGTAAAATCTTCGCCCGTAAAACCGACTTTACAGGCAACCATTATTTTAGCAATTTCTTTACCTCTCTTACAGAGACTTCTGCCTGTCCATTCGATTTTGGGTGATATGGGGGAGATGTCACATGGGATATGCCATTCTTAGACAAAAAATCACCAAAGTCACTACTAAAGAAAGGAGGACCATTATCAGAAACCACTACTTGTGGAAATCCGTAGCGAGCAATACAATTTCTCATAAAATTTATACAAAAATATGCACTGGTAGATGGTACTACAGAAACTTCAACCCATGAAGAAAATGAATCTACTGCTAGTATTTTTTTGAAGCTTCTAGAAATTTATTGAATAAATCGTTTTGCAGGCTGAAAATTTTATATCGCACAATCCTAGTTTCAAACTATACCTTCCGTTATATACATGTTTTATATAAATATTATAACTTTTAGAACAAACTACTATGTAAAGACGACCGCCAGATATCACGGTTTTCCCGCGATAAATCTATTGTTATTTTTTCCCGTTGGCCGGCTCAAATCTTTTGTACATATGTAAATATTTTTGAAAATAGAGCAATCCATAAATAAATCTTTAATTAAAAAGGCATATTTTGATCCAAAATATGTCATTTTAATTAAATATGTAATCTTTTATTTTCTTCTTTACGTCTGTGAAAAAAGGACTCATTGGCCGATTTAAATTGATTATGCAAATTTTAGTGTTGGCTGCTTTCTGATTGGTTGACTGACCTTGAGCGTTCTAGAAAGATTTACTCCGGGATATATAGGGAGACGGAGCTCGTACCGAAAGAAGAAGAATGAAGCTACGTGGTGGACTCCAAGCAAGCGTGAGCTGCTATCTCAAGCGGTCAGGTTGCTGCTTACCGCCGGTGTACTTCGTAGAAGATTCTAGAAGGTTATATACCAACATGTCTCCTGTTCGGTTCCTGTTTTCCTTATCTGTGCTTCAGTTGGTGAGTTTGCGACTGCTGTTATTTTTTAAATTGTGTTCTTTTGCATTTTTCTGTAACTATTTTATTAATTAGGCTTAAATATAAAGTCCTAAAGATCCTTTATACCCACGGAAGTTGTTCTTTTGTCAAGAGAAACAATGTAACAATATTATAATTTTTAAAATGTTTAATTTACCTTGAAATGACTAAATACCTGGCCACTTATCTTCGTACCTCCAATGTGCCATTGGATTAACATTGATTTGGAACAATAAGGAATAGCTTGTTGAGGGATTAAATATATATTTTTTCAATATAAAACGCGATTAAGTGGCGTAAAATCAGAATATAAACTACTCAATATCTTTTAAAGTGACAAGTTTCTTTATTGAATTATGTTTGGCTAGAGCTTTCGGCCAAATGCTCGCAACAGGCCATATACAGGGTCCATTATGAAAGTAATGAACATAATGTTATTGTGACGCGACGATAGATGGCAGCACGGTAAAACCGTTGGAAATGTGGTGGAGGGATATGCCCTTTCAATCCATCCAGTCGTCAGTTGAGTTCGAGCAGTGTGAGGGGAGATACATGCCTCCGCTTGAAGTGTGTTTTCAACTTTTGTAACATAGCGCGATGGAGCGTTCGCTTGAACAACGATACGCCATAATGTTTTGCGTGAGGCTTGGAAGAAATGCAACCGAAACATTCCAGATGCTGCAAAAAGCCTTCAAGGACCATTGCATTTCAAGATCACAGTCTGGGAGGGCCGGGAGGAGGTCGCCGACGAACCCCGTTCAGGACGCCCAACAACGGCCAGAACTGACGAAAACGTGGATCGTGTGCTCGAAGTTTTGCGTACCGACCGTCGATTAAGCATCCAGCAAATTGCTGACACATTACACATGTCCACATTTGTGGTACATGGGATAGTGACCGAGGATCTGCAAATGCGTAAGTTATGTGCGAAGCTTGTGCCGAAAGTGTTGACGCAAGACCAGAAAGAACTTAGAGTTTTGCGCTGTCAAGAATTGTTGAATTTGATTCAAAATGAACCGGACTTTCCGAACTCTGTAGTAAACGGAGACGAATCCTGGATGTTTGAATACGACACAGAGTCGAAAAGGCATAGCTGTGCATGGCCCACAAAATCATCCCCACGCCCCAAGAAAGCGCGAATGAGCAAGTCGCGCATCAAAACGATGATCATTGTCTTCTTTGACATCCGAGGAATAGTCCATTGTGAGTTTGTACCGCAGGGACAAACTGTAAACTCAGCTTTTTACCTGGAGGTGCTCAGGAGATTGAAACGCCGGATCGCACGCGTGAGGACTGACATTAAAGACACGGTTAAGCTCCACCATGACAATGCCACCAGCCACAGCCTTCATCATTACCAACTTCCTGGCCCGGAGCAACACCTCGGTGATCCCTCACCCTCCTTACAGTCCCGACTTAGCTCCATGTGACTTCTTTTTGTTTCCGCGACTCAAGAGAGAGATGAAAGGAAAACATTGGGAAACCGTGGAAAACACACATCCAACACCATGTTACAACGTTCCTGAGAAGCATTCCTGTCGAGGAGTTTCAGGTTGCCTTTCAGGCGTGGCAAACGCGTCTCCGCAAGTGTATTGATGCAGGAGGAATGTATTTTGAAGAATATTGAACATTTGCACAAATTACGATCAATAAATTTATTTTGCCAGTAAATGCTCATTTCTTTCATAATGGACCCTGTATTAATGAACCCCGTTATTGCATGATCCGTTGAGGGCACTTTGCCTGAAAGCTAGACAATAATTATTAAAATGAAATAAATGCTTATCGCTTTGAAAGGTATTGGATTGCTGATGTTTTAATCTTCCACCGCTTGAGTGGATAAATCGGACTTTAATCTCCTAGAAGTCTCCTGGATGACTAACCAACGGCAGCCATCTTGGAGACTCCTTATATTGAAATCTTAGAAGATATCAATATATAGGCTCCATGATATCGAATAAACATCATACCAGAGATAATAATAATAGTAATGAAAGGCTCGTTTATACAGAACGAGGCAAATAATAACACCAAAATATCAATATATAACTCTCTATTCTATTATAGTCAATGTTGCGAGTCCATAATATTAAATAGTTAGTTGTAAGATAGGGAAGAGAATGAGTATGTGGCGACCACACTTTGCTTCAGCGAGCGCGGACAAAGCTTCAATACACATACGGGCAGTAGTGTGGCGACCACACTACGCCTCGGCAAGCGCGAGCTAGGAGAACACCTCACTACGCATGCGCGGGCAGTATGCGGGGACTCTTAGCGCGCGCGTCGTTCGAACAACAAGGCTTGCTTCCAGCGGCCGTTACTTCTTTCCTCTCTATATATTTCTGGCTTTAAATAAATTAATTTATAAAAATAATTTATAATTTATCAGCGGCCTTTCCACAAGCCACACCAACACGCATGCAACTATTCCACAAGTATATGGGGAGGGGGGGGTGAAGTATGGACTCTCCAAGAAATCCCGCCTCGGGTGCATACAACTCTCGGGACTCACGGCTCTGATGATCAACACCGCGAGTGCTAAAACCATCAGAAGGAATGGTTGACGATCGTAAAAATTGATGAAAACTGATATAGACACTATTTAGTAATCGAAAATGGTTTAAAAGATCCAATAAAATACTCAGTTTCCAATAAGACACACGTTTATTTTATTACACTCTGACTGGCTATGTTTCAGGTTATGAAGATAGAATATTGCCACGTGGAAAATTTACAGAGTAGCAAAATATAAACATAAAAATGACCACTCTGTTAATAAAAATAATAAATACTTTGTTACATAGCTTCTTCCCTATGGGAGCTGTTTCCCACAGCTTGCAATTATTGTAGTTACTGACATGGATCTGACGTGCTTCTGCCAAGGATTCCATCGAAGGTTCAGAAGATGAGTTTCTTTAATTGTAAAAACGCTACAAGCTTTCGGGCAAAAGCCCTTCGACAGGCAAAATATAACTATACTAAGTATTAGTAACGGTTAGTAAAGTTATATTTTGCCTGTCGAAGGGCTTTTGCCCGAAAGCTTGTAGCGTTTTTACAATTAAAGAAACTCATCTTCTGAACCTTCTTAATTTATATACCTTACTAGAAGTCTTTACCTTTAATTGATTCCATCGAAGTAGTAGAACCTTTGCGTCCTTTTTCTTGCGGCGTGAAGAGCGGCTTTGTCGTCGTAGCGTCTATAGGGACATCGTCATCTTGGAGGGAAATCTTGGCTTTAGCACGGCGGTCAGTTTGTCTTCCCTAACTTACCCAGCATCTCCACCAAAATGCTACATCGAAAATTTACAGAGTAGCAAAATATAAACATAAAAATGACCACTCTGTTAATAAAAATAATAAACACTTTGTTACAATATATATTGTCTTAAGGCTTCTCGGCCCGTGAAAGATAACCAAGAAGAATGGAATATACGTCGTTTTAATATTTCTCGGGCGATAAAGGTGATATTAGACAATTAATAAAATAAATAAAGCTTCCAGATCTCTAAGTTTCTTGTATAGCTTTTATTTTCTCAAGTTTTCGGACTTATCAGCCTTTCGACTGGAGTACCACATTGATTAAATTAAACGCTGAAATACAGAAAATATATTTTTATACACAAATGTTTATTAAAAATCGAAACTATTATAGACGCGTAAGATTCTTTTTAAAAATAAACAATTTCTACTGTCCTTACTGTAATAAAAATAAATGGGAGGGCCTGGCTCATCAGTGGTGAACCCTCCCAGTTCAATCTACCATACCGATGCTATATTGCATTTTTCTAACTTCCTTTTATAGTGATACTTTTATAATAGAAATTGTTTATTTTTAAAAAGAATCATACGCGTTTATAATAGTTTCGAATTTTGATAACAGATGGCACGCTAATGCATCATAATACAAATTCTTCTTATTATTATTTACATATTTTAAAACTATACATATCATATGTTAAGAGAAATATATTACACAATTTGAAGAATGGAATATATATACATTATCACAGGCTTCTCGGTCCGATAAAGATAACCAAGCAGAACTCAATCAACGAAATACGCAGAATTAAAAAGGAGTATTGTTTACGGAGGTTTTCTGAAACAATTTTCGAGCACATAATAAAATTTCAAGAACGGAAATATCTTTATTTACGGGGTTGCTAACCAGAATGAATGATTTTTGAGCCCCGATGGACGCATAAAGCGGAATATATACAAAGCACTGTTGGAAGGGCCTGGGGATGGGTGGCCAGGGGATCAGAATTACAAGTACGATTCTGTTAAGTCTATTTATAAGGATTCATATAATGATGATGATTAAAAATAAGTGGATTAACAACAAATATACATATAGGATTAGAGAGAGAAAGAACATTTTTATATCAATGCTTAATCTTAAATCGAGAAACGCTTATATTTTCTCATTTTTCACTTACTCGCTCTTGCGGTTTACCATTAATCACATTGATAACCTCTTTTATTCCGATTAACAAAACATTGATTTTTAAATAGGATTTGTTTTTCGTATTCTCAAACTCAATTAGGTTTCCACACACAATTTCAACTATGATGAATTCATGTTTAAAAAATAAAGACAAACTATCATTATCAAGTCTATTTATTGCTTTTTATAACTACATTTCAATTTAATGACGTTAGACTTCGTCCACTTCCTCACTGGCTAGGTATGCTTGATTGGGGTAAACGCATACAAGATGTTTCGGACTAAATTCTAATCCTTCAATACATTCTTTCAAGAAAGGATTTCCGAAATCACAATGGATGAAGTGACGTTTACTTAACGGATGAGGATAATATCCGAATTTTGAGGGACATTTGAAACTTCTAACTGGTTCTTCTAGATCATTCAAAGAGGGTGTCGTAGTTATAAGAATTCGAGACCAATGGTTGGATTTGGTTGTCCTTCGGGTGGTTTTAAAATCTTCTTCGGAGGATTCTTCAGAACTTTTGCTTGTTGGCTTTCTTGTTGGTCTTCGTGTTGGTTTTTTCGTCGGTCTTGGTTTTTTAGTTGGCCAACTAGGTCTATTTTCGGTTGTCAATTTGGGTTCTTCAGTGGGGTTTGTTGAGGGCCATACAGAGCTGCTAGTTTTCTCTTCTCTTGGTGTTTGGCTAGGCCATCTTGATTCTTCAGTAGGCTCTTGGCTAGGCCATCTTGATTTTTCAGTAGGCTCTTGGCTAGGCCATCTTGATTCTTCTGTAGGTTCTTGACTGGGGGACCTTGATTCTTCTGTAGGTTCTTGACTTGGAAGCCTTGATTCTGTTGTTGGTTCTTGACTGGGGAACCTTGAGCTCTCAGTAGGTTTTTGACTGGGGAACCTTGATTCTTCTGTAGGTTCATGACTTGAAAGCCTTGATTCTGTTGTAGGTTCTTGACTGGGGAACCTTGAGCTCTCAGTAGGTTTTTGACTGGGGAACCTTGATTCTTCTGTAGGTTCTTGACTGGGGAACCTTGATTCTGTTGTAGGGTCTTGACTGGGGAACCTTGATTCTTCTGTAGGTTCTTGACTTGGAAGCCTTGATTCTGTTGTAGGTTCTTGACTGGGGAACCTTGAGCTCTCAGTAGGTTTTTGACTGGGGAACCTTGATTCTTCTGTAGGTTCTTGACTGGGTAACCTTGATTCTGCTGTAGGGTCTTGGCTGGGGAACCTTGATTCTTCTGTAGGTTCTTGACTTGGAAGCCTTGATTCTGTTGTAGGTTCTTGACTGGGGAACCTTGAGCTATCAGTAGGTTCTTGACTTGGAAGCCTTGATTCTGTTGTAGGTTCTTGACTTGGAAGCCTTGATTCTGTTGTAGGTTCTTGACTTGGAAGCCTTGATTCTGTTGTAGGTTCTTGACTGGGGAACCTTGAGCTATCAGTAGGTTCTTGACTGGGGAACCTTGATTCTTCTGTAGGTTCTTGACTTGGAAGCCTTGATTCTGTTGTAGGTTCTTGACTGGGGAACCTTGAGCTCTCAGTAGGTTTTTGACTGGGGAACCTTGATTCTTCTGTAGGTTCTTGACTGGGGAACCTTGATTCTGTTGTAGGGTCTTGGCTGGGGAACCTTGATTCTTCTGTAGGTTCTTGACTTGGAAGCCTTGATTCTGTTGTAGGTTCTTGACTGGGGAACCTTGAGCTCTCAGTAGGTTTTTGACTGGGGAACCTTGATTCTTCTGTAGGTTCTTGACTGGGGAACCTTGATTCTGCTGTAGGGTCTTGGCTGGGGAACCTTGATTCTTCTGTAGTTTCTTGACTTGGAAGCCTTGATTCTGTTGTAGGTTCTTGACTGGGGAACCTTGAGCTATCAGTAGGTTCTTGACTTGGGAACCTTGATTCTGTTGTAGGTTCTTGACTTGGAAGCCTTGATTCTGTTGTAGGTTCTTGACTGGGGAACCTTGAGCTATCAGTAGGTTCTTGACTGGGGAACCTTGATTCTTCTGTAGGTTCTTGACTTGGAAGCCTTGATTCTGTTGTAGGTTCTTGACTGGGGAACCTTGAGCTCTCAGTAGGTTTTTGACTGGGGAACCTTGATTCTTCTGTAGGTTGTTGGCTTGGGAGCCTTGATTCTGTTGTAGGTTCTTGACTGGGGAACCTTGAGCTATCAGTAGGTTCTTGACTGGGGAACCTTGATTCTTCTGTAGGTTCTTGACTGGGGAACCTTGATTCTGCTGTAGGGTCTTGGCTGGGGAACCTTGATTCTGCTGTAGGTTCTTGGCTGGGGACCTTTGATTCTTCTGTAGGTTCTTGACTTGGAAGCCTTGATTCTTCTGTAGGCTCTTGGCTTGGCCATCTTGAACCCTCAGTTGGTGTTCGGCTTGGCCATTTTGAGCCTTCAGTTGTTTTTTGACATGGCCATCTTGAGCCTTCAGTTGGTTCTTGACTTGGCCATCTTGAGCCTTCAGTTGGTTCTTGGCTTGGCCATCTTGAGCCTTCAGTTGGTTCTTGGCTTGGCCATCTTGAGCCTTCAGTTGGTTCTTGGCTTGGCCATCTTGAGCCTTCAGTTGGTTCTTGGCTTGGCCATCTTGAGCCTTCAGTTGGGTCTTGGCTTGGCCATCTTGAGCCTTCAGTTGGTTCTTGGCTCGGCCATCTTGAGCCTTCAGTTGGTTCTTGGCTCGGCCATCTTGAGCCTTCAGTTGGTTCTTGGCTTGGCCATCTTGAGCCTTCGGTTGGTTCTTGGCTTGGCAATCTTGAGCCTTCAGTTGGTTCTTGGCTTGGCCATGTTGAACTTTCAGTTGGTTCTTGGCTTGGCCATTTGGATTCTTCGGTGGTTGGCATTGTGATCAAGGGTTTTTTTGTTTTTGGTGTATATGGTCTGAATGTGGAAGGAATTAGTGTCTTCGCTCTGGTTGTCTCTTTGGAATCTTCTTCCGAGGAGTCGTCCGTCCAAGGTTTTTTACTCGTCCACTCTTTCGTTGATTCTTTGGTTATCTCACTTCTTGTGGTTTCTTCGGTCACCCCAGGAGTAGTCGCATTTGGTTCTGGTGTTAATGGGGGAAATTCAGATGTGTTATTGGTGTTGGGAAGTTCTGTTGTCTGTGTTGTGAATTCTACCGTTGGTTCTTCGCTTGGTTCGATCGTTTCTGTGGGTTCTTCGCTTGGTTCGATCGTTTCTGTAGGTTCTTCGCTCGGTTCGATCGTTTCTGTGGGTTCTTCGCTCGGTTCGATCGTTTCTGTAGGTTCTTCGCTCGGTTCGATCGTTTCTGTGGGTTCTTCGCTCGGTTCGATCGTTTCTGTGGGTTCTTCGCTCGGTTCGATCGTTTCTGTGGGTTCTTCGCTTGGTTCGATCGTTTCTGTTGGTTCTTCGCTTGGTTCGATCGTTTCTGTAGGTTCTTCGCTCGGTTCGATCGTTTCTGTGGGTTCTTCGCTTGGTTCGATCGTTTCTGTAGGTTCTTCGCTCGGTTCGATCGTTTCTGTGGGTTCTTCGCTTGGTTCGATCGTTTCTGTGGGTTCTTCGCTCGGTTCGATCGTTTCTGTGGGTTCTTCGCTCGGTTCGATCGTTTCTGTGGGTTCTTCGCTTGGTTCGATCGTTTCTGTGGGTTCTTCTGTTTCAGGCTCCGTTGGTTCTTCCGTCCATTCAATACTTTCTGTAGGTTCTTCGCTTGGTTCGATCGTTTCTGTAGGTTCTTCGCTCGGTTCGATCGTTTCTGTAGGTTCTTCGCTTGGTTCGATCGTTTCTGTGGGTTCTTCGCTTGGTTCGATCGTTTCTGTAGGTTCTTCTGTTTCAGGCTCCGTTGGTTCTTCCGTCCATTCAATACTTTCTGTAGGTTCTTCGCTTGGTTCGATCGTTTCTGTAGGTTCGTCAGTTTCAGTAGCCGTTGGTTCTTTGCTAGGCTCAGTCGGTTCTTTAGAGTCTTCTCCAGAAGGATCTTCCGTTGGTTCGAACGTAAACTCCTCACCTGAGTCGTCCGTGGGCTTGGGGGTGACTTGGTTTACACAAACAGACCTATGTCCACCACCTGGGCTAGGGAGATCTGGGGTGTTTGCTTACCTGTGACGTCATCCCGGCAGTCTGGCATCTTCTTGCACTCCCCTCTCCTGGGGTCGAAGCCCTTTCCTCTGGAGCACGCTCGCAGCTGGGGCAGCCCATGCTGGCACTTGTAGTACACGGAGCATCTGGTAGGATGCTGGTATTTTCCACTGGACTTGGGACACTCGTAATCTGAACACCGCATTTACTTAAAACTCAGCTGACATTTGTAGCTTTGGGTAGGCTGTATGTGAGTTAGCATTTGTCAAAATCACTCACTAGTTGGGATGTTTCTCGTAGAAATACTTTACCGTTATATCAACCGAATTTCATCCTCGCTATTATTGTTCCCCGAGATGGTACATCGATCTCAGGACAGGGATTGGGTGTCGTCGCAACATGTTTGGGATGTAATACGTACAGTGGGCCACAACGTTCGATCGTGAATAAAATGATTTATATTATTGTAGTTCCGACATTTGGTTAATCGGCTTCCACTTATATTTCCCCTGAGGAAGGTATTAGTGAGTCGCCGAGAAATTATACTATTCAACCTTCTTATTGTTCAGAAAGTCTGGTAGTACAATTGATAGATCCTGACGGCTCAAATTTTATATGACACTCTCTTGACAAATCAATCAGATTATTCAATAAAATGGGGAATAAACCTTAAATCAACATTTAGTTGAAGATAAAAACCTTTTATGATTGAAGTGTCTCTTAATTTTAAGATCTAGTTGATAGCTATTCCAATAGATGACGCTCTGCCATCTATTCAGTCAAATAAGTTGAACTGTATGTTTTATTTAGCCTTTTCTGTGTGTTCAATTCCCTTTTAATACCAAGCCAACCATTGTATTAATGAACCACATTATTGCATGACCAGTTGAGGGCACTTTGCCTGAATTCTAGACAAACATTATTAAAATAAAACAAACGCATCGCTTTAAAAGGTATTGAATTGCTGATGTTTTAATCTTACACCGCTTGAGTGGGTAAATCGGACTTCAATCTCCTATAATTCTCCTGGATGACTAATAAATTGTGAGACAATGTTCGGTACCTAGGAGAAACCCTGAATAAACATCTAACTTTCCTAAACACATTGAAAACAGGATCAACTTGGCGAAGGCAACACAGAACCGATCGTCCATATTATTAGGATAAAAAAATCAAATTATCTCTGCATTGCAAAAGAACAATTTACACTTCAATAAGATCAATATTAAGCTATGGCTACATCCGATATTTTATGATTGCATCTGAAAGCACTCTGAAAAAAATTAGAAATGTTTGAAAATAAAAATGCTCAGGAAAATCACAGATGCACCCTTGTTTGTAATTCTTTCAGTTTAAGGCTTTAAAAATAGCGTTAAATTAGAAACAATTTTCAACATTGTTATATGGTTAGGTAAAGAACTAAGGAAGAGCTTGTGACTTGAGGGCTTAGCCCAGATTCATGTAAAAGTGTCGTTATTGTGTTGTACAGAACCCTGGTGTACCCTGGTTCGTATTTTTTTTTTCAGTTTAAGGCTTTAAAAATAGCGTTAAATTAGAAACAATTTTCAACATTGTTATATGGTTAGGTAAAGAACTAAGAAAGAGCTTGTGACTTGAGGGCTTAGCCCAGATTTATGTAAAAGTGTCATTATTGTGTTATACAGAATATCCTGATTGAAAAATTCTACCGGCGATGTTAGTAAGAAGGTAGTGTGTACGCTGACAGAAATAAGATATGCTGACAGTAAGCTATATTAATAAAAAGGACATCTCCTGATCGTGCAACTAAAAGTTTCTGATCAATCAGGAAATGCCTTTTTTCTTAATTTATCCACCTGATCCAAATACAATTTCACTTTTTGTGCTATTTTTTTTCACAGTAAGATATATGTTAAGCGTATTTATGTAAGTTTGGCCTTAAATACCCATTTCTTGATTTCTCAGGAAGCCTTTGAGACCAAAATATTTTTTGGTCGTAGAGGTACAGTCTGCACTACACTGACAAGGGCCAACAGCCTGAAACGCGTTCGTGACTGACTTTTATCGATTTATCAAGAAAATGGGTTGATCAAATATCAGGAAACAGGTTAAATCAACGTTTAGTTGATTTCTGTTCCACTAGATGGCGCTCTACCATCTAAAAGTTCATGTGAACGTGGTCAGGATATGTCTTATTTGATTATATGTACTTATTACAATTTTTTAAATATATGATAGAACTTTTTTTCCTTTTATATTTTAAGATATTTTACATTTTTGATTGCATTTTTTATAATAATTTTTTCATGCACAAATTTCTCCCACCTACTCTGTATTTTAATTGATTTCAACTGTGATATTATAACACTATGCGGCGCTGAGTTTGTGTATACAAAAATGTAATGCCTCGATAAAGGTTGGCGTTCAGCCAGCCGAAATATTGGCAAAATAAATATTTTTTGAATCCAATATATGCCTTTTATTATCTAGTAAGACATATGTCAGGTACCTTAAAGATAGAGGTTGCCTGGCCGTGGTTTGTAGGTCGAAGTTTATAAAATAATATGAAATCTTTGTGATTATTATCATTATATTGTTTTATTTTTATTTTTGATTATAATTTTATCATTATATATTTATTTATAATATATCATAGTCTTTGGCAAGTTTAATATGTGTTTTTGACTCGTGCTTTAGATGTTGTACTAAATTCGAAAAATCGCGTGAGAACGCCCTTGCAACCTCAGAACCATTTTTAACGCCTTGCCAAATGCTTTATTTTTATTTACTTCTCCTGACGAAGACAAAAGATTTTTGTTGAAACGTTAAGAAAATAAAACTTCAAGTGGCTGAAGTGTCTATATTTTACAGAAATATATCAGGTAGTTACCTGTCCGGTCGTTTTCTACACACTTGAAGCCCGACTCGCAATCCCCGCTGTCACTGTTGAAACGCCGTCCAGACTTGCAGTGTTTCAGTTCGTAGTCGTACTTGTGACACTTGTAGAACTTGTCGCAGTCTCGGGGGTGGGGGAACTTCCCGTCTTCCCGAGGACACCGGAATCCTGGACATCACCCACCTGCTCTGTCAGCTCGGGGAGGTTCTCCTTTTACTTCACAGTAAGGACAGTAGAGGGAGTTGTGTTTTATGAACAATATCACGTATTGAATATATTACTTTAATATTGCGACGAAATCTTAATTATTCATACACAACGAAAAATTTAAAAGATTCAATATGATTCATCACTGATGAACCAGGCCCTCCCATTAATTTTTCCATTGCAGTAAGGGCAGTAGAAATTGTTTAATTTGTAAAAGAATCATACGCGTCTATAATAGTTCCGAATTTTCATGAACTGGTTTTAAAAGCTGATTCTATCTCTAGTAATGGTGAAAAGTGATAAATTTTCCCACTTACCCACTGGCTTGCCACACTTGTACCCAGAACGACAGCGTTCAGCCTGAGGGTCAAACAGTTCGGGGAACTTGCAATGTTGAAGTTTGGCTTTCCCTCGGGAACACTTGAAGTACAGGTCGCAGCGGTCAGGATGTGGTAGCAGCGAGTTCTTATGGCCATGGGGACAGCGGATGTTCTTGTGGTTCTCCTTGGAGTCGCCTGAGGATGAAGATTTGTGATGACCTTGCCACTCGGTGGTGATCTTGACTTCTTCGTCGCTTCCATCTACACACGGCACCTGTCAATAAGTATTTATAGAAAACTAGCAAATGTACTTCTCTCTCTTTATATATTTACCATCATTTAATCCTTTTTACTTGTAATTTATTATTTTTATTTTAGATTTAACCCTATATAACCTTATATACTGTAATAAAGTATGCGACATGTAAAAATGTCCTAATATTATTATATAACATAAACGTTCATAAAGTATCTTCTGCTATATAAATACTATAATCATAGACACTGAAAGAATTGCGAAAAAATGATAAAGAAACAAATAAATCTGATATACTTTCAAAACTAAAATTCACTAACCATTCAAATGCTAACGTTCTTTCATACTAAAGAATATAATTTCAGATCAGGTTTCGATGCATCATATCGCAGTAAGGACATTATAAATTTATTTTATGTATAAAAGAAACATTCGCTCTTAAATGAATTAATTTCTTACATTTTTAATGATAATATTATCCCAATTAGACAATAGAAATGGAATTATTAGTTTGACAGGAGAGGATATACCTCAAGAGAACAGGTAATCCACATGATCTGCAAATGCACAGAACTTCGATTTATTGTTTTCTCCTCCACTACATGATGGTAAATGATCAGGAATTGGCCTGAATTGAACCTGGCCAGGAATTATATTCTTTAGTATGCAAGAACGTTAGCATTTGAATGATTAGCGTCTTTTAGTTTCTGAAATTAATCAGATTTATTTGTTTCTTTATCATTTTTCCGCAGTTCCTTTAGTATATATGATTATATAGTATTTATAACAGAAGATGCTTGATGAACGTTTATGTTAATATAATAATATTAAGACATTTTTACATGTCGCATGTGCACCGAGAAATTGGAGCATATCTAAGCCCAAATGGAAAACTTGTTTGAAGTTTTCATTTAATTTTTCAAAAAAAAAAAAAAATCTATTAAGAAACAAAGGTTAGCAAATGTATGAGCGGGAATACCTTGTAATAAATTCGACGCCATTGAAATAACTAAGACTTATATAAGAATAAATTAAGTGTTAAATATATATAAAAAAAATTAAAAAATCAATAGAATATTTTAATATTTAACAGGTAAGACTTTCTTTTTAAAACCTACAGGATTTTTAAAAAAATGCATTAAAAAAACAAGATTGTTGTAGTCTCTTGTATGGCAGAAATTCAATGAAATAAATAAAGTAGTTTGATTATTGACCAGTTCTTTTTAGTTTGATCATCTTATATTAGAACATTATCTTCCCTTCAGAAAGAAGCCAAGATTTTCTGTGTAGAAAAAATAATGAAAATAATAAATGAGAGAATAAACAGTAATAAAAAAGCAAAGTAAAAAACAACATAAATAAATTTCAAAAAAAAAAAGCATGAATCAATCAGAAAAAAAGCAACTATTTAAAGATAACATGTCAAAAGGGAAATAAAACGTAAGAGGTACTTATAGAACAAGTTAAAAAATGAGAATAAAGAGTTAAGATTTGTTTTATAAAAAGAGGAAGAGGGAAGTCTTTAGGTTAATTTCAGCGATGGTGACAAAAGCAAGTTGATGACAATGGACGTCGTGACAGAATTTTGTCCTTCCTGGACATCTCATTCCGCAGAGCTAGACAGGCATTGTAGAATATTGTGACTGCGAAGAACTCTTCGGTAGAAATATTTGTCTTTTTCACAACAAGAGAGTTTTTAAATATTTAGACACCATCAATTTAGTGCTATCTATTGGTGATATTCATAATTTTTATTTAGTTTTTATACTCATATAATAATTATCGATACTTAGCATTTTAAGGACAGAAAAAAGGTTTCTTATTATCTAGTGACTAAAAGTTGCTGATGGATTGCGCCATCTAACGAAATAAATAGTGACTAATCTATAATTTATTTTATTATTCTAGCATACACTCATGGACAAAACTTAAGGAAATTTCATATTTTGATGCCACCAGTGGTCAATTTTTTTTTAAAGGGAGAGAGAGGCAATATTATTCACACTTGGTTATAACGTATGTCTTCAATAAAGGTCACTGTAATATCTTTCAGAGTTATTGTCTGAATCCCGGTATATATGCTAAAAGGTACAACTACCTTAAGTATTGTCTATGGGTGTATGTTATCTCGTGTGTCTTCAATAAAGGTCACTGTAATATCTTTCAGAGTTATTGTCTGAATCACAATATACATTCTAAAAGGTACAACTTCCTTAAGTATTGTCCATGGGTGTATATTATCTCGTGTGTCTTCAATAAAGGTCACTGTAATATCTTTCAGATTTATTGTCTGAATCCCGATATATATGCTAAAAGGTACAACTACCTTAAATATTGTCCATGGGTGTATATGTTATCTCGTGTGTCTTCAATAAAGGTCACTGTAATATCTTTCAGAGTTATTGTCTGAATCACAATATATATGCTAAAATGTACAACTTCCTTAAGTTTTGTCCATGAATGTATTGGCCAAATAACTTCAAGTTTTATCATATCAAAAGATGGCACAAGCCATCAGTAAATTTTAGTTGTACAACCATGAGATAGCTTAATTTCTCCTAATTTAACTAACTGATATATCTCAGTAAATTTTACTTTTGTTATATTTTGTTCTATATACTTAAACCTGTTCTTTCATCGTTCGAATGCGAAACAAGAGGGGAGAGAGATTTAAGACCTCTCTCTCTCTCTCTCATATAAATTGCGTATCAATTAAGTAAAAGCGCTGAAATGTGTGTAAGGGGGTAGGGATACACTTCGAATACCTAACAAGCCAAAATATTGTAACAAAGTATTTATTATTTTATTAACAGAGTATCATTTTAATGCTTATATTTTGATACTCTGTAAACTTCCTTTCATTTCTTATCTTTTTTTATCATTTATAGCTTGTTCATGACTTAAATAAATTGCTTGTCATCCCGAAGTTTGTCTTTCCTCATTTTCCATGTGGAAATTTGGTGGAGATAGGGGTAAATTAGGGAAGACAATTTGAAGATCGCCGAGAAGACCTAAAGGCCATGGGTGCTATCATCTACATTTTCAGAGACCGGCTCCAGGATTCCACCGCCGTGTCAAAGCCAAGACTTCCCTCCAAGATGACAAAGTTCCTATAGACGACATGACGACAAAGCCGTTCTTCACACCGCAAGAAAAAAAGACGCAAAGGTACTAGGGACAAAGTTCCAAGACTTCGATGGAATACTTGTTAGAAGCACGTCAGATCCATGTCAGTTTATACAATAATCGCAAGCTGTGGGTCACAGCTCCTATAGGGAAGGAGCTATGTAGCAAAGTATTTATTATTTTATTAACAGAGTATCATTTTAATGCTTATATTTTGCTACTCTGTACACTTCCCTTCATTTCTTATCTTTTTTTTTTATCATCCATAGTTTGTTCTTGCCTTAAATAAATTGCTGTGTCATCCCGAAGTTTGTCTTTCCTAATTTTCCACGTGGCATTTCCCCCCCCGAAAATAAGATATAAAATATCATCAACAACTTAGTGTGTTCTCTATCACAGAAAATTAGAAATATATTTTATTACCTCTTTTCCGAAACAATTTTGCTAAGAGTTTAGGAAAGGACTACTTGGCATGGGTTTACTTGACATTGTAAATAGAAAGCCAAGAGCGATTTAGCTCTTCCTATAACGGCCACAATAATCACTACAAAAAGAAATATAATATTTTGTTTTAGAATCGACTGACCAGAATAATTATTATTCAATATCTATTCCCAAAGTCAAATTAAAAGAAAACTGATTATAATCAGTAACATTTTCTGCATTATTACTGTATATACCAATTTAAAGAAAAAATGGTTATCCTGCAAGAACTATGGGTGATGGAAAACTTCTGATTTCATTTTTAATTTCAGCATGAAAAGTTACATTAAAATCAACATCAGGTTTTCTCCGGCAAAAAAAAAAAAAAAAGAGTTTTTTTTTTTTTGTAGACCTGTGTTATCTACCAAATCTTTATATTATTTCAACAAATATTAAAACTCTCAAAGAAAAGGAAAACTACAAGACGCCACAAGATTGCAAAGAGCCCTCTGGTGTAAAATGCTGTATCCTTAACAAGAAAATCCATCAAATATGGCAGCTACGTAAAAGACTGTGACAACCAAACTCTAATATTGTTAGCACATGAGACACACTTTTAACTTAAACCAAAGTTTTTTTTTTTTTTTGCTTATCCCTAGTACACGTGGTACAGGCCATGATAATCATGGTGGATAGAAGTAGACGACTGCTTTTACTGTAAGTGCACCACATGTCTACACATGTGAAAAGCAATTCGACTTTACACTTACAAATGTGCCAGAGCCCCGTTTGGTTACTTGCACTTACTGTTGGGGTTGGACTTTTGCAAGAATTGGGGGCCATTGGAGCATTTTTATTTAAATCATAAAAAAGGTTCTCAATGCAGGAATCGAACCCGGGTCGTAGCGGTCGAAAACCAACGGTTTAGACCATCCTTCCACCGACCCCCTACTTAAACTTAAACCATAATAATGGCACCCTACAGCTACAAGCACTAAAAACTGGTATTTGAAATCTTTGTTTCACAAAAACTCAAGGTCATAAGCCGAAAATATACCTTCTTGACCACTATAATGCAATACATCCCAGTTTAAACCCATGTAAACACCAAATCAAGATAATAGATTTCCTTTATTGGTATTTACTCATTTGTGAATTTTGCTCTCCCGCTGATAATTATGTTTCCCTTTGGTTTTAACGATAAAAGGCCAAAACTTCAATGAGAAAAAAACCAAACGGGAAGATTATAATATTACGAGATATAGATGGTCAGCCGATGGAATCGCAATGTTTAAAATGAAACTGGAAGAATTGCGGGAAAAAAAACATACCAGCCTCCGATGACCTTGTATACACTTTCAATCAGCGAATTTTGGAAGCAATGTCATCTGCAAAAATAACCTACTCAATTAAGGGCGGCCCCAGGAAATCTAAGCCGTGGTTCGATAAGGACTGCTATGATATGAAAAAACTGGCAAAAGAAAGTCTGAAGAAATATCGTAAAACAAATAGATTGGAAGACAGAGAATGTTATGCTTCTTCCAGAAAGAAATATCTCGCTTTATTGGATCTAAAAAGGAAAGGCTTTGATAATGAAAAACAGGAAATACTCAGAAATGCTAAAGACTCAAAGACCTTCTGGAAAACTATTGCGCTCTACAAAAGCACATCTATAATCCAAGGAGAAATATCTATACAGGACTGGCTGAACTTTTACCGCGAACTAATGACTACAGAGAAAAATTTGAGAATTTGTAATAGTGCAATAGTTGCAATAGTGTTATGACGACTGGAAAATACACAGCAATTTGGACTAATTCCACTATACACCCAATCTTTAAAAATGGTTATAAGAACAGCCCCTCCAACTACCGAGGTATTGCACTGATTAGCAATGTATCAAAGCTTTTCACATCAATCCTAAGATCACGACTGGAGGAATGGGTCGAAGGAAGAAGGGTTATACCCGAAAACCAAGCGGGATTTAGAAAAGGAAGATCATGTATTGACCACATATTTACACTTACTACCAGTGTTGGGCATTAAAAAATTATTTTTCAATTAAATTGAAGTGCAATTAACAATTAATTAATTGTTAATTAGAAAAGTGCAATTAACAATTAATTAATTGTTAATTGTAAAAATACAATTAACAATTGATTAATTGTTAATTGTGAAAATTACTATTAACAATTGTAAATAAATCATTTTAATTAATATTTGCCCAACACTGCCTGAGATAAAAAGTGTTTTTATTAAATACAACACACCTTTACCATCGTCAGCTGCAGTTGAACGCCTTTTTTCTTTTGCGACAATGACAAATCTGCCAAAGAGTCACAAATTGTCGGACAGCATGTTCGAGAAGAGAGTGGTACTGAAATGCAGTGTTGGCCATTAAAAAAATATTTTTCAATTAAATTGAAGTGCAATTAACAATTAATCAATTGTTAATCTTTAATAAATCATTTTAATTAATATTTGCCCAACACTGCTTACTACTTTAATCCAACTATCATTAAGAAAAAAGAGGGGAAAACTATATGTCTTTTTTGTCGATCTAAGGAAGGCATTTGATACTGTACCTCACTCAATACTTTGGAAAAAACTTTACAACCTAGGCATAAGTTACCAATTCATAAGTACGATCAGAAGTTACTACGAACAAGCAACTATAGCTATCAGATGGAAGGGATCATTTACGGAAAGTATTAAGATAAACTCGGGAGTCCTCCAGGGAGAACCACTTTCCCCACTGCTATTTATATTATTTATCACGGACTTAATCGAAATTTATAATAACTCAGACCTGCCGAGTGTAAATTTGCCAGAATTTGGAGATATCCATTTATTGCTGTACGCTGACGACATAGCAATTATAGGTGAGTCCAGGATGAACCTCCAAAAGAAGATCAAAATACTGAAAGAATATCTCGATGAGAACTTAATGACACTAAATGAGTCCAAGTCAAAGATTATGGTGTTCCGTAATGGAGGTAAACCCTCAAATAAGGATAGATGGTTCTGGAATGATAAACCCATAACAATAACTTCAAGATATACATACTTGGGATTCCCTCTGACACCAACAATAACAACTACTCACCCGGCAAATTACTTTAAAGGAAAAGCACTTACAGCAATTAACGCCACACACCCAATATTAATAAAATCAAAAGCAAAGTCAATAAATTTATCAACCAAACTCTTTGATACAATAGTGAGAGCTGTCCTGATGTATGCCGCTCCATTGTGGGCAACAGAGCATAAAGACTTATTGGATAGTATACAAGACATATTTATCCGTAGGTTCCTGAATCTGCCCAGATACACTCCAGGCTACCTAATCAGATTAGAAACCGGTCGTATCTCATTGAGTGTAACAGCCTTAAAATTAACCCTGAAGTATTGGCTGCGGGTGTTGAATATGAGCAGTGACAGATTGCCACGTATATGTTTTAATAGAACACGGGAACTGTCTAATGCTTCGGGCACACCCATCGGTTTCATTAAAAAGCTAACCAATCTGCTTAACAATAATGGATCCCCTGCACTTGTTTCCTGTGATGACCCTGAAACGCTGAGGAGCGCGATTACAGGGCTCTTAAAAACAGCGGCAGACCAATCTATACAAAACGACCTTACAAGAATGGATAAATCTAAGCTATACTCTCACTACAAAGACATTCACATATCTTTCATGACGGAGGGATACCTTTTAGGAGATTTTCCTTTCCCGGTTGTAAGACTACTCGCACAAGTTAGAATACTTTCAAGTTTTTTTAGAGAAAACCACACCAAGATGCTCTGCGGTGAAGACCCGACTTGTACCTTCTGTAATTCAAAACTAAAAAATGAAATCACTCACTATATTTTTGATTGCTCTGCTCTGAAAGAAGAAAGAAGAACCCTTATGCTCAAAACTGGGCAACTCTGTGCTTCACTTCCATCAATAATTGACAATATGACCCAGAATAAGTATATTGCTACGGCGTTTTATGGTTTCCACAAGTCCATATCTCAGAAGAAGGCCAAGTGATACTCACTCCTCACTTTCTTACTGCTACTCTTTTTGTGTTGATTTCTTGCTTCCCTCTTTCTTATTTTTCTTTTTTTTTCTTTTCTTGTTTTTTTTTCTTTTTCTTCTTACTCTGTATATATCGTTATTTCCTTTGTCTCACTGCTTTGTTCTTATGCATACCTCTGGTGAATCCTGTATAGGGTCAGTGACCCTAAATAAAGGCTTTTTTGTTGTTGTTGTTGTTGTTGATAATTATGTTTAATCATTTTGCATATAAACTCTGGAGCACTTTATATATATATATATTGTTAACTCTGTTGTATACAATCTATGCAAATCATAGTCGCAGCCTAATCATCTTTTTGTCAGCGTTCTTCGCAATTTTCACCAGTTGAGGAACAGTGAAGTTCGAATATCGTGGAAACGTTATCCTAATAGAAGAAACTTCTCCTGACATATGTTTTTGTCGAATTTATTCTACATAAATTTAGTTTGGTCGGGGAGAATCCTAAATAGAAATGTGGGTCTTTTTGTCAGCGTTCTTCGCAATTTTCACCAGTTGATGAACAGTGATGTTCGAATATCGTGGAAACGTTATCCTAATAGAAGAAATTTATCCTGACATATGTTTTTATCGATTTTATTCTATTTAAATTTAGTTTGGTCAGGAGGATCCTAGATAGAAATGTGGGTCTTTTTGTCAGCGTTCTTCGCAATTTTCACCAGTTGAAAGACCGTGAATTTCGAAAACTCATGGAAACGGTATCCTAATAGAAGAAATTTATCGTGACATATCTTGTCGTCAATTTTATTCTACATAACTGTTAAAAGTCATGACATATAGTATGTAAATATCTTTTTTAAATGCATGACTAGGAATGTAGATTTCTATTGAATGTATAAATTATTATGTAAATTTCCCTTTTGAATGTATATAACTTAGCCGTGTTGTTTAAATAAAGAGTTTTTTTTAGTAGAGCAGAAGAGCTTTACAGGTGTAGCCGCTGGTTTTGTCTTCCTTATTTTCTTTCTTGCTTGATCACCCGAGGCAGCCCAAACAATATCAAGACTTTGGGTAAAAGTTTTACTTGTTAAAGGAGTTTTCTTTAATTTGACCTCTCATACCTTAACATTTGTGGCGTCCCCGGGTGGGCTGCGTGGGCTGGTCAAGCAGAGGAAGTATTGGAGCCTGCCGAGTAGCAGAGGAAGTATTAGCCTGCCGAGTAGCAGAGGAAGTATTAGCCTGCCGAGTAGCAGAGGAAGTATTAGCCTGCCGAGTAGCAGAGGAAGTATTAGCCTGCCGAGTAGCAGAGGAAGTATTGGCCTGCCGATTAGCAGAGGAAGTATTGGCCTGCCGAGTAGCAGAGGAAGTATTAGCCTGCCGAGTAGCAGAGGAAGTATTGGCCTGCCGAGTAGCAGAGGAAGTATTGGCCTGCCGAGTAGCAGAGGAAGTATTAGCCTGCCGAGTAGCAGAGGAAGTATTGGCCTGCCGAGTAGCAGAGGAAGTATTGGAGCCTGCCGAGTAGCAGAGGAAGTATTGGAGCCTGCCGAGTAGCAGAGGAAGTATTGGAGCCTGCCGAGTAGCAGAGGAAGTATTAGAGCCTGCCGAGTAGCAGAGGAAGTATTGGAGCCTGCCGAGTAGCAGAGGAAGTATTAGAGCCTGCCGAGTAGCAGAGGAAGTATTGGAGCCTGCCGAGTAGCAGAGGAAGTAGGAGAGCCTGTCGAGTAGCAGAGGGAGAGTGAGAATCTGCGGAGCTCAAGGGAAAAGTGAAGCTCAAGGTTTAAAGGAGCTCAAAAAGCCCTTTGTTAAAGGTTTAAAGGAGCTCAAAAAGCCCTTTGTTAAAGGTTAAAAGGAGCTCAAAGGAAAAGTGAAGCTCAAGGTTTAAAGGAGCTCAAAAAGCTCTTTGTTAAAGGTTAAAGGGAGCTCAAGGGAAAAGTGAAGCTCAAGTAAGGATAAAGAAGTTGAAGAGGCTCAAGTAAGGATAAAGAAGTTGAAGGAGCTCGAAGGCAAAGAAGTTGAAGGAGCTCAAAGGCAAAGAAGTTGAAGAAGCTCAAGGGAAAAGAAGTTGAAGAAGCTCGAAGGCAAAGAAGTTGAAGGAGCTCAAAGGCAAAGAAGTTGAAGAAGCTCAAGGGAAAAGAAGTTGAAGAAGCTCAAGATAAATCTAGGAAGACAAGACTAAAGCTAGCGAGGTGGAATGGAGGAGGTGAACAAGAGACGTCGTAGGGCGGTGAGAGGTAACTTTACAAAATTAATTAATGATTTAAATATCGAACTGAAAGAGCCTTCAATTGATAGTATAAGGGTGGATGCAAAATTCGATAGGATAGAGGTTCTCTATGTAGAACTTACGAATCTAAACGAGCTATGCCAGTCAGTCATATTAGCCAAAGATGAGGCTACTGACGAAGAGGTCGATAGGGAATTTGAGGAGTGTGAAGTTTACATAATGGAAAGATTTTATTTAAAGGCTAGAATTCGCGTTATGCGTGAGCGGGAAAGGGATGCTCAGGCCAAGACTTCTCAAATTCCACCAGGCGCGTCTAGTGCCTCTCCGAATTCAGATACCGATAATCAGAAAGTTATCAAACTTCAGACTACTTCTACGTCTCTATCGAAAAGCCCGGAAGAGTCTATGAAAGATGAAATTGAAGGCGTGGAAAAAGAGGATTCTGTAAAAACTGCTAGAGCTACGGATGTGAAGCCTGCTCTAGCTAAAGCTAGAATGCTAAAGGAAGCTTGTCTGCTCCCTCTATAATAGATATCCAATATGAGGGCAAAAAAGGTGCTGTGAGTGCTATTAAAGAAAAGGAATTGAATGCGGCAGTTGAAGGCGGTGAAGGGAAGGAAACAGAGGCGGCAGTTAAATGCAATGAAGTGAAGGATTCTGAAACTGCAGTTGATAGCTTTGTAGGTGTGAAGGAAGCTGAGGCTAAAGACAAAGCAAAGGAAGCGGAAGCAAAACCCGATAAAGTGAATTCTAAAGACGGAGATAAGGGAGATGAAGTAAAAGAATCTGAAGGTCAAAAAGCAGGAGATGAAGGCGACGGAGTGAAGGATTCTGAAGCGAAGCCTAAGGGCGACGGAGTGAAGGATTCTGAAGCGAAGCCTAAGGACGAAGGAAGGAAGGATTCTGAAGATCAGCCTAAGGGCGACGGAGTGAAGAATTCTGAAGCGAAGCCTAAGGACGAAGGAAGGAAGGATTCTGAAGATCAGCCTAAGGGCGACGGAGTAAAGGATGCTGAAGCGAAGCTTAAGGGCGACAGAGTAAAGGATTCTGAAGCGAAGCCTAAGGGCGATGGAGTGAAGGATTCTGGAACGGCAATTAAAGGTTATGAACCGGTGAATAATTCTAGAGCAGCAGCTGAAGGCGCTGATCAAGTGAAGATTTCAGATGATGAAACTGAATCGATTGATGATAATGAGGAAAATGAGGAAAGAGTTGTCAAAGTTCCAGCATCGAGGAAATTGGTGAAAGCAAGACTAACTGGAGATATGGAATTTAAGATAAAGGAAAGCGCAAGGTCTCTTACGAAGGAGGAAACTGCTAATGAAAAATGTGAAGATGCAAATTTAAAGAATAAGGAAGATTCTGAAGCTGAGTCCAAAGGCGATAGAATAGGGGATTCGGAAGCTGAAACCAAGGGTAATGGAGTAAAGGATTCTGGAACAGCAATTAAAGGTTATGAATCGGTGAACAATTCTAAAGCAGTAGCTCAGGGTACTGATTTAAAGGTGGAAGAAAAGCTAGATGTAGAACAGGGTACTGATTCAAAGGTGGAAGAAAAGCTAGATGTAGAACAGGGTACTGATTTAAAGGTGGAAGAAAAGCTAGATGTAGAACAGGGTACTGATTCAAAGGTGGAAGAAAAGCTAGATGTAGAACAGGGTACTGATTCAAAGGTGGAAGAAAAGCTAGATGTAGAACAGGGTACTGATTTAAAGGCGGAAGAAAAGCTAGATGCAGAACTGGGTACTGATTCAAAGGTGGGAGAAGAAATTATTGATCCAAAAGATTGGTTGAGTGAGGGGTTCATTGAAGGAGTCAATGAGAATCCACCTGAGGTGGAAGGACACTATTTGCCCCGTCACCTTTTGTTTAAGAGTGAGTCCAAAACGACGCCTATACGGCCGGTATTTGACGACGCTTCCAGTCGAAGACACAACGGACTCTCCTTGAGACGATATTTAAAAAAGATACCCAATCTACTGAGGAGAATTCCTGAGATAGGGATAAAACTTCGGGAAAATAAGTTCGGAGTTTTGGCCGACATGAGGAGATATTTCCAGGTGATGGCCATCAAGGAAAATGATTGGGACTACCTCCGATTCCTTTGGAAGAAGAAGATGGACGCTTATGGAGTAATCTCCGGTGGTGTGTATGGAGAGGGTGCCGCAGTGTGCCGAGGAGAAGATTGTTTTCCTGGATAAGAGCCTGGGCTCCCTGCAACGGTGTCCCACCTACCAGGATCCC
This sequence comes from Cordylochernes scorpioides, assembly GCA_030710605.1. Taxonomy (NCBI): domain Eukaryota; kingdom Metazoa; phylum Arthropoda; class Arachnida; order Pseudoscorpiones; family Chernetidae; genus Cordylochernes; species Cordylochernes scorpioides. The sequence goes on along the minus strand of CP092882.1, from coordinate 22,133,905 downwards.
CCCATCACGGTGGAACGGATTTTTTCTTTCTTGTTTTACAAAAAAGAAAGGTGGGGGTATGTTAAAAGTCATGACATATAGTATGTAAATATCTTTTTTAAATGTATGACTAGGAATGTAGATTTCTATTGAATGTATAAATTATTATGTAAATTTCCCTTTTGAATGTATATAACTTAGCCGTGTTGTTTAAATAAAGAGTTTTTTTTAGTAGAGCAGAAGAGCTTTACAGGTGTAGCCGCTGGTTTTGTCTTCCTTATTTTCTTTCTTGCTTGATCACCCGAGGCAGCCCAAACAATATCAAGACTTTGGGTAAAAGTTTTACTTGTTAAAGGAGGTTTCTTTAATTTGACCTCTCATACCTTAACAATAACACTCTAGTTTGATCAGGAGAATACTATGTGAAAAAATAGTACAAATGTGATATTGTACTGGGATAAGGTGCATAAATTAAGAAAAAGGCATCTCTTTATCGTAAAACTGAAAGTTGCTGATGGCTTGCGCCATCTATCGGAATAAATATAAACTATTCTCGTTGATTTATAATTATTCCAGAATTGGCCAAATACCCATTCTTGATTAATCAAGAAAAGTTAACCACGGACGCGTTTCAGGCTTTTGGCCCTCATCAGCGTGGTGCAATCTGTACCTCAACGACCAAAAAATTGGTCATTCAGGTATCCTGAAAAATTATGAAACGGGTAGTTAAGGTCAGAATTGCGTGAGACCGCGACACAATCTGAAAAATAGTACAAATGTGATATTGTACTGGGATAAGGTGCATAAATTAATAAAATAATATAATAAAAAAAGGAGGATACTATGTATAACTGTAGGCCCAGATAAAGGTTTGTTGTTATTGAATGGTTAAATAAAATATAGAGTGGAGAGAAAGACGCTACCTTTGTCGTTGCTACAGTCGTAGTCCTCAGAGCATTTCTCAAGGTCTGGGTCGAAGGCCCCACGGCGACAATCCTGCAGACTCGGGCGTCCCCATCGACATCTGAAGTAGGAGTTGCAGAGATCTGGATGGGGGAAGTTACCTTCACGCTCTGGACATCTGAAATGTTCTGTCACAACACCACCACCGCCATTAGTATCCTGGTTTACTGACATTTGTTAGAACACCACACACACACATAGCAAAGATCCACTACATGCATATTTGGTCAATATTCAGAAATGATTATTTGTCGGTTGGAAGTTGTTTTGAAAAAAATATAGCTACTGATGTATACGTCCTGTAGTTTTCCTTTTCTTTGAGTTTTAATATTTGTTGAAATAATATAAAATATATGGTAGATAATCTGTTTTCTGTTTAATTTGACTTTGGGAATAGATATTGAATAATAATTATTCTGGTCAGTCGATTCTCTAAAACAAATATTATATTTCTTACCAATAATTTATATAATTCTCGAAGTTTAAGTGACTCGCTGTAGTGTGTATTTGCATGTTTTAACTATTTGCAAAAAATGCAAATTCCCATTTTGCATACTAAATTGTTGTCTTAGATATTGAATATAAATAGCGGCATCATTTGTGCTAGCAGTGTTTCTAGCGCTCCAGGGGCCTGGGTTATCCTTATTTCTCTCTGTGCTAGCAGTCAGTCAGTCAGTCAGTAGGATTTAACAATTGTGATATTTAAATAAACTATATTCCCTAAGTCCGTGGCCTAATCTAAGCAACACCTCATCCTGGCTATCCTCTACCTAGCGACACAACACTCGCTGTTACTCTTCTTAATGATTTTAGTTGATATTTATTCCGATAGATGGCGCAAGACACGAAATTCTCAATTGTACTATAAGGAGATTCTTTTTTCTTAATTTAACAATGTAATACAAGTACAATTTTACCTTTTTTTACTATTTTCAAAATACTCTAAGTATTTCTTTCCTTTAGACAGCTGGGTTCTCTATCATGCTAACAAACATCATGACACCAGTCACAACCTCAATTCTAACTTGATATAAATCCCCACAAGATATCAACTATACCACATACAGTTGCAGGAGGATGATATTCATCTACCAAAGGACACACCTTTCCCTTTAAAATAAGCCCCTTTCAAATGAGTTGAATAAATTATATATCAATACAAAATTTTGATTTTATCTTTCCCAAACAAATGCAAGGTTCAAGAATTTTTTTCTGAGAGAAGTACCAAGCTTCATTACTCCTGATAAATACATAACTTTGTTCGTCACAGGTAAAGGACCCTTTTCAAGTTTTCTCTTTGACTTGAGAGTTATAAATGATTCAACATGTGAATGCTGTCTAGATGTTGAAACACCAGAGAATCTTTTGTTGGTTTGCCCTCTGACTAACCAAATTGTACTTGCTTACTTTGACATAATGCCAAATCATCTTTCTGTATATACTCAATCTTATGAAAACTTTAGCATGTTTAGAGCAATTTGTACACAGATTTATAAATCACTACTAATACATCGTGTAAATAATTAAATATATACAGTGGACCCTCGGTTTGCGAGCATAATCCGTTCCAGAGCCATGCTCGTACTCCAAAACGCTCGTAGTGCGAAACTAATTTCTTATTTTTAATAATTGAAACTTGGGCAATTCTTCTTGCTACGAACAATTGCACAGTTTCCCACATTTTACATATTTCCCGAATCTGATCTGAAGGGAGGGATCCCAGTGAATTTTCAACCATCACGATTACGGGCAACCATCACGAGTTGCTCGTAATGCGAAATTTCACTCGTAATCCGAGGTAAAATTTTTCAAAATATTTTGCTCGTACTGCGAAAAGCTCGTACTCCAAGGTGCTCGTAAACCGAGGGTCCACTGTATATGTAAATAATTCTAATATAGCACAATAGTCTGATAGACTTCGTGATTCTGTAATAATAAAATAAAAAATTAAAACGTATTAAAACAATACATTTTGTTTATCACTCCAGTACACCGCGTAATGGGGATAATAAAGAATGGAATACAACACCAGTTTTGAAAAATTCGAACAAAAGCCAACCCCTGTAAACCATAGTTTCGGGCTAAGGTCTTCATCAGTACAGAGGCATTACTTTTTTGGAAAATTCGATCGATTTTCATAAATCCTCTCCTAGGATGTTATTTTATTTATTTATTTGCTTATCCTTAGTACACGTGGTACAGGCCATGATAATCATGGTGGATAGAAGAAGGCGACTGCTTTTACTGTATGTGCACCACATGTCTACATATGTGAAAAGCAGTTCGACTTTGGACTTACAAATGTACCAGAGCCCCGTAGGATGTTATGAAATCAAAGTCGCCCCTGTACTGATGAGAGCCATTGCACGAAACCATGGTATACAGGTTGTTGCCTTTTTGTTTGAATTTGTCAAAACTATTTTTGTGGATCATTCTTTATCTCCAACAGGCGATATATATATGGTATATATATGATAGGCAGAGTTTTACAAATGTTCATGTTTAAGTAGAGTCACCCTTTATCGAAATATATATATATATATTAGAAAGAAGGAATCATATCTCGCCGCAACTCTTTTTATTATTATAGCGGTTAAGGAAGCTTTCGGGCAAGCCCTTCTTCAGCTAATTATATTGTACAAACAAAGCTTCCTTAACCGCTATAATAATAAAAAGAGTTGCGGCGAGATATGATTCCTTCTTTCTAATTTGTCGAAATCCGCAAACCGTCTACCATGAATATATATATATATATATATATGAAAAAAACAATCTAAAAAAATAAAAGATAAGTGGGTCAGGTGTTGATATTAAAAACAGTTATCTTTTATTTTTTTAGATTGTTTTTTTTTATGTGTTAAGCGTCTTTACGCAAATTTGGCCTTAAATACCCATTTCTTGATTTTTCGGGAAGCCATTGGGACCAAAAATATTTTTTGGTCGCAGTGGTTACAGCCTTCTCCACGCTGACGAGCGCCAACAGCGCGAAACGCGTTAGTGGATGGCTTTTCTTGATTTATCAAGAAATTAGGTTGGCCAAATATCACGGAGTAAGCTAAATAAACGTTTAGTTCATTTTTGCTCCACTAGATGGCGCTCTGCCACCTAAAAAGCACATGTGCTCGTGGTCAGGAGATGCCTTCTTTATTTTTAATATATATAGATGGAAATTTTGCCGAGAGAAAATTGATCTGAAGAGACAAGGGTCGCCTCTCCCGTCAAAATAGACGTCTAAAACCAGGCGCCATCTATTGACCGTCGCCGTAACTAGCGGCCTCGGGACGGTGACAAAGCCACAACACCAGCTTTGGCAAACTGAAAAGCGTTCACCTTTGTATATGAGAAAAATAATAGAAAAAATAAAAAGGTCAGGGGTTGATATTAAAAATAAAAAAGGCATATACTGACCAGGAGCACATGTGCTTTTCATAAATGATAGATCAAGAAATTGGGTTTGCCAAATATCAGGGAACAGGCTAAATCAATGTTTAGTTGATTTCTGTTCCACCAGATGGCGCTCTGCCATCTGAAAAGCACATGTGCTCCTGGTCAGGATATGCCTTTTTTCTTTTAAATATATATATGAAATAAAAAGGCATATATTGAATTAAATAAAACATATTTATTTGCTAATATTTCGGTAAGATGAACGCCAAAGATGGAATATACGTTATATACCGCGATATGATTCCATATATCAAGATGAAAACTGCTAAAGAGAAACACGATTGGCACCAACACAATGTCCAAATCTTCCCAGTTGGAAAACTGAGGATAGATTCTTGTTCTGACAAGAGATAATATGTCTCAGAGTAGCAAGCAATCCACAGAATTCACAAATACATTCTTTTAAAATTATAAAGATACTCATTGTAAAAATTTTAAATCATTTTAATAGCTTTCATCATTTTACCCTAATCTCATATAGTTTTTGGTTCATGGAATAAGGCATTTTTACAGATCCTCTGTGGTAAAATCGATGATGGATATACAGTGTACTCCGCTTATAACGAAGTCGCATTATCCATGACAATCACTTTGTTATATCCGAAGTTTGTTATATCCGCAGTTGGAAAAAAAAAATGTTTTGTACCAATAATTTTATTTACTATTCAACTCAAAAGAGCAACACAAAGATCAATAACAACCTCATCAGGTGTTTTTGGAGAAGTAGTTTGTGATTTTCTTTTGACATTTAGAAGTCAGTAACAAGTGCTGAACACTCTTTTCGATGTTGTCCAAGTCTGACAGATGCCTATGAAGAGACTTGGACTCATCCTGACATTGAAGAAACAATCGCAGAGTTTGAATGCTCTCCAAGACCTCTTTTGGATGCGGAATGTGGACAATTGGGTCTACTTCTTCATCAACTTGGTCCGTTTCTTCTTCTTCTTTTGCTTGAAGAATGCTCTCGACAATTTCTACATCGGATAACATGGCATTTGTAACGACGTCATTGTCAGCGTCAGCATAAGAATCGAAATCCATCTCTAACGGTATTTTTAAAACTTCTTTCATGCGATCGAAGAGGCTTTGTTGCTCCCACATTTGTGTTGCAGGCTGTAGTGTATCCAATGGAGAACTGACATCGGACTTAATAATTCCACTATGATGCCAACAGTTGGAAATTGTCGCTGGAAGCACATCATTCCATGCTACAGATATAATATCCACAGCTTGCTTAAGATTGATTGTTAATGCTGTTCCAGCATCGTATGCCGTCAAATATTTCCTCATTAAACGCGTTCGATAAATCATCTTGAAATTGCGAATATGTTGAAATTGTAATGCCTTGGTCGCATGGTTGCAGCATTGAAGTGGTATTTGGCGGCAAGAATGCTATACGAGTATTTGTGAGGCCCTGCATGTCTGGGGGATGAGCGCCGCAATTGTCAAGCAGGAGGATAATTTGTCGATGTTGTCCAGCCATCTTCTTGTCGATGTGCCGAACCCAGGATTCGAAGAGAAGTCCAGTCATCCAGGCCTTCTGATTTGCTTCGTACTGAACAGGAAGGTGCTTGATTCCTCGGAAGCATCTCGGCTGTTTCGCCTTTCCAATGACCAAAGGTTGCATCTTTTCAGAACCATCCATATTGCAGCATAGAAGGATTGTGATCCGTTCCTTACTAGCCTTTCCGCCGGTGCAAGTTTCTCCCTTAAAGTGAAGTGTCTTGTCAGGAAGAAGAGACCGGTTTCATCGGCGTTGAAGATGTCTTTGCAAGCATAGTTACTAATTATATTAGGCATTACATCGGTCAACCAGTTCGTCATTGTCTCACGATTGACATCAGCTGATTCTCCACAAATGTTGCGCAGCTTGATGCCATGCCTTGCCTTCCAACGCTCGATCCATCCACCACTCCCAGTAAAATCCTTTAATCCAAATTCAAGAGCCAGGGTCTTCGCCTTTTCGGAAAGCAATGGACCATTAACTGGAAGCGCTGCACTTCTTGCCTGCTTGAACCACTGCAGCAGAGCCTCATCAACATCAGCATATGTAGATCCACGTGCTCGTTTCCGACTGCTTTCTCCCGCATGCAGAGCTTGTTGGTGGATCTTCTCAGAGTTCTTTATTATGGTGCTGAGCGACGACTGTGGGATATTATGTTTCTGGGCAACATCTGTCTTTTTCTTCTTCTCCACTTCAATCTCTCTTAGGATTTGCAGCTTGACTGACAGAGATAGTGAGTTTCTTGTTTGTTTTCGTTCTCCTGCCATGGTAAACGTTAATAAAATATAAGCGTTTATTAAACAATTTAATTTTGTTTAAATAATGTAAAAAAAAAATACTTATAATATGTTTGCATATTTTAAAATTGTATATTATTAACTTATTTGTTGTGTATCATTAAATTTGTGTCATTCACACGTTGTAATTTGATATATATTATGCATAATATATTAGTCAATTATAATGGTAAATGAGAAAACTTCGTTAAAAACGGATAAAATAAAAATTTATACATGCAAATCACTTCGTTATAAGCGAAAATTCTTTATATCCGACTTCGCAATATCCAGAGTTCTTTTAATGGTTTAAGCCCTTCTTTTCTTTCGTGCAGACAATTTCATTCGCTATATGCGGAATTTCGCTATAACCGACTTTGTTATAAGCGGAGTACACTGTAATCATATATAATAGTAACAGTGGCGTCTGGAATAAATGGGATACTGTACTCTTAAGATATATTTGGAATTCAAATCATAGAAATGTTTAAAGAAGACGACGACGATATATTTTACACGGAATATATATTATGATGCATTAGCGCGCCATCTGTTATGAAAATTCGAAACTATTATAGACGCGTATGATTCTTTTATAAATTCAACAATTTCTACTGCCCTTACTGCAATAGAAAAATTAATGGGAGAGCCTGGCTCATCAGTGGTGAACCCTCCCAGCGGTTTCTCCAGTTTAATCTACCATACCGCTGTTATATTGCATTTTTCGATCTTCCTTTTATAGTGATACTGATGCTAGACTCTTGAAAATAGGTATTTTAGATGAACTATGGACATAAGCTTTGAGGACAGTAAATTTACATATATTTATCATCAAATAATCTATAAAGTAGAAGATTTTTGTACCTCAAGGTACCATAGCATTATTTTGTTACTTGTACTTATTAGATTTTTTTAGGTTCAGGTTAGGATTAGTAAACATGGGAGCTAGTCCCGAGAATTCCCCATGTTTATATCTGTGATGGATATCCCCAAGTTTGGCACTCTCACTGGCTGGGTAGAGCTAGTGTAAGGACGGTTGGGATAGAACTCAAGACGATAATGAAGAAAGTCAAAATCTTGAAGCCAGTAACTATCACTTAAGATAGAAATTAGAAATTAAATTAGCCAAATCGCCGAGGAGGCTCACTATTGATGAGCTAAAAGACCTCACAACTAATTATTCTCTCTTCGAAAAACAAGAGAATAGATTTCATGTTTAAAATTTAAATTAGCCTCAAAATATAGCTTCAGTTTCAATCTAAAATATTGAGGAATCAAATCATATTAGATATTAAAACGTAATTTTGTTTTATATGTGTTTTTTTTTATATTAATAAAATTTTGAAAGCAGGCACAAAGATAGATATGACCGAAGTATTAATTCATAAATATAGAGAGATTAAAGAGAAAATATAGTTTTTTTAAAATCTAAAATATAAGATAAAAATGTGTGGTTTCCATTATTGTAAAAATTATATAAAATAATCCCTTGCATCTTAATTGAGTAGAATTGAGAAGAAAGAAAGACATTTTTCCATGGAGGCTAGATAAATTTTACTTATTATTGTTTTTTTTACTTATCCTTTTATTAGTCTAAATTAGACAAGATCTTGGAGGTCGTGCTCATAAAGAAGTTCAAGAACTCTTCTTGGTTCTCTTTACAGGGATCCTTTGTCCTTTCCAATACAATTTAATATTTGTTGGGGAGTGGCCTCTTCGGTTTTGCATTTAGTGCACATGGGGAAGCTTTTGGCTCCCTCTCTCTTTATAGACTCATTATTGCAAATAGTTTTAATGATTTTCTTTCTAAAGAATCATGTATTTGATGAAGAAGATTGAAACCAAGTTCAATGGTGTTCTTTTCAACGCGGCATCTTATTGCTGAAGGACAGCAACCAAATTCAACGATATCTATTTACAAATGAAACATCTAGTTTCTTAAAAACAATGAACCAAAATTCAAAAATGGCTATTTTAATGAACCCTTTTACAATTCAAAATATTTTATGAGTCCTTTGAATGCGCTTGAGGAAAATGAAACCAAATTCAATGGTGTTCTTTCTAACAAAATATATTGAAGCGATGCAGCAGAGAAATAGAAGAGAAGACGTGGGGAAGCCAAGAGAGAAGGTATGCCGGGGCTCCCCCAGGGAAGTGTGGATTGACAAATTCCAGAGGGGGGGGGGGGTGGCAGACGGTAGAGGGAGTCCAGCTGACGCCGCCGCCGGGGAAGGGATCAGCCGAGGCCAGCTGGTGCCGCGGTGGAAGGAAGTCGGCCGGCCTGCCGGGAGATTGGTGTGTGCCGAGAAGACTGTCTGGCAGAGATAGCAGTCTGGGGGAAGAAGTCTGTCTGGTGACAACGGGACCTGCAGCAGGGAGAACGGCGGGACAACAGACGCAGCAGGTGGGCACCGAACGTGTGGCCGTATGGACTGACCGGGAAGACGGTAGCGGAGAAGGATCCCTCTAGTGGCGGACATTGAAGGCAAGTTAATCTTCTACTGTATAGTTACTTATCTACTCTTTTAAGCTCTTGTAATAAATATACCGCACTAAGCTGTATCCTAAAGAATCCACATTGTCTTCTCAGTAAACCTTGAACGCAAACATCGACGGCTGAGAAGCGTCGTAACATTTGGTGTCAGAAGTGGGATACAGCTTAGTCAATTTTAATTGAAGATTTTATTTTGCGCTAATTCAAAAAGAAAAATGGAAAAACTAACCGACCCCGAAATCGAAAAATTCACAAAATTGCTCCGTCAGATAAGCCAGAAATTAGATGTGCTCGGAGAAACCGTTAGATCGACTACTAAAGGGATTACTCCATTGGAATCTCGATTGAGCCGACTCGAGCATAATCGGAATGTCAAACGTTCTGCCACACCCATGTCTTGCGAAGTTAAGTTCAATGTACTACCGCCAGAAAATCCTGATGGCTTTTCAAAACCAATCACAGCAACCAATAGCCCACGTATTCAATGTCTGAGGGGACAAAAGACGATCCCAGGTGATGAAGATCCCGACAAGACCATCACAACAAAGATCATCACGTCAGGAGACGTTGTAAGTGAACTGCCAGAATCTACTCTAGAAGATTCTCCCGTGATCCAGAAGTCCGAAGAGTGTCGACAGCAGGAAATGATCCAGACTGGTTGTGCAGCGGAGGAGGGTGAGCTGATCGCCTCCGACAACGGCTGTGGCACGAGTGTTGTGTATAAAATCAAGCGGACGGAAGGAGAATGCCCTCAAGGTGATATACAGAGCGAAAATTCAACCCCTGGGATTCTTTCTGAAATACTCCATGAGAACAGCAACGATCTTGGCGAGCTGCAGTGCGACAGCGTGGCTGACTTCAGCGACAGTGTCAGACTGTCAGGGACTACAGCGGCAATCCAACTGGACGGGACGGAGCTGGGTGCTCCGTGGAAGTGCGACAAGGCTAGATGGTCGAAGCACCCTGAAGTTGGAGCCGGCAACCCGACTGAACGGGATAGAGCATTGGACGCTCTGTGGAAGTCCGACGACAATGTCTGTGACGCGGAAGTCGCACGCAATGTGTCAGCGCCGTCGTCTGCAATGCAAGCTGAAAAGATGTGCCAAGAATGTGCACCATTCATCTTCGTTCCTTCGCCCGACAAGGTACAGATCAAGCAGCCACCGCCTAGGAAAAGTTCTCCCGATCTTGAGACTGCCACGGGATCCGACACCTCCAGAAGGTTTAAGAAATTCACAGCCCTGTGCGTGGTCGGCACTAAGAAGCCCAGGTTTGAAGGGTTTGGAAAGAGAGAGCCTCTAGAGAAAGAGAATGTGAAACCTAAAGAAGAAAAGGGAGGCCACGATATGGACAGCGTGGATCGGGTGGACGAATCCACTGTAAAGATCGGCGATCTACAGCCCCGTCGTGGAAGGAAGCGGCGAAAGCGCAATACAAACGATCACAACCCTTTGTACATTGTGGCTACAGAGTGTTCTCAAGGAGAATTCAAAATATCAGATGGGAGCATCGTAGGCAGTGAAATATGGCCGCCATCTTGTGGAGAACCACCGCCCTGTGCTAGACAGCGAGACCAATCAATGGCGTTGGCACTGGTTGAGAGTGGAAAGAAAGCCCGAGTTGAGATGTGGTTCTGCAAACAAGGGTTGGTGTTAACCCTGCCGTTACGCTTCCGGGAGGCTGACGACCCTCATGTGGCCAGAGACGTCAGGGAGATCAAAGGGCCGCCGATCAGCGCCTCTGGTGAAATCAGCCTTTTCGGGACGAAAAGGATTGAGAAGGGGGCAGTGAAGCGATGCAGCAGAGAAATAGAAGAGAAGACGTGGGGAAGCCAAGAGAGAAGGTATGCCGGGGCTCCCCCAGGGAAGTGTGGATTGACAAATTCCAGAGGGGGGGGGGGTGGCAGACGGTAGAGGGAGTCCAGCTGACGCCGCCGCCGGGGAAGGGATCAGCCGAGGCCAGCTGGTGCCGCGGTGGAAGGAAGTCGGCCGGCCTGCCGGGAGATTGGTGTGTGCCGAGAAGACTGTCTGGCAGAGATAGCAGTCTGGGGGAAGAAGTCTGTCTGGTGACAACGGGACCTGCAGCAGGGAGAACGGCGGGACAACAGACGCAGCAGGTGGGCACCGAACGTGTGGCCGTATGGACTGACCGGGAAGACGGTAGCGGAGAAGGATCCCTCTAGTGGCGGACATTGAAGGCAAGTTAATCTTCTACTGTATAGTTACTTATCTACTCTTTTAAGCTCTTGTAATAAATATACCGCACTAAGCTGTATCCTAAAGAATCCACATTGTCTTCTCAGTAAACCTTGAACGCAAACATCGACGGCTGAGAAGCGTCGTAACAATATTATTATTGCAGGACAGTTACTAAGTTCAAAAATGTTCTTTTAAGAAAATATTGCTGGTGTTGAGTGAAACCAATGATGCCTTTTCAGATGAAATATCTGATTGCTGGAGGACATTGAAGCAAGTTTAATGTTGTGTTCTTTATAAGCAAAAATCTCATTAATTGAGGACAGTAGAACCAAGTTCAATGTTGTTCTATCTGAAGAAACACCTGATTACTGAAGAACAATCAAACCAAGTTAAATAATTTTCTTTCTAATGAAACATTTGATTGATGGAATGCGGTTAACCAAGTTTAATGATATTCATTGTAAGGAAGCATCTAATGCTGAAAGACAGAAAATAAAGTTTATTGATGTTCTGGATTACTGAAGTGATATCAGGTTCAATGATTTTATTTCTAAAGAAACATTTAATTTTTGGAATATAGTTAAACGAAATTTAATTGTGTTCTTTTTGAAGAACATATCTGATTATTGAAGGACTATGAAGTCAAGTTCAATAATGTTCTTTTCAACGAAGTAACTCATTGCTATCGGACAGTGAAACCACGTTCAATGATTTTGTTCTAAAGAACATATCTCTGATTGCTAGAGGACATTAAATCCAATCTCAAAGATGATCTTCACAACGAAGCATCTAATTTCTGGAAGACAGTTAAACCAACTTCAATGATGTTCTTTACAGCGGAATTTTAGATTGCTGAAGAACAGTAAAATGAAGTTCAATTAAATTCTATCTAAGTAAACCTCTGATTTTTTAGGAGAGTGAAACCAAGGTCAATTGATCCTTTCAATGAAACATCTGATTTTTGGAGGACAGTTAAACCAACTTCAATGATGTTCTTTACAGCGGAATTTTAGATTGCTGAAGAACAGTAAAATGAAGTTCAATTAAATTCTATCTAAGGAAACCTCTGATTTTTTAGGAGAGTGAAACCAAGGTTAATGGTATCCTCTCAATGAAACATCTTATTGCTGGTGGACAGTGAAACCAACTACAATGATGTCCTTTCCAACGGAATTTTAGATTGCTGAAGAACAGTAAAATCAAGTATAATTAAATTCTATCTAAGGAAACCTCTGAATTTTTTAGGAGAGTGAAACCAAGGCCAATGGTATCCTCTCAATGAACCATCTTATTGCTGGTGGACAGTTAAACCGAGTCAAATGGTGTTCGACAAAAATCTGATTTCTGAAGGATATTGGAATCATTTTCGATGTTGTTCTTTTTAAGCAAGCGTCTATTTGCTGGGGGACAGTGAATCTAATTTCAATGATGCTTCTTTTCTAATGAAGAATCCTTTTGCTAGATGACAATAAAACTAAGTTTAATTATGGTAATTCTAATAAAATATCTGATTGCTGTAGGACAGTGAATCAAGTTTGTTGAATCCAAACCACATTCAATATTTTTATTTCGTTGGAAATATTTTTACTAAAGAAACAATATAATGGCTGGTTGACAATGAAACTACGTTCAAATATGATTTTTTTCAAAGTAACTATCTATTTCTGGAGGACAGTTAAACTAAGTTGAATTATTTTCTTATTATGGAAACAACTGATTACTGAAAGACAATGAAACCAAGTTCAATGATGTACTTTCTAATCAAACATCTAATCTCTGGAAGAGAATGAAACCAATATCAAGGTATAGTGAAGGAATTACAAGGAAGCTCTCTGCGACGAAACATATTGCTACAAGACAGTGAAGGTAACTATAAGGATATTCTCTCCATTTATAAAATAGAAATGATTGTTTACTTAGAGATGCACATATATTTATAGAACCTCAATATATAATATATAAGGTATATTTATATTATATAATCTAAAATGCAAATATTTAATTAAAAAAAAAACATGTATTTTACTTTCATCATTGACAAATTGCAATTATGTATAGTTAACCTACCTATTTTTTTTTAAATCACGAATATAGGAATGATTTTATAAATTCTATATTACCGTGAAAAATAATTTTATGTGTAATTTGTTTCAAGTAATTTAAAAAATACTTGAAAAATAATTATAATTCCTTTTTCACGACTGCATATTCAATTCTCTATCTTTTTCAATAACAAAACAAGATAATAATAACATGATTTTCAAGGAATGATCAGTGCGACCCCGAGGCTACAAGATTTGTCTGTTGGCTCATTGATCGCAGATTACGAAGATGACTCAAGAAATGTTCAGGACAGCGCCTGGGATTCCGAATTCTACTCTTGAGTTAGAAATCTCACGTTGCGAAGATGACTCAAGAAATAAATTGAGGTGGCACCGAGGCTTCAAAATCTGGCCATCGACTTAGAGGCCGCACGTTGCGAGAATTTCTCATAGAATGATCAAGGAGGCGCTGAGGCTGCAAGATTTGGCCGTTGGCTTATTGGTCGCACGTTGTAAAGATGGCTCAAAGAATGATAAAGGAGGCGCTGAGGCTGCAATATTTGGCCGTTGACTTTGAGGCCGCATGTTGTAAAGGTGGCTCAAAGAATGATCATAGAGGCGCTGAGACTTCAAGATTTGGCCGTTGGCTTAGAGACCGCACGTTGTAAAGATGGCTCAAAGAATGGTCAAGGAGGCACTTTGGCTGCAAGATTTGGCCGTTGGCTTAGAGGCCGCATGTTGTAAAGATGGCTCAAAGAATGATAAAGGAGGCACTGAGGCTGCAAGATTTGGCCGTTGGCTTAGAGGCCGCATGTTGTAAAGATGGCTCAAAGAATGATCAAGGAGGCATTGAGACTGCAAGATTTGGCCGTTGGCTTAGAGGCCGCATGTTGTAAAGATGGCTCAAAGAATGATCATAAAGGCGCTGAGACTTCAAGATTTGGCCGTTGGCTTAGAAGCCGCACGTTGTAAAGATGGCTCAAAGAATGATCAAGGAGGCACTGAGGCTGCAAGATTTGGCCGTTGGCTTAGAGGCCGCATATTGTAAAGATGGCTCAAAGAATGATCAAGGAGGTGCTGAGACTGCAAGATTTGGCCGTTGGCTTAGAGGCCGCATGTTGTAAAGATGGCTCAAAGAATGATCAAGGAGGCGCTGAGACTGCAAGATTTGGCCGTTGGCTTAGAGGCCGCATGTTGTAAAGATGGCTCAAAGAATGATCAAGGAGGCGCTGAGACTTCAAGATTTGGCCGTTGGCTTAGAGGCCGCATGTTGTAAAGATGGCTTAAAGAATGATCAAGGAGGCACTGAGGCTGCAAGATTTGGCCGTTGACTTAGAGGCCGCATGTTGTAAAGATGGCTCAAAGAATGATCAAGGAGGCGCTGAGACTTCAAGATTTGGCCGTTGGCTTAGAGGCCGCATGTTGTAAAGATGGCTCAAAGAATGATCATAGAGGCGCTGAGACTTCAAGATTTGGCCGTTGGCTTAGAGGCCGCATGTTGTAAAGATGGCTCAAAGAATGATCAAGGAGGCACTGAGGCTGCAAGATTTGGCCGTTGGCTTAGAAGCCGCATGTTGTAAAGATGGCTCAAAGAATGATCAAGGAGGCGCTGAGATTTCAAGATTTGGCCGTTGGCTTAGAGGCCGCATGTTGTAAAGATGGCTTAAAGAATGATCAAGGAGGCACTGCGGCTGCAAGATTTGGCCGTTGGCTTAGAGGCCGCACGTTGTGAAGATGGCTCAAAGAATGATCGGGGCGGCTCTGAGACTTCAAGATTTGACCGTTGGCTTATTGGCCACACGTTGTAAAGAAGACTCAAAGAATGATCAAGGAGGCGCTGAGGCTACAAAATTTAGCCGTTGGCTTAGAGGCCGCACGTTGTGAAGATGGCTCAAATGATTATCAAGGAGGTGTTGAGGCTGCAAGATTTGGCCGTTGGCTTAGAGGCCGCATGTTGTGAAGATGGCTCAAAAATGATCAAGGAGGCGCTGAGGCTGCAATATTTGGCCGTTTACTCAAAATACAGTACATTGCAAAGATGGCTCAAAGAATTATCAGAGCTGGGTAGAGGCCGCAAGATATGACCGCTCTGGATTAGAAGCCGCATGTTCTGAAGATGGCTCAAAGAATTATCAAGGCGACGCCTAGGCTGTAAGCTCTGTTTCCTATAGAAAACATGTTGCAATATAACCTCAAATAATGAACAAGATATCTTAAGGCAGCAAGATATAGCCTTTTTAGATGTTGCACATAGCGAAAATGTGTTAATTAATGAACAAGGTGATGACTAGGCTGCAAGATCTGGCCATTGGCTTATAAGATGAAATATATGTAAATAGATTATATCCCTCTTTGCCCCCTTACTCAACAATAAAAATTTTAGGTCATTATAGGATCATCAAAAGAAAACTTACCACGTAAAGAACAGATGTAGGTATCCACGCAAGAATGCCGTATTGGATCATACATCCCATTTCTACATTTCTCTACAGACGGTCGTCCCTGGCGACATCGGAGGAAGGACCTACAGTCCGTTGGATGTGGGAATTGTCCATAGGGCTTTGGACATGTCACATCTTCAGGCGCGACAGCCAGACATTGGAAGTCCTGCTGGCAGGTGCTGGAGACGATGTCGAAGCCAGAGTCCAAAGAACATGTCTCCTTCTCAGCTGTCCCGTCGGTGCAGCGGTAGAATCCCCAGCAGTCGTGGGGGTCGGCGAACACCCCGTCTGGCAGGGGACAGTTGAAGGCTGTGACACACGGACAGAATTATTGTCAGCACTGAACGATCTGTGCAATTTCATTCATACTCTATTCATTTTTCACATGTTCAGCGTAATCACGCAGATTTATTCATATATTCTCTATTTCTTGATTTTCATAATACTCTATGACAAGCCTTTTTGATCATTTAGGTACAGTGTGTATCAGGCTGACGAGAGCCAACAGCCCGAAATTGGTCTATGCGGGTTGGCTAATATCCTGCTTTACATCTAATTGATATGCCTTGGTGTCGCACTGATCATTCCTTGAAACTTATTAAGAAGTTGCATATTCAATCAAAATGTGTAGATCCTGATTTGGCGGCGCAGAATTTAAAAAAGTTCTCCGTATTTTTCTCTGATATAAATATATCCATTTTACAGATTTCTCACTGAACCAATAAGCCCAATCAAAAAATGTTCATTCAAGCGGCCAGATTTGCCTTTTTCCTTTTACTGCCTGACCATCTTCTTCTCTTTTCATATACTATCAATTTAAAACCTACCTGCTTTAAAAATCGAACCATATTTAAGACTAAGAGTTTTCTGTCTCGAGTTCCCAACTACACCTTTAGCATGATGACTGAACGGTATTAAGACCCATAGTATACATAAACCTAATAAGATAAAAACAAAGACTTTAAAATTCTCAAATAAATTTAAATTGATCGTATTTAAATCCAAAAAAATAAGTATTTTTGTCCAGTTCTTGGTTAATTTTAATTTTTCTTTGTTGAAAATGTAACAAACACTTCTTCCAGACTTAACTTTATAGCCTGGTAAAATTTCATCCAGATTAGTTATGTATTGAGGACGTGCATAGCCGACAAACATATATATATATTTAAAATACAATATAACGCGGCTGATGATTGTAAAACGAAAATTAAAATTATACCGCGAAAGTTTCTTTTATAAAAATCGAAATTTATTTTCAAAGAGAAATAGCGACATTTCTAACTTTGAGGATGAGGTATGGAAAGGTGAAACATGAAGAGTAATGGCGAACGGAAAAATAAAAAGTGTCCAGGGGCGGGAATCGAACCCACACCCCTCTGCTTACCGGGCAGGTGCCTTGTCCACTCGGCTACCCTGGACGTATTTTTCCGTTCGTTTCTAATACTTAAAGTAACATTTAAAATACAATATAACGCGGCTGATGTTTGTAAAACGAAAATTAAAATTATACCGCGAATGTTTCTTTTATAAAAATCGAAATTTATTTTCAAAGAGAAATAGCGACATTTCTAACTTTGAGGATGAGGTATGGAAAGGTGAAACATGAAGAGTAATGGCGAACGGAATATATATATACAATATATATATATATAACGGAATAAATATATATATATATATACGTTGACTTTTATATAGAGAGAGATAATCACTATCTGAGCAAGGAAGAGACATCCCTATATATAACCGGACAGATAAAAATTGACATATATTTTATAAATATATGTTTAAAATAGGTTAAGTCATTCGAAAAAAACCGAATTCTATGTAAAGCTAGATGGTTGAAAATCAGTGTGACAATATTGAGTGGAAGATCAAGTCACTGGGTCAAGGCAGCTATCAGTCAAGTAGACCTGTTCTATAAGTACCTAACATCTTAAGATAACAGCACACACCTCTTATATACATCACTGATCCTTTCTTCAAAGATTTTAAGATTTTGAGGGTAATCATAAGCCTTTTGATGTGTACCCAATGGTCTCTCATGTCATCACTCCGGGGTGATGGATCCGTAATACAATGTCGAATAAAACAAGCACTGGTTGTTCCCGGTGTATCCTTACACGGCCATCATGGCGATGGATGCAAAACCTAGAATGACAGAAAAGACGTAACGTAGCGACAGCACTCATTTTCCAATGAAGAGCGCGCAAGATAGTGGTCAATGCGACTGCTGTAATAGAGAGAGAGAGAGAGATGCATGGGGACATCTGAGACTCTTCATTGGACACGACAACAACAACTTATAAACAAATACCCAGAACAGCAGCTTTACACACCCAAGATAGTGGACATTGCGACTGCTGTGATAGAGATGCATGGAGATATCTGAGACTCTTCATTGGACACAACAACAACAACTTATAAACAAATACCCAGAACAGCAGTTTTACACACCCAAGAGAGTGGACATTGCGACTGCTGTGATAGAGATGCATGGAGATATCTGAGACTCTTCATTGGACACGACAACAACAACTTATAAACAAAAACCCAGAACAGCAGCTTTACACACCCAAGATAGTGGACATTGCGACTGCTGTGATGGAGATGCATGGAGACATTTGAGACTCTTCATTGGACACGACAACAACAACTTATAAACAAAGACCCAGAACAGCAGCTTTACACACCCAAGATAGTGGACATTGCGACTGCTGTGATGGAGATGCATGGAGACATTTGAGACTCTTCATTGGACACGACAACAACAACTTATAAACAAAGACCCAGAACAGCAGCTTTACACACCCAAGATAGTGGACATTGCGACTGCTGTGATGGAGATGCATGGAGACATTTGAGACTCTTCATTGGACACGACAACAACAACTTATAAACAAAGACCCAGAACAGCAGCTTTACACACCCAAGATAGTGGACATTGCGACTGCTGTGATAGAGATGCATAGAGACATCTGAGACTCTTCATTGGACACGACAACAACAACAGAAAAGACGACGTTACGCCACATTCGCTGTCCAACACACCACTGTAGGCATTTCAGTCACTGTTGCAATGTTAAAGGAAGCCTTACGAATGGTTACTATTCAATAAATAATCCCTTGTATCGATATTAAGTAAAAACATCAGGTCTACAGAGAAAAATGTCTTTTCAAAAACCTTTTTAATCTCTAGTTTTCGAGCACCAACGCCCTTCTACAGGAGAAAACATGGTATAATTTTTATACGCAGCTGGCAAGTTTGGTCATTGGTACAGCGAATTTGGATCATCACTGAATTAAGAAACTGTTGAAACCATCTGAAGGATGTGGAACAAAGTCTTGCTAACATATAATTATAATACCAAAAGGTACAAATCCTTCATAAAACAGCTATAAAGTAGCAATTAATAAAATGTTATCTGTCCAAAGAGATCACACAGAGATTAAAAAGGTTTTTGAAAAGATGCTTATCTCTGGATACCTGATTTTTTACTCAATAATGGTTGCTATGCTAACAGCCAATTATGCTGCAAGCGTTGTCATATTCTCCTTGTCTTGCCGTGAAAGCGGCCTAAGTTCCTGATTCATGGTACGTGATGTGGCTGGTGTGATCTTGCACGTCCATAATAACAAGATGTCTGCCCTTTCTGGCTTTGAGATCCTGAATGACGTTCTGTTTGTCTCTCCTGGACCCATCCATTCCATATTCTTCTGACGGTCATGGAATCTCCACCAATCAGAGCAGCGGTAGGATAAACCACAGTCACAGTAGAAGCTACGATTCTGACACGATCAAATTCCAATACGTGCTGGTATAGCTTCCACCTTTTCCCTCAAGACATAAAAATACCTTATTTTAATCATCCAAAATGCTGTTGTTGTCGTGTCTAATGAAGAGCCTCAGATGTCTCCATGCATCTCTATCACAGCAGTCGCAATGTCCTCTATCTTGGGTAGGTAAAGCTGCTGCTCTGGGTCTATGTCAATTTTCTGCAAGGCTACGGCCATTGCTGGGCAGGAGAATATGTGAGGAGGTGTTAGTTCTACACCAGGACAATTGTATCCAAAATGCAAATGGGATATTAATAAGAAAAATCCACTTTACGAACTGTTCCCATTTTTACTGATGGTAGGTGGCGTTAATTCTTACCTACTTTACATATTGGACTTGAAATTCTAACCATTTGTATATTCAAATATATTATTTTTCATCGCAGTATGGAAAGTGGAAGTTTGATTTATGTGTAAAAGAAAACACCTGTGTCTTAATTATTTCATTTTCTATATATAGATGGCACGTTATTGATTTATATTATTTTATACCTAACTGGCCTTGTACTTATTGTTTGTGGAAGAGCATTTGCTCGATGCTAATATTTATATGTAATACTACTGTCCTAAAAGCTTATGTCCATAGTTTGCTTGGATGCCATTTCTGATATTCGACCCTTCAGTAGTGGTGGTGTCTTGTCCAATTTCTAATTTTGTTGCTCCATGGAAAGGGGGGTGCCATTGCACCGTTAGTCAGTCACATTTCAAAGTTCCCTGTTTACGGTTACCGTAGAAGCTCAAGTAAGAGACTGCCCTGTTGGGTGAAGTACGGTGGGGACTTCATAATATATTCATTCTTCATGATTTATTGACTGTATTGACTTATCCATTGATGAACTCTACTCATCCCCAGCAGATGCCATCAACAAGCTCTACAGATTTGATACCCTGATATGATTGTTGAGTGAAGATAAGAAAGAAGAAGACAGTTAATGCTATCATAGCCTTGGAAGACCTAACATAACATATGTAATTCTACTGTCCTAAAAGCTTATGTCTATAGTTTGATTAAATACCATTTCTAGGATTCCACCCTTCAGTGTAACATATATAAGCAGATGATCCAATACAGTATTAGAGCTCTAAGAAGCGGTCTGGTAGATTAAATTGGAGACCGCTGGGAAGGTTCACCAATGATGAGCCAAGCCCTCCCAATATTTTTTTCATCGCAGTAAGGACAGTAGAAGCTTGATTTGTTTGTAAAAGAAACACTCGTGTCTTAATGATTTCATTTTCTATATTAAACATTTTATATACCTTTCATGCAAATTTTGTGTTTTAACGGATCTCCTTTATGGTGTGCCGATTTTGATTACAATCAGTGTTGCTGTGTAAGACAACAAAAACTGTAGGAAAAAGTGAAAGTTGTATAAGCTTATGATTTTGCTTTGCTTTAAAAATGAATCGATGTTGGTTCCATATGCTTGAATTGAATATTACACCTTAGTTCTACATATATTGTATTGCTTAAAAAGAAACAACAAAACAAAAAAGAAACTACAATTACAAAATTATTTGATAACTTTACAAAATAATATTACAAAAATGATGATGATAAAAAATTGAATATGTCTGCCAGAAAAATGCTTCTATAATTAAAAAAAATAAGAATAATTACAAAATTAACATATAAACCTCAAACAACAACAAAAAGATAAATATGACGTAAATGAAGAATTGATGGAAGAATAAGACAGGAGAAGGTTTGAAGAAAAAGAAACATAAGAGTGATAAGATAAATTGTCGATTATTGGAAGGGATAAGGATTGTGACACATTACTTATTCGACTGTAGCAGCTGGCAAGTTTTCACGGTCATTGGTACAGCGAATTTGGATCATCACTGAATTAAGAAACTGTTGAATTCATCTGAAGGATGTGTAAACAAAGTAGTCTTGCTAAGATGTAAATAGAATTTGTCAGATTTCCTTTTTTTCACCAAATTAAGTAGAAAATAAAACTCAGCTCTTTAATTCTACAACTCTTTCCGGGGGTCGGTGGAAGGATGGTCTAAACCGTTGGTTTTCAACCGCTACGACCCAGGGTTCGATTCCCGCATTGGGCACTTTTTTCTGATAAATAAAATGCTCCAATGGCCCCCGATTCTTACCAAAGTCCAACCCCACCAGCGAGTTCAAGCAACCATACGGGGCTCGGGCACATTTGTAAGTGCAAAGTCGAACTGCTTTTCACATATATAGACATGTGGTGCACTTACAGTAAAAGCAGTCGTCAAACTCTACCCACCATGATTATCATGGCCTGTACCACGTGTACTATATAGGGATAAGCAAAAAAAAAAAACTCTTTCCTTTCCTCTTTTATATATATTACCTCAAAATACTCCCCCCTGGACTTTTGGAATATTCGACCAAATTCTGGTTCGTTTCCAAGGTGACTAACGTGGCAACGGCACCGATTTTCCAATGAAGAGCAAAGATAGTGGGCGTTGCTGCTGCTGTGATAGAGATGCATGGAGACATCTGAGGCTCTTCATTGGACACGACAACAAAAACATCAAAATACAACCAAAATATGCAAAACAATAATTTACATTATACAAATTACAAGGTATATAAATTAGAAGGTATATACAAATATATGATACAAGATATATTAAATAATTCTAATACAAAAGTCATAAAACCTTCTTTAAACAGTTAATGGAGAAGCAATTAATAAAATGTCATCTGTCCAAAGAGATCACACAATATTTACATATAGTCAGGTTTCAAGTTGTGGAAGTCTTCCAATTTACATAAGGAATTGCTGTCGTATAAATTGGAGTTTTAAAATTTATTTGCAATAAGTATCATTAGCGTAAAGATAGAGGCTGGCATTCATATTTCTTTAATAAAAGACACTTCGACCAGTTAAAGTTTTATTTTCTCAAAGTTTCAACAAAAATCCTTAGGAGAAATAAATAAAAATACAACATTTGGCAAGGCGTTAAAAATTATTGAGGTTTCCGGGGCGTCCTCACGCAATTATTTTAGTATCATTAGGTTATATTTAAAAGGCAAGCTTTCGACCCAAGGCTCTTCAACAAGGCTATTTAAAAGACTATAATCTGGCTAAAAATTGTTGTGCCTACTTATAAATGTTTTTGAAAGGTATAGTTTTACTGCGCTCACATTAGCAATTTACAATCATGGACAAAATTTGAGGAAGTGGAAAGTATTTTTGTCGCCGGTCGTCTTTTTTTTTTAGACCGAGGCAATTTTGTTTACGCTTGGTTATATTGTGTTGTGTCTTCAATAAATGTCACTGTTTCTTTCAAAGTTATTGTCTAAATCCTGATATACATGCTAAAAGGCACAACTTCCTTAAGTTTTATTCATGAGTATAGATAGCAGAGAGTCTAGTGGAACAAAAAACATGTAAATATACAACATTAGCATAATTAGCGATAAAAAAATATATGGATTTATGGTAATAATTATAAATTACTTCAAAATAAAATTCAAGTTCATAATAAACCGGTTTATCTTGTCAGGTAGTGGCCTCACTCTTTTACTCGACTAATTGGCCATTATAGAATGGTCGTCTAATCCGTCAGGTAGTGGCTTGAAGAAGATTTCTGTAGGCATTATGAATATTGCTATTGATAGTAATGATGATTAGGTTGGTATGTTTAGTTTCCTGTTCATACAATACAATGGCCTCCGGTTCTTGTTAAAGTACAACTCCACCAGTTAGTGCAAGCTTAATATCCAAACTGTCACACTTTAAGTGCAAAAGTCACAACCTCACCAGTGAGTGCAAGCTTAATATCTAAACGAGACTCTTTAACACTTTAAGTGCAAAAGTCACAACCTCACCAGTGCCAAACTGTCACACTTTAAGTGCAAAAGTCACAACCTCACCAGTGAGTGCAAGCTTAATATCTGAACGAGACTCTTTCACACTTTAAGTGCAAAAGTCAAAATGTTTTCTACATGTGTAGAAATGTGACAATTAAAACAAGTTTATTGACCCTTAGTCAACAGCAAAATGAGGTTTAAAAATTAGATTTAAAATGTGTAGAAATGTGATAGATTCACAGTAGTAGCAGTCTCTAACTACCCATCATTGTCATCATTGCCTAATACATATGTAATTGGGATAATTAAACAAAAAGAGCAAAAAACAATTCGGGTTTTTGTCTTCATCAGTGTTTGAAGTTTAAATGTTAATTTTGTAATTATTCTTTTTTTTTTTTTAATTCATAGAAGCATTTTTCTGGCAGACATATTCATTTTTTATCATCATCATTTTTTTTTATTATTGTTTTTTTTTTCCTTTGTTAGTTATCTAATCATTTTGTAATTGTAGTTTCTTTTTTGTTTTGTTCCTTTTTAAGAAATAAAATATATAGAACTGAAAGAGTAATATTCAATTCAAGCATATGGAACCAAAATCGATTCATTTTTAAAACAAAGCAAAATCATAAGCTTATATAACTTTCACTTTTTCATACAATCAGTACAAGGGAGGTTACGACATCCTACGGGTGGAGTAAGGAAAGTAGCACAAAACAAAGAGATGTTTTAGCTAGTGAAGTGGTAGGGCCGTCTTTAAACCAGGTATATATGTTGCCTTTAGTTCGAATTAGCTATAGCTGTATGTGTGTTGTTTGTGGCTTATTCAAGGATCTGACTTTTTCCCCCTCTGTTTAAAAAACTTCAAATAAATGCATTGTTTTTATGTATTTTGGTAATAAATTCATTTTCATAATCATAAAGCAGCAAATAAAAGAAACAGCTGAAAAGATTTCTACAATAATAAAAGTAAAAGGCATCTACGTAACTTAGACTCGATTTGCATAAGATTAAACTATATTCTGAGAGAAAAATCTAAGAAAATTAATAAAATCTGGATAAATGGGAAAAATAAGATCTAATAGTTTTGGATTGACTGACAGCATGTATAAATTTTTATATGAAAATGAACTAAAAAAAAGTAGTGCGATGTCTCAGAGAATAAAATCTAAGTACCTTTGTGCTTGGATTTTTATTGATCAAATAAAATATATCATCTAAGAGAAACTGAATGAGAAAAATACCTCAGATCCTACAAGTATGAATAAAAAAAGACCTATCCTTCGGAGAACTATGTCCACCTAAAGAAACAAAAACTGTATATAAAAGACTAAGGTAAAAAATGATTTGAGAATTCTTACAAGATAGATAATAAAAAAAACTGTTCTCTCACCTTGAGCCGGGTGGGGGTGAAGTCCAGCCAAGAAGACCACAGCAGTCACCACCCAGAGGAACATTGTAGTGACCGAGACCTGGCCGAGTACCTTTTTGTAAGAGCAGATAAGATGGAAGATAAACCCGTGACGTCCTCCTCTGGAACACTCGATCGAATCTCACCTGAGCAATATTTAGCTAGATACCACTATGTCTTATAAAATGCTAAAAAAGGTACCTGTAGAAGGGCTTGGTGCCCGAAAGCTTGTAACATATATATTTTAATAAAGAAAACTTTTTCTCTTCATTTTTAGCATTTTATAAGCCATTAAAGAGAAATTTCGTGATTTTCGTTTTAATACCACTATGTCTTGTTTCAATTCTAAATATCCGAGATGTAAATATGCAGGTACACAATCTCTAGTGGAAGATAAACCCGTGACGCCCCTTCTCTGGAACACTCGATCAAATCTCACCTGAGCAATATTTAGCTAGATACCACTATGTCTTATTTCAATTCTAAATATCTTAGATGTAAATGTGCAGGTACACAATCTCTAGTGGAAGATAAACCCATGAGGTCCTCCTCTGGAACACTCGATCAAATCTCACCTGAGCAATATTTAGCTAGATACCACTATGTCTTATTTCAATTCTAAATATCTTAGATGTAAATGTGCAGGTACACAATCTCTAGTGGAAGATAAACCCATGAGGTCCTCCTCTGGAACACTCGATCAAATCTCACCTGAGCAATATTTAGCTAGATACCACTATGTCTTATTTCAATTCTAAATATCTTAGATGTAAATGTGCAGGTACACAATCTCTAGTGGAAGATAAACCCGTGACGTCTCTTCTCTAGAGCACTCGATCAAATCTCACCTGAACAATATTTAGCTAGATACCACTATGTCTTGTTTCAGTCCTAAATATCAGAGATGTAAAGGTGCAGGTACACAATCTCTAGTGGAAGATAAACCCGTGACGTCCTCCTCTGGAACACTCGATCAAATCTCACCTGAGCAATATTTAGCTAGATACCACTATGTCTTGTTTCAATTCTAAATATCTAAGATGTGAATGTTCAGGTACACAATCTCTAGTGCAAGATAAACCCGTGACGTCCCTTCTCTGGAACACTCGATCAAATCTCACCTGAGCAATATTTAGCTAGATACCACTATGTCTTGTTTCAATTCTAAATATCTTAGATGTAAATGTTCAGGTACACAATCTCTAGTGGAAGATAAACCCGTGAGGTCCTCCTCTGGGACACTCGATCAAATCTCACCTGAGCAATATTTAGCTAGATACCACTATGTCTTGTGTCAATTCTAAATATCTGAGATGTAATTGTTCAGGTACACAATCTCTAGTGGAAGATGAACCCATGACGTCTCTTCTCTGGAACACTCGATCAAATCTCACCTGAGCAATATTTAGCTAGATACCACTATGTCTTGTGTCAATTCTAAATATCTTAGATGTAAATGTTCAGGTACACAATCTCTAGTGGAGGATAAACCCGTGACGTCTCTTCTCTGGAACACTCGATCAAATCTCACCTGAGCAATATTTAGCTAGATACCACTATGTCTTGTGTCAATTCTAAATATTTGAGATGTAAATGTTCAGGTATACAATCTCTAGTGGAAGATAAACCCGTGACGTCTCTTCTCTGGGACACTCAATCGAATCTCACCTGAGAAATATTTAGCTAGATACCACTATGTCTTGTTTCAATTCTAAATATCTGAGATGTAAATGTGCAGGTATACAATCTCTAGTGGAAGATAAAGCCGTGACGTTTCTTCTCTGGGACACTCAATCGAATCTCACCTGAGAAATATTTAGCTAGATACCACTATGTCTTGTTTCAATTCTAAATATCTGAGATGTAAATGTGCAGGTATACAATCTCTAGTGGAAGATAAAGCCGTGACGTCTCTTCTCTGGAACACTCGATCAAATCTCACCAGAGCAATATTTAGCTAGATACCACTATGTCTTGTTTCAATTCTAAATATCTTAGATGTAAATGTTCAGGTACACAATCTCTAGTGGAAGATAAACCCGTGACGTCCCTTCTCTGGAACACTCGATCAAATCTTACCTGAAACAATATTTAGCTAGCTACCACTAGGATTTGTTTCAGTTCTAAATATCTTAGATGTAAATGTTCAGGTACACAATCTCTAGTGGAGGATAAACCCGTGACGTCTCTTCTCTGGAACACTCGATCAAATCTCACCTGAGCAATATTTAGCTAGATACCACTATGTCTTGTGTCAATTCTAAATATCTGAGATGTAAATGTGCAGGTACACAATCTCTAGTGGAAGATAAACCCGTGACGTCTCTTCTCTGGGACACTCAATCGAATCTCACCTGAGAAATATTTAGCTAGATACCACTATGTCTTGTTTCAATTCTAAATATCTGAGATGTAAATGTGCAGGTATACAATCTCTAGTGGAAGATAAAGCCGTGACGTCTCTTCTCTGGGACACTCAATCGAATCTCACCTGAGAAATATTTAGCTAGATACCACTATGTCATGTTTCAATTCTAAATATCTGAGATGTAAATGTGCAGGTATACAATCTCTAGTGGAAGATAAAGCCGTGACGTCTCTTCTCTGAAACACTCGATCAAATCTCACCAGAGCAATATTTAGCTAGATACCACTATGTCTTGTTTCAATTCTAAATATCTTAGATGTAAATGTTCAGGTACACAATCTCTAGTGGAAGATGAACCCATGACGTCTCTTCTCTGGAACACTCGATCAAATCTCACCTGAGCAATATTTAGCTAGATACCACTATGTCTTGTGTCAATTCTAAATATCTTAGATGTAAATGTTCAGGTACACAATCTCTAGTGGAGGATAAACCCGTGACGTCTCTTCTCTGGAACACTCGATCAAATCTCGCCTGAGCAATATTTAGCTAGATACCACTATGTCTTGTGTCAATTCTAAATATTTGAGATGTAAATGTGCAGGTATACAATCTCTAGTGGAAGATAAACCCGCGACGTCTCTTCTCTGGGACACTCAATCGAATCTCACCTGAGAAATATTTAGCTAGATACCACTATGTCTTGTTTCAATTCTAAATATCTGAGATGTAAATGTGCAGGTATACAATCTCTAGTGGAAGATAAAGCCGTGACGTCTCTTCTCTGGGACACTCAATCGAATCTCACCTGAGAAATATTTAGCTAGATACCACTATGTCTTGTTTCAATTCTAAATATCTGAGATGTAAATGTGCAGGTATACAATCTCTAGTGGAAGATAAAGCCGTGACGTCTCTTCTCTGAAACACTCGATCAAATCTCACCAGAGCAATATTTAGCTAGATACCACTATGTCTTGTTTCAATTCTAAATATCTTAGATGTAAATGTTCAGGTACACAATCTCTAGTGGAAGATAAACCCGTGACGTCCCTTCTCTGGAACACTCGATCAAATCTTACCTGAAACAATATTTAGCTAGCTACCACTATGATTTGTTTCAGTTCTAAATATCTTAGATGTAAATGTTCAGGTACACAATCTCTAGTGGAAGATAAACCCGTGACGTCCTACTCTGGAACACTCGATCAAATCTTACCTGAGCAATATTTAGCTAGATACCACTATGTCTTGTTTCAATTATAAATATCTGAGATGTAAATGTTCAGGTATACAATCTCTAGTGGAAGATAAACCCGTGACGTTCTCTGGAACACTCGATCAAATCTCACCTGAGCAATATTTAGCTAGATACCACTATGTCTTGTGTCAATTCTAAATATCTGAGATGTAAGTGTGCAGGTATACAATCTCTAGTGGAAGATAAACCCGTGAAGTCTCTTCTCTGGAACACTCGATCAAATCTCACCTGAGCAATATTTAGCGAGATACCACTATGTCTTGTGTCAATTATAAATATCTGAGATGTAAATGTTCAGGTATACAATCTCTAGTGGAAGATAAACCCGTGACGTTCTTCTCTGGAACACTCGATCAAATCTCACCTGAGAAATATTTAGCTAGATACCACTATGTCTTGTGTCAATTATAAATATCTGAGATGTAAATGTGCAGGTACACAATCTCTAGTGGAAGATAAACCCGTGAAGTCTCTTCTCTGGAACACTCGATCAAATCTCACCTGAGCAATATTTAGCTAGATACCACTATGTCTTGTGTCAATTCTAAATATCTGAGATGTAAATGTGCAGGTACACAATCTCTAGTGGAAGATAAACCCGTGACGTCCTACTCTGGAACACTCGATCAAATCTCACCTGAGCAATATTTAGCTAGATACCACTATGTCTTGTGTCAATTATAAATATCTGAGATGTAAATGTGCAGGTACACAATCTCAAGTCAATAAAAGATCCCAATAATTCGATCTCTCGATTAAATCTTATACACTGGGTCATTAATTATTTACCTAGATATAATTCCGAGAGCATTCTGTTTCGAAATTCCCCATCAAGAGGTTTTTCAAATTGTGAAAAGACATTTCAAATTTTAATTTATACAATTTTTTAAAATAATAATTTCGACTTTTTTAAATTTTGGTTTAAGCGCATCATTATTTAAAATAGTTCCGGATTACCTAGAAATCTGATCATTTACATACTTGCTCAACCCCGATGGAAGTGCAAGTGTACGACATTTCAGATTACAGGTGATCTGAAATTATCTAAAGTAAAAATAAAATAAGTTGCAAAAATTTGATTTTAAAAATACAGAAATAGATTCAATTATTGTATATTTATAAAAAAATAATAACACATCTCAAAACTTTTCTAATAGATAATAAAATTGGCAATATGTAATTTTTTTTATTTGTAATTAACTTCAAGATAATCTTTTTCATATCAAATTGTATAAATTAATATTTAAAGTAATATATAAATAGTCCAAACCAAAATATGTAAATATAATAATGTATATAAACAATACAGCATAGTTTCCTTTTCTAAAAACTTTACCTGTAGAAAGGTCGTTTAAAACCTGAAAACTTGTAAACCCGTTAATAGTGAAAATAAAGAAACTTATCCTCGGAGATTTATATTTGATTAATCTAATTGATACAGAGGATTACAATTCTAATAAATATTGTATATACAGTTAAACCTGTCTATAGCGCCCCCTCTAAATAGCGCTTTCTTCACCAAACTCTGCAGCGCTGGCAGAGGCGGCATATTCATTGTACATAGTGTATATATAATGCATATTATCTTTTTCAAATAGTGCAGACTGTGCACTTTGAATGTATTGACAAGATGTCAATAAAATTATTTTAATTGTCAAATTGTCTAAATAGCGCCTCCCTCTCTATAACGCCCGATTTTAAATACGTAGTACGATGCGATTTACATTAAAAGTGACCTGTCTATAACACCCCCTCTCTATAGCACCCTTTTTTGGTGAGTCCCAAGAGGGGAGGGGGGGGGGGGCTATAGACAGGTTTAACTGTATAAGCTTGATTAAAGCCGAAGAAGAGTCTCAGATGAGAGACCACCTTCAGAAGAGACCAAATTTACCCATGTTTTAAAGGAAATAAATATTTATAGGAGACTCTACTGTAATTGTATATAAAGAAATTCTTATGTTTTTGTTTCACGATGTATCTTGATGCCATACCTAAACAATTATCACGGCATATTGTTTGTATCTTTAAGGACAACCAACATATCTACTTATATAATTGCCTTATTCTGTCTGTGTGAAGTTCACGGATAGATTTTGGTCAGAATGGATAAAATAAAAAAAGTGTCAAGGGATGGGAATCGAACCCACGACCTTCCGCTTACCGGGCAGATGCCATGACCACTAGGCTACCCTGGACATATTTTTCCGTTCATAAAGTTAATATATGATTATTATTTTAATTAAAACATTTTAAAAACACACAGTTTGGAACGGGACGTTTCACAAGAGTGACATCCATGGCGCAAATTTATAATTGTAACGAATAGTATTTGAATTAAAACGTTTTTAAAATATATACGCACTCGGGTAAAACCCGGGCGTTGCCCGGGCCATTCGTCTAGTATAGAATATCCGACATAATATGTTGAGGTTCTATTCTAAAGTTTATAAAATTTATTTCCCAAGTACTTGTGGTACAGACCGTAATAAACATGATGGGTAGTTAGCGACTGCTTTTTACTGTAATAGTACAGGTGTGCCATTTGTCTAGGCATGTAAAAAGTACTTATACTTTTGCACTTACAGTTATGCCAGAGTCCTGTTTAGTTAGTTGCACTCACTTGTGGATTTGGCCTTTTGCAAGAATAGTTAACATTGAAGCATTTTTCTTTATGATAAGGCAAATTTCGATTATAATATATACAGTTATCAGCGTTATAATCAATTCTTTCTTAATCAATTCTGTCACCGTTTGCTTTTGTGAATGGAATAAATACCCAAATATGGCCATTTCTCATAACCATCGGTGGTTCAGTGGTAGAATGCTCGCCTGCCACGCGGGCGGCCCGGGTTCGATTCCCGGCCGATGCATTTTTTTTTTTTTTACAATTTTTAAAACTCATTTATATATTATACAAGAATAACATCCACGGCGCCAATTTATAATTGTAACGAATAGTATTTGAATAAAAGCATTTAATCGGGTAAAACCCGGGCGTTGCCCGGTTCATTCGGCTAGTAGATTATAAACACAATAGATAGGTAATTAGAGCAAATCCAAATAAATAGTGTGTGACGTTTCAGTAACAACGCTGTTACCATCATCATTCAGTACTTTTGTCTGAAGACGGTAACAACGCTGTTACCGAAACGTCACACACTATTTATTTATTTGGATTTGCTCTTATTACCTTGTGTTCAGTAACCAAACGGAACTCTGGCACATTTGTAAGTTGCAAAGTCGAACTGCTTTTCACATGTGTAGACATGTGGTGTACTTACAGTAAAAGCAGTCGCTTTCTTCTACCCACCATGATTATCATGGCCTGTACCACGTGTGCTAGGGATAGGCAAAAAAAACAACTAGTTTCCATTTTTTCTTTAGGAAAAAAGTATCCAATGCGGGAATCGACCCCGGGTCGTGGGTATTTAAAATTCACGGTTTGCACCATCTGCCACCAATGCCGCTCTATTCCAAAGTGAAAAATTCATTATTGATTGATAACTACTAATAGACGCATAGACACAACGTAGCCTAGACATGTTGACCGATCTAACTAGGCCTGTCAAGATACCATGGGAAAGGACAGGTGACAGCTATCAAACACCTTATCTCACTAGCCATACCAAGGTTTGTCACCCTTTAAACATTTCGAGAAAAATGCCAAATCCGTCTACACAACTATATCCTTCTAAAGAGACAAGGGTCGCCTCTCCCGTCTAGTTTTGACGTCTATTTTGACGGGAGAGGCGACACTTGTCTCTTTAGATCAATATCCTCCCGGCAAAATTACCAACCATATCCTTATATATTGAATTGAAAGGTTCAATGGATATCTTCGTTAACACGTTTGAAACATCGGCTATCGTTCTATCACCGAAATTAAGCAATGTCAGGCCTGGTCAGTACTTGGGAGGGTGACCACCTGGTGCTATTCTATATTTGGGGCCTATTAGTTGTTCGGTTGGTTAGAGCAATCCTTAATTAAATAATTTAGATAATAAAAAGATATATAGTGGATTGAAAAAAAATATTATTATGCCACAATATTTCGGATGGCTGAACACCAACCTTTGTCAAAACATAAATATATTATCTCACAAATAAATAGTTTTTCAATCTACTTATATATTTGCCTTATTCTGTCTGTTTGCCTGTTTGTCTGTTTGAAGCTCACGGATGGGATTTTTCATAACCATCGGTGGTTCAGTGGTAGAATGCTCGCCTGCCACGCTGGCGGCCCGGGTTCGATTCCCGGCCGATGCATTTTTTTTTTTTTTTTTACAATTTTTAAAACTCATTTATATATTATACAAGAATGACATCCACGGCGCCAATTTATAATTGTAACGAATAGTATTTGAATAAAAGCATTTAATCGGGTAAAACCCGGGCGTTGCCCGGGTCATTCGTATATAATAATTGTATAAACGAATGCAAGACATAATCACCGCGAATGTTTCTTTTTTTTTAAGGCAATTTCTTTTTAAGGCAATTATCGTTATTTATCGTTAATTTTTGTTTCGATTTTATTGAAAAAAAAAACGATATGGTGCCTTTAAAAAATGATCTTTATTACTATGCAGTTTTCTATTTAGTCAATATACCTAAGTTCATGTTGCAAATGTAATTATCTCTATCGATTTAGTAGGTGAAATGCAAAAAAAAAAAAATCGACATGATGAAATCTTTATTAAAATTCACATTTTTATTTTTTTATTTTCAAGACACACACAGTTTGGGGCGGGACGTTTCACAAGAGAGACATCCACGGCGCCAATTTATAATTGTAACGAATAGTATTTTAATTAAAACGTTTTTAAAATATATACGCACTCGGGTAAAACCCGGGCGTTGCTCGGGCCATTCGTCTAGTATAATATATACCTTTCCACATTTCTAAATATATATATCAATATATTTTATATTTAAATAACAATTAATATACAGTTAAACCTGTCTATAGCGCCCCCTCTTGGGAATCACCAAAATAGGGTGTTATAGAGAGCGGGTGCTATAGACAGGTCACTTTTAATGTAAAATGTTCACATTTTAATGTTTAAAATCGGGTGCTATAGAGAGAAAGGCGCTATTTAGAGGGGGCGCTATAGACAGGTTTAACTGTATGCTCTATCAAAAATGATAAAGCACAATTTGGATTATAGATTATAATGCAAGAAAATAAGACCTAATCTTGATAACAGTACTATTTAAGAACTTGCTGTGATATTTTTCTCATTTATTCTTTTGTCTGATGATGGTGACAATGCTGTTGCCGAAACGTCACACACTAATAAATTATTTGGATTTGGTCTTATTTTCTTGTATTATATGCTCTATCATTTGATTGTTCTCTCTGCAATCATAAATGTTTTCAACAAAGGTTTATTAACTCGAAAAAGTAAAATCCTCTACAATATAAATCTATATATATAAAAGTCAATATTTGTATGTTTGTTTGTTTGTATGTCCGGTATACAAATTCGCAGTAGTTCACTAATTCAAACCAAAATTTGCATACATAGGTAAAAAACACGGGGAAGACGATAGGCTATTTTAAAAAATATATAAATCAATTATTAAAACTATATATTCAAATTATTCTACTTAGCTCACGAACAGCGCCCTCTATCAAAGATTTGATTAAATTATGCTGATGCAAACAAATAGATAATGCTAATAACAATTATAAAAAAAATCTTATCTAAATATATATCACTCGGGTAGATATGCACACGGGTCAATCCCGGGGCGAAGCCCGGGTCACCTGTCTAGTCTATATATATAAAATTGAATGTCTGTCTGTCTGTACTCTATAGATTCAAAAACCATACATCCAATCGCCGTGTAATTTTGGGATATTATTACGTATATCACCGGGAAGGTTTTTGAAAAATAATTTCATGAATATCTTGAATATCCTTAGAGTTATTTGCAGATTTGTATATTTAACTCGCAAGCAGCGCCCCCATTGTGACGATGATAACAAGTTTTCTTATCACTAAGTTTGTTATCTTAAATATTATTTATCAAAAGTAAGATTATCTCAGGATGACACGGCAATTTATTTGAGACAAGAATAATGATACAATTCCAAGGCGAAGATACTATTCCTTTAACTTCCAATTACCGAGGGAACCAATTAATATTGATTTTATTCAACTTATCGAGTATTTTTCAAGGGACCGGGAAAAAATGTTCACTAGATAAAACTATGATTTTCTAATGTATAAAATTAGGAAAGAGACAAAATTCAGGATGACACGGCACACAGGGACCGGGAAAAAATGTTCACTTTATCGAGAGATTCAAATTTACGAGTTTCAAATTATCAAAATATATCTTTTTTTTTTAAATAAGTTTTTAGAGAATTGTTTTAACAAATGTTCGCTAGACAAACCTTTACTCGGGTAAAACCCCGGGCGAAGCCGGGTACGTCCGCTAGTAATAAATAAACAAAACAGCTTCCCAGGATGAGAGTTTCTTGTTGTATTCATCTCAAGTATTCTCGGGTATCACAAATCTGTCTACAGGAGTATATGAAAGGTTTGGGATACCCGAAATCTTCATAAGAATATAAAATACAATAAGAAACTCATTCTATGAAGCCGTTTTGTTTATTAATTATGAAGGTTTATCGAATTAATTGAGTAATAATAGTGTTACGACGCTTTCCAGGGGTCACTGTTTGTAAACAAGGTTTCTAGGAAAACATTACGGGTTCGTTGTGTGTACAGCGGATATACTTTATTGCCAGGAGCTGTTGATGGAATAGAGAACTAGGTACACTTTGATGGACTTGTCTCTAATGTCGGCCACCAGAAAGATCCTCTTCGTCAACGGTCGGCACCCGTCCAGGTTGGGAAACTTCTCTGGGACCGTCTTGTAGGATCATTCACACGGCCACGCTACCTAAGATAACTTACCGCTTCTTAATGCACGACCGATGTCAAACTTCCACTTCCACAGAGCAAATATCTTAGCTGCGAAAGCTTTTGACTTTAGAATCTGATGTCCCTGGTTCGAACACGCTTTTCGTTATCTTTTTATTTTCTCTAATTATTTTTGTGATATTTTCCTCATTTTTGTAAATATTGACTGAGTTGTCAATAAATTTGTTTTAATTGTCAATTGTCCATAGAGCAAGTCAGCTTCAAGGTACCTTCCGCCAGCAGCTGCTATCCACCGCGTCTTCTTCAGGACTCCTCGCTGTCACCAGACTGTCTGTCTCATCTGACTCCTTCTTTGATCCCACCGTCCCCCTGGACCAGTTCCTTGACCCACGTCGTCTTGTCTCTTGTGAAGAGAGGAGTCAGATGTCACAATAGTAATGGTGATGATTAGAAGAATTCATCACTATATTGTAATGTAGAAGCATAGGTCGCCTCTCCCCTCAAAATAAACGTCAAAACCTGACGCCATCTATTGACCGTCGCCGCAACTAGTGGCCTCGGGTCGGTGACAAAGCCACAACACCAGCAAACTGAGAAGCGTCAGGCTTTGACGTTTATTTTGACGGGAGAGGCGCACTATGCTTCTATGGATTAATTTCCTCCCGGCAAATTTTCCATCTATATTGTAAGGTAATTAATTAGACAAATTAAACTTATCGATAAGATAAAATATTTTATTTGTGAATCTAAAGATCAAAATCTGAAAAAATTGCTAATCACATTCATTTACCAAAAAAATAAGCAAAATTGAAAGATTCTAGATGTTTCTGAATCATCATCAAGGGCAACAGATTATTACAAATAAATAATTCGGTGATAAATAAATTAAATTTTACAATATTATCATTCTTATATTCCCGGGTTGAGATTATTATTATTATCAAAAAGAAAACATATATCAATCAATACAACCTTTATTAATACCTTTACTCTAATATACAGATTATCCTCTGAGAGATAGTATACTAAAGAAGTATAAGTCATAATATTTATAAATTCTATATACAGTTACGAGCGTCATTCTTCATCAGTCATCTCTGTCACCGTTTGCTTTTTTTTTTTTTTTTTGGAATGGCGCCCTCCTATTGGTTGGCTTCGATCACGCCACCTTTGCCCCCCCCCCCCCCCACTCGCTTTTTCGTTTTTGTAACCATTGTGTTAGCGCGAATCGCTCTTTAAATAAATGCATATATTAGTTAATAACCAAATGGAATCCTCTCTTTCTTTTTCCCAGTAAGAGACGCCTACGGAAGCCAACAGTACATAGACAGATAAAGCACATAGGCTATAGTTATTAACTAATATATGCATTTATTTAAGGCGCCAATTTATAATTGTAACAAATAGTATTTGAATAAAAACATTCAATCTCGGGTAAAACACGGGCGTTGCCCGGGTCATTCGGCTAGTATATAATAAAATGGCCAGTGTGAGAGTATGATGAAAGTGAAGATAAACAACCCCCTTGGTTACTAGGTATCAGCCTTTACTTCCACTACCCCCCGGGGTTAATTTATCTTACTCAAAGTGTGGTTTAAAAGCACCTACATGTGATGATCAAGGGACAGTTCGCACCGAGGTGGTCTCGATACCAGTTGTTCCCAGGGTGGTCCTCGGACCTTCTATCTTTCCTCCCCGAACTACTCCACCTAGGTTTTTACCTCTGGATCCTGTGTGTCCTTACCACTGATTACACAACTACCACGACTGTTTCACAAATTGCTTATATATATTATTATTTATATATATAAACAAAGATGCATTCGAATTTCGACATCTTCAAGTGATAAGGGATAAACTTTTATTGAATTCACAAAGTTTTCTTCCCTGTAAAATGCTATCAATAGAATCTCTACTAAAGTTGGAATATTCCTTTATTTACAAAGCTCTTTTCTACAAGCCATTTATCTAAAGTATGGAACCCCGTTATCTCCACTCTCCAGTTTAAGTACATCTTCCCTCCTTACCTGAATTTCTACTTGTGTCCCTTCATCTTGTCGACATCTAAAAATAGAGAACAAAAACAAAATGGATATGTGGGTGGTGAAATGATTTTAAATCTTATTTACTGGTTGTTTCAGAGATACGATCACTGCCTAACTTACTAAGCTCGGAAAGCTTGCCGCATCCTGGATATGTCTGGTCTTATCTAAATAGTTATGGCAGAGCTCGACTGTATCTTCTTGCCAGACTTCTTCTGGTCTCCAACCGAATTAAAGCCTATATGCTTCCTTAAAAGTGCCCACAACACCAGAAACCCTGATGACACTAATAATTCACCAACACACCCGATTGTTATTAACACACTTTTATTAAAATTACACATCCTTATATACAGATTTATATTTACAAATATGTAAATCTTCTGGCTGAAAAAGCAAAAAAAGAGAGAAATTTACTTGACCGGCGTCTCCACTGATCATAAAATGCCCAACTGAATCTGTACGTTGTATATGTGTAATGAACGCTGTGGTGTTTTCTGTGGAGCAAATCTATAAATAACTGCAAATATTTAAAAAAAATCGCATATACCAGAAATAATTTCCTCAAAATAAGTAACTTTTGTTTTTATGAAAAATAGACACTTCGGCCAGTTAGAGTTTTTTTATTTTCTCAACGTTTCGAAAAATATGAATGCCGGCCAGGCAGCCTCTATTTTTACGATAAGTAATTTTTGATCATTTTTGGATAAAGTGACTTCATGCAGATAATATCTTTATCTTTATAAATTACTAGACGAATGACCCGGCTTCGCCCAGGAATTCAGGAGTACATAAAAACGAATAAACGCCGTTAAGATGCTAATGATATGTACATTTAAATATTAGGAGAGATTTTGCATATTGCTTGATATTTGAATATTTTATTAAGTTAGTTTGTATTTTTTGCATATTGACTATTGTTTGTTTAATTTTAAGAATTATATATCATACTAGCGGATGTACCCGGCTTCGCCCGGGTTTAACCCGAGTAAAGGTTTGTCTAACGAACATTTGTTAAAACAATTCTCTATAAACTTATTAAAAAAAAAAAAGATATATTTTGATAATTTGAAACTCGTAAATTTGAATCTCTCGATAAAGTGAACATTTTTTTCCGGTCCCTTGAAAAATACTCGCTAAGTTGAATAAAATCAATATTAATTGGTTCCCTCGGTAATTGGAAGTTAAAGGAATAGTATCTTGCCTTGGAATTGTATCATTATTCTTGTCTCAAATAAATTGGCGTGTCATCCTGAATTTTGTCTTTCCAAATTTTCTACATTACAAAATCGTCATTTTATCTAGTGAACATTTTTTCCCCGGTCCCTTGAAAAATACTCGATAAGTTGAATAAAATAAATATTAATTGGTTCCCTCGGTAATTGGAAATTAAAGGAATAGTATCTTGCCTTGGAATTCTATCATTATTCTTGTGTCAAATAAATTGCCGTGTCATCCTGAATTTTGTCTTTCCTCATTTTCTACATTACAAAATCGTCATTTTATCTAGTGAACATTTTTTCCCGGTCCCTTGAAAAATACTCGATAAGTTGAATAAAATAAATATTAATTGGTTCCCTCGGTAATTGGAAATTAAAGGAATAGTATCTTGCCTTGGAATTCTATCATTATTCTTGTCTCAAATAAATTGCCGCGTCATCCTGAATTTTGTCTTTCCTAATTTTCTACATTACAAAATCATCATTTTATCTAGTGAACATTTTTTCCCGGTCCCTTGAAAAATACTCGATAAGTTATATAAAATCAATATTAATTGGTTCCTTTGGTAATGGGAAGTTAAAGGAATAGTATCTTGCCTTGGAATTGTATCATTATTCTTGTCTCAAATAAATTGGCGTGTCATCCTGAATTTTGTCTTTCCAAATTTTCTACATTACAAAATCGTCATTTTATCTAGTGAACATTTTTTCCCCGGTCCCTTGAAAAATACTCGATAAGTTGAATAAAATAAATATTAATTGGTTCCCTCGGTAATTGGAAATTAAAGGAATAGTATCTTGCCTTGGAATTCTATCATTATTCTTGTGTCAAATAAATTGCCGTGTCATCCTGAATTTTGTCTTTCCTCATTTTCTACATTACAAAATCGTCATTTTATCTAGTGAACATTTTTTTCCCGGTCCCTTGAAAAATACTCGATTAGTTGAATAAAATAAATATTAATTGGTTCCCTCGGTAATTGGAAGTTAAAGGAATAGTATCTTGCCTTGGAATTGTATCATTATTCTTGTCTCAAATAAATTGCCGTGTCATCCTGAATTTTGTCTTTCCTAATTTTCTACATTACAAAATACTAATTTTATCTATTCTCCCAATATATATGTTGTAGATAAATGATAAAACTAACTTTGACTTGTGCGCAATTAATAGGTAGAAAATCTTACTTTTGATAAATAATCATCATCATTTAGTTAAATCTACAAATCTGCAAATAACTCTAAGGATATTCAAGATATTCAAGAAATTATTCTTCAAAAACCTTCCCGGGGATATACCTAATAATATCCCAAAAATACACGGCGATTGGATGTATGGTTTTTGAATCTATAGAGTACACACAGACAAACAGACAGACAGACATTCAATTTTATATATATACTAGCGGATGTGCCCGGCTTCGCCCGGGTTTTTACCCGAGTAAAGGTTTGTCTAACGAACATTTGTTAAAACAATTCTCTATAAACTTATTTAAAAAAGAAGATATATTTTGATAATTTGAAACTTGTAAATTTGAATCTCTCGATAAAGTGAACATTTTTTCCCGGTCCCTGTGTGCCGTGTCATCCTGAATTTTGTCTTTCCTAATTTTCTACATTACAAAATCATCGTTTTATCTAGTGAACATTTTTTTCCGGTCCCTTGAAAAATACTCGATAAGTTGAATAAAATCAATATTAATTGGTTCCCTCGGTAATTGGAAGTTAAAGGAATAGTATCTTCGCCTTGGAATTGTATCATTATTCTTGTCTCAAATAAATTGCCGTGTCATCCTGAGATAATCTTACTTTTGATAAATAATATTTAAGATTTTATTATATATATTATATTATATATATATTACACGTTATTTGTTTTCTTGGCCGACTGTTTTACATATGGTGTTATCTTAAAATTGCTTGTTTTGAATATATTTTTAGATTGAGATTATTAGCTAGTATGTAAAAAAATTAACTCTGTTGAAATTTAATTTTGTATTTATATATAAATAAAATTAACTCTGTTGATTTTTTTTTTGTATTTAATCGATAACAGCGAAGTTACGCATGTTAATGTTAGGGAAAAATATTTTGATGTTAAGCAAAACCTGCTCCATCTCGTTTTACATAAATGTTGAAAATTTGGTTGAAATTGATGCATTGTAACGAAAGTTTTTAGTGATGTACACTTATGAAATTTGCATTTTATTAATATAGATTGACTGTAACTTTTATTTAGTATAAAAAAAACAAAGGCCAGAACAAAAATTAATAAAAAATACGAAAGCCATTGTTTACATACAGTAACGCTAATTTTGTAAAGTTTTTTTTTTTTATTGCATTGTGTGCACTTACCGTAACTTAGCAATATAAATTTCTCTCTCAATACCTTTGTTAAAAAAAAGTGACACTCGTATAAAAAGATATTTAAAAAAAAGTACGCAAGCAACTTGAAAAGAAATGCAGAACGCTCATTGGTCGCTTAATTGGCCTCGTGTTGTTACTTCGCCTCGTATTTACTCCGCGTAAAAAAAAGGTTCTTCAAATGAAAAAAAGAAATAGCCAAAAATACTAATCAAAATGTAGCCGAAAATTTTCCTCAGGTTTATAAAAAGCGACATGCAAAATTTGGTACCAATTGGTTCAGTAGTTTTTGAGTTTATCGCGAAACAGACAGACATTGACTTTTATATATATAGAGATTATGAGAAAGCAATATGGACAGTTAGGCATAAATTAATAGAAAAGCTATAACGTTCCATCTATATATAACCAATGAAAACGTTAAGGCGTGAATGTTTCTTCTCACAAATAAATCCAACTTCAAAAATCAAACAAATAATGTTTTCTTTGTTATAAATTATCATTATTTTCGTTAACATGCAATAAGGGAAGACAAACATGAGGATCGTAAAGATAAAGGCTGTCTAGCCGGCATTCATAGTTCTTCAAAATAAAGATACTTCGGTCAGTAAATCTTTTTATTGTCTCGACGTTTCGACAAAAAAACCTGAGGATGATAATTCATTTGATTAATACTATTCCAAAAAAATTATTATATTATTATTATTTTGTTAGTTAACCTGGTTCAAATCACATAAATAGGTACCGCTCAGCAAGAGCAACCTAGTTCATGATAATTGAAACAATAAATAATATGTAAAGGTTATTCACATATTAAACAAATTTCAACGCGGAATTCAATCCCGGTTCATGACTATCGGGAATCGAGCGTGTTACCCACTCGTCCACCGACTTATATCGGGAATCGAGCCTGTTACCCTCTCATCCACCGATTTTTCTTAGTTAACCACAAGGTTCCTAGAGCCACGTACAGAAGTCACCAACTACCCGGACTGTCCTTCTGACACCTGTCTTCTTGGTTTAATTTACAATGTCAGTGGAAATCCAATTCATGAGGTGACGCCAGGCAGATTTCTTTGGAGATTTTCTAGGGATGCTGTACAATTTATTTACATGAAAGTACGGAGGGGCAATAAGAGAAAGATGATAAATAACAAAATATATAAAAAATAAAAAGGTCAGGTGTTAAATTAAAAATAAAAAAGGCATATCCTGACCAGGAGCATATGTGCTTTTCAGAAGTCAGAGTGCCTTTACGTATTTACGCAAGTATGGCCTTAAATACCCATTTCTTGGTTTCTCAAGAAGCCTCTGGGACCAAAATTATCAGGGCCAAATATCAGGGAACAGGCTAAATCAATGTTTAGTTCTACCAGATGGCGCTCTGCCTTCTGAAAAGTACATGTGCTCCTGGTCAGGATATGCCTTTTTTTATTTTTAACAAAATATATGTAAATATGATATAATGCGTCACACCAGATGTCGCTAGGTAGCAGACGAGAGGCATAGAGACTAACATGTACAAGGTATATGACAGGGATGTGATGATCTTGTCTGTAAAACGTGGGTGACCTGTCGAAGGGACACTAGGTCACGGAGATGTCGGCAGAAGTTGCCTGGATGTGGGTACGGACGGTTGTTCTGCTGGTGTCGCTGCCCGCCGTGCTGGCCGATGTCCTGGCGGTGTGGGGACAGGGGGAGCGGTACCTAGCTCACAGCCTGGGCTCCCTCCGTCAGCTGGCACTGCCCGCGGTCCGGACATTCCTGGGTGAGGTTGGGCCGCAGTGCCGGGAGGATTTGCTCGTGTACTTGGATGGACTTCTGCGACTGGACATCTGGGCCGTACAGAGTGAGTCTCTTTCCTCTTCCTTCTGGAATGTCAATATAGATTTCAATTAAGGATACAGGATATCTATGATGCCCTGATTACATTAAATAATATAGAATTTTCGAAACTATTATAGACGATATTTCTACTGCCCTTACTTAAAAGGAAAAATTAATGGGAGAGTAATGCGCATTTGCATAAATGCATTTAAGTAAGGGCAGTAGAAATTGTTTATTTTTAAAAAGAATCATATGCGTCTATAATAGTTTCGAATTTTGATAACAGATGGCGCGCTAATGCATCCTAATATATAATTTATACCGATACCTTTTTTATTGCTTAATGATGATGATACCAAAT
Source organism: Cordylochernes scorpioides (assembly GCA_030710605.1). NCBI lineage: Eukaryota > Metazoa > Arthropoda > Arachnida > Pseudoscorpiones > Chernetidae > Cordylochernes > Cordylochernes scorpioides. The sequence goes on along the minus strand of CP092882.1, from coordinate 22,090,684 downwards.
TACCGAATTCACTGAAACAATTTTTCTTTATTTAAACCAGATTCTATAAATGCACACAGATTTCATTGCTATTTCAACTAATGCTATTGAAGACTGATGTCGCGCGAACTGTTTATGACTTTCGTTCGCTTCAGTATCTGAATTATACACATATGATCATTGAAAACTGTGATAAATACACTTTACAAACTATTTTAGAACTCATGTCGAACTTTTTGCGTTGATACAAATTTAAAACTATTGGATAATAGGATAAACTGTTTTGCTATGTTTTTATACGAAAAAAAAAATCTTTAGCGTATAATACAATTAATTGTAAATTGTTTATACCGTTCTGTGTACGAATACAATTACAAACTGTTTTGTAACTGTATTATCATTACAGTAAGGGCAGTAGAAAATAGTTTATTTTGTAAGAAGCATCTATCTATATTAATAAAATGGAAATTTCATAAGTGGTGTTCGCTAAAAACTTTCGTTACAATGCATCAATTTCGACCAAATTTTCAACATTCATGTAAAACGAGATGGAGCAGGTTTTGCTTAACATCAAAATATTTTTCCTAACTTTAACATGCGTAACTTCGCTGTTATCGATTAAATACAAAAAAAATCAACAGAGTTAATTTTATTTATATATAAATACAAAAAAAATTCAGCAATTCATTCAACTCAATCTAAAAAAATATTCAAAACAAGCAATTTTAAGATAACACCATATGTAAAACAGTCGGCCAAGAAAACAACAGCGATATTACATCTTTCTCACATATTCACACACAATCTTGATTAATAATTAAAACTAATCTTTAACATTGTTTATTATACTTCATAATATATAATATTCGTTAGGCAAACTTTCACTCGGATAAAACCCGGGCGAAGCCGGGTACACATCCGCTAGTATGTAATAAATAGTTTAAAATTTCATTAACAAATGGCGCGCTAATGCATCATGATGGCATTATAAAAATACGTATTCTCTTTCTGTATCTAGCCCAATCTCTTCTGTGAACGATCATTTGTATTGTGTCATTTGTACAATTCAAATTGTTACAAATTGATATCTTAGCTATATATATACTAGCCGAGTGACCCGGGCAACGCCCCGGGTTTACCCGAAGGACCCGCAGGTGAGAAACTATAGAAAAAAAAATTAACAAATCAGAAAATGAAATTGCAAACAACAGAACTACACTACTTTAAGGACATGAGAGCACATGCACTGTATCACCATACGTGTACCATTTTCAAAGACCCTGCTTAGGATTAAAACTTCTCAGAAGCATAACAATAGTACCAACCTAGAGGTTAACTGGTGTGGATGCATTCCTCTGGGAGTGAGACTATTGAGAAATTCAGTAGGGAGTTATTTTGCTTCTCCGCATTCTAACACTCCAACTGTTAACACTGTGGAAACACTGACTCATGTTTGGTAAGCAATTTCAGGGAAGAAACTATAGACATTGGATTGAATAAATTATTAATTAAATTGCATTAAATAAAAATTATTAGATTTAAATAAATATTATTAGAGTGAAAAAAAAAAGAAAGAAATTAACAAATTAGAAAATAAAATTTCGAAAAATACAACTATATTGCAGATAAGATAAGAGGACCTTATTAAAAAATAAATAAACAAACTGTAATTCGACACTATCGATAATTCGACACTTTCGATAATTCGACACTTTCGATAATTCGACCATTTTAAAAATCAAATTTACAAGGTTGATTGTTGTTTAAATACAACTTTGCTTTTGCATGCATAAACACAGGCTCTTGTAGCAAGAACCCAAATATTATTCATAGTCATAGCAAAAGCCAACTTTAGTGAAAACTGATGCCTCTTCAGAATGAATGGAAGACTGAAATCTGAAGGAGCAGAAGATATGGGTCATTTATACTTTCACCAATGCCTTTAGGATCTTTGCGATGGAACGCGTATGGTGTTTCAGCGCATGTGCTCTCATGTCCTTGAAGCACATATACTGACAGTGCCCAAAGTTGAACACACTGTATAGTGTCTGAAATATCTTTGGCCCCTTCGGATACCAACCTTCGCTTCATTCTAGAGAGGCGTTAGTTTTCACTAAGGTTGGCTTTTGCTATGACTATAAATAAGGCTCAAGGCCAAACCTTGGCTACAAGAGCCTGTGTTTACGCACGGACAACTTTATATGTGGCTTTTTCAAGTGTGCGAACATTGGATAGCATACATGTAAAGATGACCCATATCTTCTGCTCCTTCAGATTTCAGTCTTCCATTCATTCTGAAGAGGCATCAGTTTTCACTAAAGTTGGCTTTTGCTATGACTATAAATAATATTTGGGTTCTTGCTACAAGAGCCTGTGTTTATGCATGCAAAATCGAAGTTGTATTTAAACAACAATCAACCTTGTAAATTTGATTTTTAAAATGGTCGAATTATCGAAAGTGTCGAATTATCGAAAGTGTCGAATTATCGATAGTGTCGAATTACAGTTTGTTTATTTATTTTTTAATAAGGTCCTCTTATCTTATCTGCAATATAGTTGTATTTTCAAAATTTTATTTTCTAATTTGTTAATTTTTTCTTTTTTTTTCACTCTAATAATATTTATTTAAATCTAATAATTTTTATTTAATGCAATTTAATTAATAATTTATTTAATCCAATGTCTATAGTTTCTTCCCTGAAATTGCTTACCAAACATGAGTCAGTGTTTCCACAGTGTTAACAGTTGGAGTGTTAGAATGCGGAGAAGCAAAATAACTCCCTACTGAATTTCTCAATAGTTTTACTCCCAGAGGAATGCATCCACACCAGTTAACCTCTAGGTTGGTACTATTGTTATGCTTCTGAGAAGTTTTAATCCTAAGCAGGGTCTTTGAAAATGGTACACGTATGGTGATACAGTGCATGTGCTCTCATGTCCTTAAAGAAGTGTAGTTCTGTTGTTTGCAATTTCATTTTCTGATTTGTTAAAATTTTTCTTCTATAGTTTCTCACCTGTGGGTCCTTCGGGTAAACCCGGGGCGTTGCCCGGGTCACTCGGCTAGTTTTATATATAAAAATATAACCTCGATAATTCGACCAAGTTTTGTTGTCCTTACCTACAGCCTATTAAATAACAAATTTAATTTGACACTATAGATAATTCGACCATGTTTTGTTGTCCTGACCTACAGCCTATCATATAAAAAACTGTAATTAGACACTCTCGATAATTCGACCATGTTTTGTTGTCCTGACCTACAGCCTATCATATAAAAAAACTGTAATTCGACACTCTCGATAATTCGACCATGTTTTGTTGTCCTGACCTACAGCCTATCATATAAAAAACTGTAATTCAAGAGTTTAAAAATATATATTTTGAGTAAAAAAAAAAAGACACAAATCAGCAAATAAAATTGCAAACAATACTACTATATCACAGATAAGACTACATATAAAAGGAATGAATTCATTTAAATGACCTCATTAAAAACTACATTTTATATATATTGGGTTCAACTTTACATGTATGCTATCCAAAGTTCGCACACTTGCAAAAGTCACATAAAGTCGTCTGTGCGTAAACCCAGGCTCTTGTAGCAAAGGTTTGGCCTTGAGCCCTCTTTATAGTCATAGCAAAAGCCAACCTTAGTGAAACATAAAGCCTCTCTAGAATGAAGCGAAAGTTGGTATCCGAAGCAGAGGAAAACTATAAAACTGAAAGCCAGGACAGGCATAAAAAGAAAATTCCAAGCATGTGAGGAAACAATTGATGAAAAAAAAAAGGATTCCAAAAAAATACTGCAAAAAAGAAACCAGACACAAAAAGCAACAATTGAGTACACAAATACAGCATCAGCCTATTTATGAGAAGAAAAAAAAAGACAGACACAAAAATGGAGCTAAATTCAAATGAAAAACTATAACAAATTAATAAAAGAAAATAAGACCTAATCCAAATAATTTAATAAAAAAAAAACGGCACACACTATTAAATTATTTGGATTAGGTCTTATTAATGAGAAAAAAAAAAGATGCCAAAGAGAGATGAAAAGATGCCAAAAAAGATAACCAGATACAAAAATTGTGCTAAATTCAAATGAAAAACTATAACAAACACTTATAAAAGATAGAATAAAAGTAATAATTCAATCTACAATTCGAAAAATAATATAACCTGGTGAGTTCCCAGAAAAGGTTAACTTTGGTAGGCGGCGCTGTACGTTGACACCGCCGTACCTTCGAGCCGTTTTACACGAGTTCCCAGAAAAGGTTAACTTTGGTAGGCGGCGCTGTACGTTGACACCGCCGTACCTTCGAGCCGTTTTACACGAGTTAAAGCGAAGATTTTGGACGTAGTGATTTTTACATTTCGATCTTGTATATTAATATATATATACTTACTATTTCGAATTATTTTTCTAAAAACGAACATTATTTTTTTTAATTATCTGAAACTAACCTAATTCAACTTATCTAAAACAAACCTTATTTAGCGATTAAACTAACATAATTTAACCTATTTGAATCTAACCTCATATACACTTTTACGCTACCTTTTCATTTCAAAATTAAATTAAAATAAGTTTATATTAAATAATAACATCTTTAAAAATCGACTTTCTGGTTCACACTTTTGTATCTAATCAATTATGTATTTCTTTATTTCGCTCTATAAAAGTACGCAATTAAAAACAAAGGAATTGATGATGATAAATGCAATAAATCTACGATTGTAAAATAGATTAAATTAAAAAATAAAAATAACTGTTAACATTAGGAAAATAAAAACAGGCCTATCATACGAAGAAAAAAATAACGAAAATTTTGGTATATAGATCGTTATGTGTAGTTCAGAATCTTCGGAGGAGATAGCTCAGGACTTTACAATGGAAAACTCTGTTACGGTATTATCTATATAGATATAGTAGGTAACACAGTATAACCTCCCTTTAAAGGACAACATCTAATTTCAGAGCCAAAGTGGCCTATCCAAAGAAATATCAGGAAGGTTTAGTTTTCAGCACCAAACTGAGCGTCTGTGTATTCCCATTCCAAGAATAAAATATCAACCAATAACATCACACTAAAACATTAATAACATTTCAGGGCTCCATAATATTTTTTTTCAACTAGACTTCTCTTTCACATCTAGAATAATAACAACATTAGATACACAGTAGAACCTCCCTGTAAAGGACAACACCTAATTGCAGAGCCAAAGTGTCCTTTAGGAAGAGCTGTCCTCTTACCGGAGAGTGGCTAAATAGTAAAAATGGTAATTTTGCAAATGAAAACTGTCCTTTGTGGAGAGGTGTCCGCTAGCGGGATGTCCGCTAAAGGGAGGTTCTATTGTACTACGTCTTTGCTCTCCATTGATGATTATCAATTTTGATTATAATCATTGCCAGGTATATACATATATATATAATAAAGATGCATATATTGGATTTATAATTATTTTATTGTTCCAATATTTCGAGGGGCAACTCGCCTCTCTTTATCGAGTTTTCTTGCTAGGCGAAGAGCTTCTGAACCAAAACTGGTTGAAATCATTTTGAAGATTGAGTAATCCATAATTATCCATTTATATATATATTAACAGTTCAATACCAATATAAAGGGTTTATACTTGCATCACTATAAGGTGATTATACTTGTTATGTATATACGAGTATAATCTTTCATACTCTTTGTCTGATACCATTTCACACCATTTTACACGGATACATCCCATACTGTTCAGTATTGGTGCCACATTAGATACTGCCTGTATGTAAAATCAAACTACACGACTGTACAGAAGGTTGTGAAATCTGAGAGATTGAAATACTCTAAAATCTGTAACAATTAATTTTTAGGCGTTTCTTTTTTCTCTCTACGGACCTTACTGCAATGATAAAAGTTATTGAATGTGAGAGCTTGGCTCATTAGTGGTGAACCCTTTCAGCGGCTTCGCTAAATTAATCTCCAGACCGCTCTACTATTGTATTGGATTGGTTTTCTTATATACCCTGCATTTACTATGGAAGGCAGCTTGGTGGTGTTTAGGGAACCTATCGACATAAGCTTATAGGTCTGTATAGGTCCATACACATAATTTCAAAGAATCAAATCAATATAAATTGTAGGTGAAAACCAATCCAAAACAATAGTAGAGCGGTCTGGAGATTAATTTGGCGAAATCGCTGAGAGGGTTCACTACTGATGAACCCTCTCATTCAATAACTTTTATTATTTCAGTAAGGTCTGTATAGGTAAAAAGAAACACATTGCTTTAAAATTAATTGTTACAAATTTTATTGACAGAGGGCAATTATTTACAGTCTTCAAAAAAAAATAAAAAACACGTTCTGACGTTTGAGCCAAAAACTTAAAATGTACACTGTGTGACATGGAAATTACTGAAAAACTTCCCCATAACCTGCTTAATTGTACAGCCCTTGATACAGAGAGGAAGGCCCTTTATCAACAAATTAAATGCACCAACACTTCACCTTACGTATTGCTTTCAAAAATATCAGCAAACAAATTTAAGGCAATAGCTTACTATACATTTTTTAGATCATCATTATGTGGATGAGGACCAGTCAACAAGTGGATGACTTTGACACAAAGAGTAAAGCCAGTTCAATTTCTATGTAAATAACACAAGATGATTATTACTTTACCCAATTGGGAGAATCTGTATGGGGCAAGTCCCTAAAAAAGGCTTTTGTGTGTGTGTGTGATAGATGGCAATTAAATTTATAAATTGATATACTCTACATAGAGAAGTAACGGTGGACTCGAAGTTATTGTAGAAGAACAGAGATATTAGAAAATTTGCGATTCTGTAATCAAAAATCAACAGAACAAAGAAACAGTCAGCAGACAATCGGTATAAACCGTCAGTTCCCGACAGCCATGAACCGAGATCGAATCCCGTATTGGACTCTTTTTTTATATATATGAGGAACCAGTACATATTATTCATAGTCTTCTTCTTCTTCTTTCTTATCTCCACTCAATCATATTAGGGTATCAAGTTGTGACCCTTGATGGTGTCTATTTGACAAGCATCATGACTGGGTGAAGTAGAATGCGTCTGCCTTTGTCATTAAGACTGGGAGCACTACTCAGTGGCAGGCCAACTTAGCCCCAAAAGAAATGGCTGCCTCTGACATGAGGAACAGACGCCATGTGCAGCCGCTCCTAACATGGAGTACAAACGCTGCTCATCCTGTATCCCTGGATTAGGAGCCCTTACAGAGTACTATCAGCCGGGCCAGCTGAGCCCAGATTTTTTAGTGAGCTTGTTACTGCTCCCCCTCCTCCTTTTTATCCGGGCTTGGAACCGGCAAAGGCGGAGTTCTTAGTAATTTCTCATAGTAAATAGTCTCATAGTAAATAACATAAACTAGGTTTCTCTTTTTGATCGGTACCTAATAAAGTTATTTTGCAATACCGTAACCCAAATACCTATTCACCCTTCTCGCTACATTTACAAGTTTAAACATATAAATATTTCTCACAATGAGTTTCCTTTTTTTTTAATGCTAGATTTCAAGTGCTATTGGCTTTTCGACAGGCTTAATTAAAACTTCGATTATTTCTTACAAGAAATTAAACACTTCTTATAAAATGAAAAGTTGATGTACAATATAACCTCGTTTATTCGACCCACAATAAATCGACACTTTACGATAATTCGACCATGTTTTGATGTCCCGACCTCCAGCCTATCAAATAACAAACTGTAATTTGACACTATCGATAATTAGGGTGTTGAATCAAAGAGGTTCGACTGTATTTACCTTATATAGAGTGTTTAGCTTCTCGTAAGAAATAGTCGATGTTTTTCAATTAAGCCCGTTTGCTATCGTTTGAAAGATAGCATTTTAAAAAAAGGACTCATTGTGAAAGATCTTTGTAATGTTTAAACGCCTTTCACAATTTTACCTTTATTTATTTCAATTTAAAGCGCTATGTCCCCCTATCAGTTTCTTTAAAGAAATTTGTTGCTATATATATTGCTATATATGCTATATGTAATTTAAATTATATCTACAAAAGGTATTGAATTTAATATACATTTCTTTACTGGAAATAAAAATACTTGGATCTGTTACTATTAAATTATTGTGAAAAAATAGTACAAATGTAATTTTGTACTGGGATAAGGTGCATAAATTAAGAAAAAGGCATCTCCTTATCGTGCAACTGAAGGTTGCTGATGGCTGGCGCCATCTATCGGAATAAATATCAACTATTCTCGTTGATTTTTAATTATTCCAGAATTGGCCAAATACCCATTCTTGATTAATCAAGAAAAGCTAACCACGGACGCGTTTCGGGCTGTTGGCCCTCATCACGCTGACGCTGAAAAAGTGAGGAAAACATACCAGGATAAAACCGCAGATACTCCAATTCCTACAGTTGTAATTAACTGACTAAAAATATCTCTTCTAAAAAATGCGAACGCTGATGAGGGCCAACAGCCCGAAACGCGTCCGTGGTTAGCTTTTCTTGATTAATCAAGAATGGGTATTTGGCCAATTCTGGAATAATTAAAAATCAACGAGAATAGTTAATATTTATTCTGATAGATGGCGCCAGCCATCAGCAACCTTCAGTTACACGATAAGGAGATGCCTTTTTCTTAATATTAAATTATTGTCGATTCTATAGTCTTGAAAAACAGGACAATCTATTAAAATATGTATTGAGGTTTGCTCCTCATGTCCGCAAAAACAACTCGAGTCTTCCACCGCTTTAATTCTTTTTTAAAAGCTTCTGAAATTTTCATGATTAGAAATTAATTGAGTATTATGAAATTTTGGTCGTAAATAATTTGGTATGTTGTTAGGGAAGAAGCTTGCAATTTTACCTTGAAACGTAGGTGTGTGTTGGACTTGTGTGAGTACTACACAGTGTGGGTGGGGCAGTGATGGACGCCACGGGCAAGTTACCCCCGGGCCTAATGAACGGTGGTGGAACCGCCAGCTTCGGCTCCCCTCGGGGCTGTATCCAGGGGGAGGACGGCCCGGTGCAGGGCAGGTACCTGCTGCTGGAGATGACCCCCGTGCTGCCCGCCAAACCCTGGTGGTACCCGGGTAACCACGAACCTGCTGTCTTCAGGACCTTCAACAACACTCTCGAGGTAGCTTGGTGTATCTCCTTGTACTCCTTACTACATAGACTCTAGTATGGGTGGACGTTATTTCTTTCTACAACGTTGTCCCAAAAGTTCGTAAACACTTGCAAAAAAATTAAATACCAATATTATTCGCCGTTAAGTTGTTGTATTATGTATAAAGTAATTGTATTATGTATTCGCGCCGTAATAATATTATTCACCAAGTAATAAGAAAAACGTTCTAAGAAAAACACAAACTTTTGGGAGAAACTTATATTTTACACATATAAATTTACTGGCAATGCGCTTCTTTTAAATATTATCAAATATTATCTCTACAGACCTTACTGCAATGATATGAGTTATTGAATGAGAGTGCTTGGCTCATCAGTAGTGGACCCTCTCAGCGGTTTCGCCAAATTAATCTCTAGACCGCTCTACTATTGTATTGGATTGGTTTGAAATATACCCTGTATTTTCTATGGAAGGCAGCTTAGGGGTGTTTAGTGAACTATGGACATAAGCTTATAGGTCTGTAGAGGAACATACTATATTATCTCTACAGACCTTACTGCAATGATATGAGTTATTGAATGAGAGGGCTCGATGCAATACCTTGAAATTATATGTATGTACCTCTACAGACCTATAAGCTTATTTCCATAGTTCACTAAACACCCCTAAGCTGCCTTCCATAGAAAATACAGGGTATATTCCAAACCAATCCAATACAATAGTAGAGCGGTCTAGAGATTAATTTGGAGAAACCGCTGAGAGGGTTCACTACTGATGAGCCAAGCCCTCTCATTCAATAACTCATATCATTGTAGTAAGGTCTGTAGAGATAATATTTGATAATATTTAAAAGAAGCGCATTGCCAGTAAACGATAGATGGCAATTAAATTTAATTTACAAACTTATATGTTGCTACAGACAATTTCTGTTTGGAGTTTATCTTTGATTATAAACACAGACTTTGTTCAAGACTATAGATTTATATTTTAAAACAATTTTATTGAAAGCTGTCAATGTGAATCATACAAATACACATACAAATAAAAGTTAAAGAGGTTTTTAAGGGAGAAACAATAAACAAGACTATGTACATTCGAGGAGGCTTCCCTAACGCCCAAGGAAGAACTTGTAGATGAAATCTGCCTTTGTCGACGCAAGAATGAAGTTGCCGTCGTCATCCATCCTTGTCTGAAGAGCCAGCCTGGCAGGTCAAGTATTCGCTGGATCATGTTGAAGACCTCACGGATGGAATGTCCGAGACAGCAGCATTACCAGTACTGGTGACAATCGACAGATCACTGGAGCCACAGGTTGTGCAGGATTCCTGGCCGAATGTGCAGAGTGAGGTAAGGCTAGACGACCCTCCACATAGTGTCCAAAGAGTTAACAACGCAAAGTTTTGCCCATTCGATGCCGTTATGGCTGTCTCCCTTCTCTCCTTGAGTTGGACAAAGGGCAGCAGATCCAGAATGTGTGGGACAGCAGGTGATGATATGTAGGAAGGGCGTGTATACTCCGCGCAGCACCATGACCTCTGCTGCCAGGTCAGAAAGCCGGTAACTTTCTCGACAATTCTCTGCTAGTAGGCGTCGACAGGATAGCGGCGAGGGTACCGGGCGTATGCTGGAGAAGGTCTGATCCAGCCGGATCCCCTATAAGTGATCTCAGCCGTCTCGCGGCATCTTTTTGCTCTAGATTGGCTATCGTTTTGGAGTAGGTGAACCTACTTTGATATTTGTTGTAGATTGTTCTGATTACCTAATAGCCTCCTTAGTTGTATAACGTAAATTATTAGAAAAAATATATATGTATCTATATTACGATAATCTTAAAACACGAGCTTTCAAACCTCAAAAGTTCTACAGTCATAGCTCTAATGAACATTGAAATAAATACGATTTAAATAGCTGAGCGATAGCATTTGCATATTCAAGGCACTTTCATTCGCTTTCCGATATTTTTGAAAATCTAAAATAATACAAAATCAAAATAAAACTGTATTTAGAATCAATGGAATAATTTCCTCCCGCATCTAAACAATTTTCGTATAATTTATTATAGTCGGCTTCTTTCAAGCCTCTCATGAACTTCGGCGATTTTTCTATTCTGTCTTCTCGTAACTCGAATCGCTGTCCTTTAAGAGACATTTTCCTTTTACTGTATAGGGAAAGTCAGTTGGAGCAAGATCCGGTGAGTATGGAGTCTGAATAAATATAGGAACTTTGTTCTTGGCTAAGAAATTTCAAACTGCAACAGCCGTATGGCGTTGGTTGGAAACCCAAAACTTGCCGAACTTCTTTTCCAAATGCAGATTGTTGTGAATAATGGAATTAACTTATCCTATCGAAAGACCCGTTATCCCTGATATACATTTTTAAAATTTTACTTCAATTTTCTGCAATTTGTTTGATGTCTTTTTTTTTTCTTTCTTTCTGTTTTCCTCTCGATTGGTCTTCCGACTCTTGAATCATCTTTAATTGGGCTTCCTCTAATTTTAAGGTGGCTATACCATTCATAAAATGCATTTTTCTTTAGACGTGTCTCCTAGAATGCATTTCGAAGCATTAAAAACGTTCCTGTAACTGGAATTTCGATTATTATACAGAAACGAATGCATATTCGTTGTTCAGAAATTTTGGGCATCAGAAAATCGCCGATAACACGCTGATAACAAACAAAAATTAATATTTTATATAAGAACGTAAGAATATTTATATAAATAATGCTTGTGGTTTTGAAGGCTTAATGTTTACGAATTGTAAACACGTGCTCCTTTTTTTGGGTCCACGGTCAGCTTTTAAAAAAATCATTCCGGGAATTTAATCAGAGTACCTTATATCTAACCGAAATATAATAGGAATAATTTTATTAAAATACATTAAAAACAATCTACATATAGAAAGGGATTAAAAAATTAAAGAATTTAATTATACAGAAGAGAAAAAGTTAAAGATGGGCAAACTGGAGACAATTTTAACGTCTTCGTGATAAGCTTTTATACGCCATAGACCATTCTAGACTTTTGTTGTTGTCGTGTCCAATGAAGAACCTCAGATTTTTCCGCGTACATCTCTATCACAGCAGTCGTTCTCTCTATCTTGGATGTGTAAAGCTGCTGTTCCGGGTTCATGTCAAATTTCTGCAAGGCTGCGGCTAATTCTAGTCTATTGTTGTTATGTCGAATGAAGAGACTCAGATGTCTCCGTGCATATCTATCACAGCACTGGAAATGTTCTCCATCTTGGATGTGTAAACCTGCTGTTCCGGGTCTATGTCAATTTTCTACAAGGCTGCGGACAATTCTAATTTTTTGTTGTTGTGTCGAATGAAGAGCCTCAGATGTCTCCGTGCATCTCTGCACAGCAATGTCCTCTATCTTGGATGTGTAAAGCTGCTGTTCCGGGCCCATGTCAAAATTCTGCAAGGCTGCGGCTAATTCTAGTCTATTGTCGTTGTTGTCATGTCGAATGAAGAGCCTCATATGTCTCCGTGCATCTCTATCACAGCAATGTTCTCTCTATCTTGGATATGTAAAGCTGCTGTTCTGGGCCCATGTCAAACTTCTGCAAGGCTGCGGCCAATTCTAGACAATTTTTGTTTTTGTCGTGTCCAATGAAGAGCCTCATATGTTTCCGTGCATCTCTATCACAGCAATGTTCTCTCTATCTTGGAATTGTAAAGCCGCTGTTCTGGGTCCATGTCAAATTTCTGCAAGGCTGCGGCCAATTTTAGTCGATTTTGAACAGACATTGGTGTGTAGAAAGACTTTTATATTCGACCATGAAGTCACACTTTGATCTTTTTTGTAGTAGACTCTTTGATTCCGAACAGATTTTCTCATCCTTGGTTTTAAATAAAAAATTCTATATTGATTGGAAAATTCGATGTATGTCGTATCCATGTCATATCTATCGTGTCTATATAATGTCGTATCTATTGAGCGAGGATGAATCTTAATGGATTATATGGCTTCTAGGGTCAGTCCTCTATATTTTGTTATCGATTCTTGGATAGTGAATGGTCGCTGATATCCAAAATACTAATCAAACTATGTAAATATGTACATATATACCTGTAGCATCAAGATCTACTTGCCCTACTCTATATTTGTTCAGTAGCTCAGTACAGTTTGTTGTTGCAGAGCACACGTCTAGCCTTCCAGTACCTCAACTATTTCTATTTCCTGTCCCTAAAGTTTGGCGTCTGTCTACCAGACTCCTGTGAACCAGAAGATCTAGTCCTGATGGTCCGGAAATGTAAGAATCCATCTTCACACATTGATCTATTTCATGTAACGTGATTTTAAATATTACTTATATGACCGGAGTACAAAGCAATACCAACTATTTACAATATTTCTTGGATCTTTTATCCATATTATTGTTACACCAAGTTGCAGCTATGCAGGGTAATCTACCTTCCTTTCCTCATTCTTGGTGTTCTACACGTTTCCCGAGCGGGTTTCCATACTTAAAGTAAATAAAGTAAGGTAAATTACCTTTTAAAAGTATCGAGTTAATTTATTTGTTGTCTTCCTCGTAGTTTGTGATCCTGAGTGTCCACGTGCCTCTCTTCTCTCTCCAAATTAAATAGTCAAGATATAAACAATTTAGGGACACTCGTCTCATATAGAATTCTCCCAGATAGATAAACAGAAACTTTTTTATATAAATAAACCAAACAATAGCTTGTTTTTTTTCATCGATTAAAAAATATATATTTGGAGGGTTTGATATATATATATATATATATATATATCCCATCGCAGTAAGGATAGTATAATGTTTGTTTTATTTGGAAAGAAATATTTGTGCTTAATGGTTTCTTTTATATTTATATTGATACAGGGAACAGAGAAATACCGAAATGTTGGTAGGAATGAAAAGAATTCGGTTGATAGGAGTCATTTGTTTCTTCTGCAATAAATTTTCAATATGATCTCAGGAAGATAGCGTACGTTGTAGCTTTTACACTGATTTATTCTCATACAGGAATTGTAACTTAATCTTCCTTATAAATATTTATTATTCTTGCCCGTCTAATCCTAAATAAAACTACTAGATAGTGGGTCATTTAGACTGAAGTCTGTTAGTGGGAATGCTAAAATACAGCTTGTTGAGTCAACATTTTTGAAGAACCAACCTCTTTTGTTTTTTTAATACAGAGATACACTAATAAATTGCATAATTCAAACGCGTCATCTGTATTCAAAATTATTAATTACACTCATGGACAAAACTTAAGAAAGTAGAAATTATTCAATATCGCCAGTTGTCTTTTTTTTTTTTTTTAAGGAAACAGAGGCAACTTTGTTCACACTTGGTTATCTCGTGTGTCTTTAATAAAGGTCAGTGTATCAAATATCTTTCAGAGTTATTGTCTGAATCCCGATACAAATGCTAAAAGGTACAACTTCCTTAAGTTTTATCTATGAGTGTATCTTTCAGAGTTATTGTATGAATCCCGATATACATGCTATAAGGTACAACTTTCTAAAGTTTTTTTTCCCCATGAGTGTATCTTTCAGAATTATTATCTGAATCCCGATATACATGCTAAAAGGTACAAATTCCTCAAGTTTTGTCCAGGAGTGTATTTATGCGCAAATTTTAATAAACGATTTCTAGATGGTAGATTAAACTGGCCAAAACGATGGGAGGGTTCACCACTGATGAACCAGACCCACTCAATATTTTATCATTACAGTAATAGGGCTGTAGGGAATTGTTTTTATTTTTTATTTTTTAAAAGCATTAGCGCGTGCCGGAATGACTGAAAAGACGTCTGGGCGACGCATATCTGGATACACTTCAAGGACCAATTAAAGGATTAGAAGGAAATTAAAGGAATTAAAGGAACTCACTGGCTTAACGGTCGCCAAGATGGTACGTCGAACTCAAGACTGAGATGGCTGGCGCCGCATCGTGTTAGGGATGTAATACGTACAGTGGGCCACAACGTTTGATCGCGAATAAAATTATTGAAACATTATAGCGTGCATGTAAATACCTTATTATTTTGAATACCACTAAATGATTTCTCACTACACGATAATATTGTACCATGTGTTGTTCCAGTGTTGGGTCCAGTAGAGATGAATCCCCGTGTGACATGGACCAGTGACCAGATGACCACTTCAGTGACAAACGGACAGATCCTCTCTGCGTAAGAGAATCTCATATTTGTCACAGCATCTTGTTGACTAGTTGGTGACAGTCTGTGGATCGCCGTCGTAACGATGGCTGCAGTAGCTGGGACAATCTGGGATGTCACTCATCCTTCTTCAAAAGGTATGCAAATCCAGGGTGGACCTACTAATACCAGCGATACTCATCTTTTTATCGAATGAGGACATTAAGACGCGAATGTTTCTTTTCACAAATAAATCAGACTTCTTCTCTCCTTACTGCGATGAAATATTGGGAGAGCTTGGCTCATCAGTGGTGAACCCTCCCAGCGGTTTCACCATTTTAATCTCCAGACCTCTTCAATATTGTATTAGACTGAATTGGTATATAGCCTGCATATTTGTTATTAGGTACAGTAAATTGGTGTTTAGAAGTAGCTATGAATATTTGATTATATAAACTATAGAAATGTATATTAAAATTAAAGAAAAGTAACGATAAAAATATAGTTCTAATTTTCAGCGATCGAGGGTGCTAAGTTATGATTATATTTAAAGCTGTCCTTATTGCGCTGGAGAAAAAACATGAGTACAGAGCAATAACGCGTCATCTAAATATACCAAATAAGGACATTAAGACGTGAATGTTCCTTTTCACAAATAAATCAAATTTCTTCTGTCCTTACTGCGATGAAAAAATATATTAGGAGGGTTTGACTTATCAGTGGTGAACCCTCCCAGCGGTTTCGCTAATTTAATCTATCAGACCGCTGGAAGGGTTCACCACTGATGAGCCACACAAACCCTCCCAATATATTTTTTCATCGCAGTAAGGACGGTAGAATTTTGATTTATTTGGGAAAAGAAACATTCGCGTCATAATGTCCTTATTTGGTATATTTAGATGACGCATTATTGCTCTGTACTCATGTTTTTTCTCCAGTACAATAAGGACAGCTTTAAATATCATCATAACTAAGCACATAAAAACTCACGATTTGATATAATAAAAACAGAACTTATCTTTTATTGTAGCGTTGATAGGGAGCGGACCGGGGTTACACAGGTATGCGAGGACATCACCAGACACAGAGAATACTTCAGGCGTCTTCACACAACTGACTCCTGGAAGAGTCCCCGCATACCTATGGTCCCCCATTATATACAAACATGGCCACATTTGTCCAAACAGAAGGCGTGGGAGAGATCAATTCACTTAACAAACAAACAACATTCATCTTACAAAACACTCTAAAGATTAAAACTGATTATGTTTGTCAAAAAATTGACAAGCTATCCCCTTATTTGTGTAATGATGTATGTTCCCTCTTTGCTAACAACTAAAGGTTTGCTGTGATAGGAGGGGAAAGAATGATCGAGAAGGCGGTCCGTTCCTTCTCCTTGCTGGCCAATGGGAAGAAGCTATTCTCCACGGCCACGCCCCCTGGAACCTTGCCCCACCTCCACGGACTTCGCTTCCTTTCAATGGCTTGGGTCATCCTAGGCCACACCTACCTCAATATCGACTTCAACATCTTCCGTTAGTTACATTTCTTCTTTATAAATTGTAGTTTTCTCATCATTTCCTATTGTAAGAGAACAACAAGGCTGAGAACATGTTGAAGGTCGAATACATTCTATAAACCAAAGTAATACAGTAAGACCTCCAATGAGGGACTACGTTACTAGAGGACCACTCTAAAAAAAAAAAAAACTTTTCCTGTTATACTTAACGTTCAAAAAGAAACTATCCCTCCAAGAGAGATTAGAATTGTCCTTGGTATACGTGGTATCACGTGAGAGGAAGCTCTATAGTATAAATTTATCAAACTGGTCATTTCAACAATGAGTACAAATCTATTCGTTTTTATATCATATATAATGCTATACCATAGCTTCACGTTATATTTTGGAGTATGAAAAAAGGCATCTCCTTATCGTGCAAATGAAAGTTGCTGATGGCTTGGGCCATTTATTGGAATAAATATCAACTATTCTCGTTGATTTTTGCCATCAGCAACTTTCAGTTGCACGATAAGGAGATGCCTTTTTTCATAATTTATGCACCTTATCCCAGTACAATATCACATTTGTACTATTTTTTCATTTTGGAGTATGTAAATCGAACTATTTTTAAATTTTCATATGAAGAATTACACGTAACGTTTTATTTCCGTCTACAATCTATAAAAGTTTGAAAGTTAAAGGGCATCTTTAACTAATCTAATTCTATGTGAACACTGAATAGTTAAGAGCCAAACGAAGTATTCGTTAGATTCTACAATCGAGAGCAATTTATACAGTAGAAATAACCTCTCTGTAATGTATATTCAGTTGCAGAGCCCAAAGTATCCTTTAGGGAGAGGTTTCTTCTTACCGAAAAGTTGCTAATTTGTAAAAATTGTAATTTTGGCGATGAAAACTCTTTTGTAGAGAGGTGTCCAATAGAGCGAGTGTCTCTTGTGGAGGTTCTACTGTGTTTAAATATTCCATCTTGGAATAATTTGATTGTTTTTATCAATTTAAATTGTTGGTGGCGGTGCAGGCAACATCCGTCAGTTCATCGAGCTGGGTCAGACCTGGCCGTTTACTGTGGTGGTGAACGCCACTGTGGCCGTGGATACCTTCTTCCTCATCAGGTACTGTCGCCGTCACTTACCTCATTTTATAAAGTAGTTTTACTTCTGGTACGGTATAGTGCCATCGCTCACATACATTCCGTTATAACCTGCTGGCCACCGTAAATGCAACACCCTGAAAGAAGCATGCAAATAACATGAAATTTAAAACATGCATTAACGGAGGTGAGATATGCAAATGATTAGAATTTCAGCATAGACGCACATCACGCGCGCCTGTGGCTCCACTTCAAATCACTATTTAAGGTCTTGGGAATTTCGACGATTTCAAGTTTGGCAATTGTATTTTTCTTGTTTTTTTTTTTCAAAACACGATCAATTATGCCTCGTAAGAAAACAGCGATCATCTTTTTATCAAGTATCCGAGTTCGACAGAGGAACGATAGTGGCCTACCGAGATTATGAATTATCTTTCAGGGAAATCGGTAGTTGTGTTGGACGAAACCAAACAACTGTAATGCGGATATGTGATCGTTGGATGCAGGAAGGTACGACGGACTGACGTGTTCGATCGCATCCACCTCAGTGCACCACTTCACGTGCTGACAGGCAAATTGTGCGCATGGCGGCAGTGACAAATCGCTCAGTCACATCATGAACCGTAACACAGCACATTCAGTCTGTAATGCATTATCCAGTGTCTGCGCGTACCATTCGACGCCGTTTACAGCAGATTGGTCTGTCCGCAAGAGGTCCATTGCTTCGTCTAAACTTGACGCAGAACCACAGACGTCTCCACCGCCAATGGTGCGATGAAAGAAGGATGTGGACGGCAGAATGGAATGAAATTGTCTTTACTGACGAGTCACGCTTCTGTCTGCAACACCACGATGGTCGGATTCGAGTCTGGAGACACCGTGGAGAGAGGATGCTGAACAGCTGCGTTATGTACCGCCACACTGGTCCTGCACCGGGTATTATGGTATGGGGCGGTATTGGATATCACTCTCGCACTAGTAAGCATTGCCGGTACTTTAAACAGCCAACGCTACATATCCGAGGTGTTGGAGCCAGTTGTCCTTCCTTACCTTCAGGGCTTGCTCTCAGACATATTTCAACAGGATAATGCGCGTCCACACGTGACACGCATTGTCCAAAGGTTCTTCGTCAATCGCCAGATTGAATTGCTTCCCTGGCCGGCTCGCTCTCCGGAACTTTCGCCGATAGAAAACATGTGGTCCATGGTTGCTCGACGATTGACCCAGATTACATCCCCAGCTTCCACACCAGATCATTTTTGGCAACGTGTGGAAGCTGCTTGGTCTGCTGTACCCCAAGAACACATCCAAAGTCTCTTTGAATCAATGCCGAGACGTGTGGCAGCGGTGATCTCCAACAATGGTAGCTACTCTGGCTACTGATTCCGGCAGGAACCACACTTCGCAGAAGTCTATAAATTTAATCATTTGATACTTGGTCAACATGTTATCTACAAAATAAATTTTGTTGTGATAGCTCTTGGATTTCTTGGTGTTGCAATTTGGGTGGCCAGCAGTGTATATAAAGGCTATTTTACATTACAATTGACACACTACATTACTCTCTCACATGTAGTTATATGCTCCATCAGGTAGTCAGGTCCTAGTATATAGGCGGTTACATACCCTCCTTTAATATTCCCACCACACAGTTAGACATGGTGTATGTTAACAGAATATAATGCACATACACGTCTATTAATGTCCAGTGGACTCCTGACCAGTCTAGCTGTGGCGGCCGTGGTAGAACGCCTCAACCGACCAATCAGCGTACCCGCCTACGTCTTGCGGAGGGCATGTCGCATCTGGCCGCCCCTTCTCACTACAGTGGGCGTGGCCTTGTGGTTGCCTTGGCTGGGGGAGGGGCCTCTGTGGGACAAAGGGGTGGGGCAGTTCGCCGAAGGCTGCCAGCGTCATTGGTGGACCAACATGGTCTTCCTCAACAACATTCTTGGACTGGACTCTCCGGTAGGCTGACAGGCTACTTGGCCGATATAGCTGTTGTTGCTGTCGTGTCCAATGAAGAGTCTCATATGTCCCCATATATATACATCTCTCTATTATAGCAGTCGCAATGTCCACTATCTTGGGTGTGTAAAGCTGCTGCTATGGGTCTATGTCAATTTTCTGAAAGGCTGCTGCGGTCATTGCTGGGCATGAGAATATGTGGGTAGGTGTTAGTTCCACACCAGGACAGTTGCTACATGTCCTATAGGTTCTTATGCTATCTGGATATATTGTCATTCCTTTATAGTGTTTCGTTCTGAGTCTTGTGCTCTTCATTGGAAAATGGGTGCCGTTAGTCACCTTGGATCAGAATTTGATCAAATATTCCAAGGGTCCAGGGGGGAATGGTGTGGTCGGACTTCTCCCCCGCCAATATATCTGAGACATAGAAAAACAAGAATTCTTATCAACTTAATTACTCCAGTGGTATTACGTAATAGTAAACTTGACTTAAGCAGCTATTCAAAGAGACACCATGCTGGATAACACAAGTTGTCTTTTAATACAGTTTCAAGTACATGTACTAGGTTTTTACTGTAATAAAAGGCAATAACTCGCTATATATAGATAGGAAATTAAAACATCAAGGCATTAATGTATATAAGCAGAATCGTTCAATACAGTATTAGAGCTTTAAAAAGCTATCAATGTCTGGAATAGGACTCTCTGAAGGTGGAGAAGCCTCCCTTGCTAAATAAATTTGTACAAATATAACTGTATATATTTCCCTACATTCTTCTCCTTTATTATATATTACCTCTTCAGCATAATATTTTTGCTGTAACAATGGATAAGAATAGTCGATTAACTTGTTCAAAACGAGAGTAATATAAAAAGAGGTCTTCTGGTTAATTAAATTGTAGAAACCGCTTGGAGGGTCCACCTGTCAGGCCCTCCCAAAATTTTCCATTGCAGCAAGGACAGTAGAAATGTAGTTCATTTTTAAAAAGAAGCATAGGGGGTCGGTGGAAGGATGGTCTAAACCGTTGGTTTTCAACCGCTACGACCCGAGTTCGATTCCTGCATTGGGCATTTTTTTCTGATTTAAAGTGCAAGTGACTAAACCGGGCTCTGGCACATTTGTAAGTGCAAAGTCGAACTGCTTTTCACATGTGTAGACATGTGGTGCACTTACAGTAAAAGCAGTTGCCTATTTCTACCCACCATGATTATCATGGCCTGTACCACGTGTACTAGGAATAAGCAAAAAAAAAAGAGAAGTATTTGTGCTTAATAAATTTTATTCCTTATAAGAACACATGTGTTGGTGTGTCCAGTGTCTTGTACATACCTGGTATCTGGCCGCGGACTTCCAGCTTCATCTCGCTGGGTTGTTGGTTCTTCTGCCTCTGAGACGGTAAAATGTAGTCATATCATCATCATTATCATCGCTGAGAACATCAGGCTTCCAGCGATTTGAAAAAGAAACTTATCCTTTGGGAACCTGATGTCTTCACCTTAACATTGAAACAAGGGATTATCGAATCATTATCTTATTTTTATATCCTCACACTGATTGGTATTACTCGTTTCTCACTTAATATTGCTAAATGGATGACAAGGCAAAGATACCAGAGTAAAGTTGGGGAAAGAGGGGTGGACTCCAGCTGCCCCCGCTGCCATGTGGCAGGCGCTAAAACAGCATTCCTGTGTGGGGAAGGACAGAGTCTGGTTACATCTGCGTTGAGAAGAGGACGTGGCGACTTGCCTCCGGGCGTGTGGATAATCCTGTAAAGCGGTGCCAGGAGAGCCTGACATCGGAGCGGCCTACAAGGCGGTGTAAGTCCAGGCTGGACTTGAATAGTGTGGAGCGGGAAGCTTCACAAGAGTGACATCCGCGGCGCCAAGGATTCTTCTGACGGGGAGGTTGAAGGCAAGTCCCACTTGTTGTACTCCTTCTGTTAAGTGAGATACAATAAAGCGCTAACTTTACCTGCAATCCCTTCGAACTCACATGTGTAACTTTGTGGCATCCTGAGTAGACAAAGTACACGAATAGCGTATGGGTACGACGTAATAATATGTTAGTATTACCTCAAATGTCTTTTAATTTTAATACAAGTTGGAGACTTCATCAAACTTTTAATAAAAGTCTATTGTCTTGTTGATGTTTCTGCGACCCACTGTCGCCCTTTAAAAAAAAGCGGATATTAAGTATGTTTGGTAATATGTCAGTTTGATTTTAAGTATTGTTACGTCGTACCCAGACGCTTTTCGTGTTCTTTGTCTAATCAGGATTCCACAAAGAAATATACGTGAGTTCGAAGGGATGCAGCAAAGTTATCGCTTCATTATATTGGCACTAAATAGAAGGAGTACAATAAGTGGGACTTTCCTTCAACCTCCCCGTCAGAAGAATCCTTGGTGCCGTGAATGTCACTCTTGGGAAACGTTCCGCTCCATACTATACATGTCCAGCTTGGACTACATCGCCTTGTAGGTCGCTTCGGTGTTAGGCTCTCCTGGCACGTCTTGCAGGATCATCCACACGCCCGGAGGTAACTCCCAACGTCTTCTCCTTGCCGCAGATGTGACCAGACTCTGTCTCCCTCACATAGGAATGCTGTTTTTGACGCCTCCCTTCTGCCATCCCCCGCAGCTGGAGTCCACTCATCTTCCCTCAACTTTACTCTGGATTCTTGGCTTTATCATTCATTTAACAATATGTTAGCATCACATCAAATGGCGTTTGATTTTTAATACAAGTTGAAGACTCCATCAAACTTTTAATAAAAGTTTATTGTCCTTTTGACGTTTCTGTGTGCGACCCACTGTCGCCCTTTAAAAAACGGATATTAAGTGTATTTGGTAATATCTCTTTCAGTTTGATTTTAAGTATGTTTGTTAATATCTTTCTATACGTATATCCGTAGAGCATGTCCTATACAATTTTTACAACTGCCAAGCATTTGAATTATAGCTATTCAAGGCTGCTACACTTCTTAGGCTGCCCTTTTTTAACATCACTACCCTGTTGAATCTACCAAGAAACAAACCGGCCTGAAAACACTTGGTAAATGGTTCACTAAGGCAAAAACTCCTAAACCTCAAGACAGCCCGGGTCGTTGGCGATCTATGGATACGCTCCAGGAGCCTGGGTTACATGGCTCTCTAGAGAATACTCTCTCTAGAATATATGGTGTTAACTCGTCAGTCTGAAGCCGGAAATGATAAAGCAAAATAAATGATAATAATAATACAATATAATACGGCTTATGATTGTAAAACGACGTTTGACAAGTTTTACCGCAGATGTTTCTTTTGAACGAAAAAACATAATTTATTTTAAAGAGAAATAACGACTCTTTCTACCCATCCCTGGACACTTTTATTTTTCCGTTCATCATTACTCTTCATAATTCATCCTTTCATGCCTCATCCCTAAGGATAGAAATAGTCGTTATTTCTCCTTAAAATAATTTAAGTTTTTTCGTTCAAAAGAAACGCTTGCGGTAAAACTTTTCAAAATTCGTTTTACGATAATGATAATAATAAAATAATTATTAAAAAAAAACTTAAATCACCTTCGCGTTTTTAGAATTAACTCGCGTAGAATAGACATTCTTCTATGTATGTCTATAAAGCTTTCGTAGGTCCGCGTTTGACATGATGATGAAAGTAAATAAATATAAATTTATTTAGTTACATGAGAATAAAGTATTATAAATGAGAAAAACATCCGCACCAAGCGGTAAACAAAAGACAGGCAAGAAGAATTGGCGATTGCCCATTGGTCAGTTTCGAAGCAGCGCCATCAAACGGTGCCGGTTTCAACTTTCCCCATGCTTCCATCTTCAATCAAAAGACAAATTCTTTTCATGTTGGTTGTTTATGTGAGGCGAAAACCCCTAGAACAGATAAAAATGATCATATGTTAATATATAACTCTCAATTCAATTAGCTATTTGTGAAATTTGATTTTGAAGAAAAAATATATTCTATATGCACTCGGATAACATTGCATTTTATACAGAAGCTTTACATTTGTAAACGAGGTAAAATCTTCCCAATTAGATGCGTGGTAAGGACAAAATACTCAGGAGATAAGTTTCTTCATTAATTTATTAAGACATCAAGCTTTCGGGCACAGCGTGGCCCTTCTACAGGATCAATTGTATAAGAAAAATGATACACAGATAGTGTATCATTTTTCTTATACAATTGATCCTGTAGAAGGGCCACGCTGTGCCCGAAAGCTTGATGTCTTAATAAATTAATGAAGAAACTTATCTCCTGAGAAGCTTTACATATCCAAGATAGAGAACATTGTGACTTCCGTGATATTGTCGCGTTGAAAAAAAATGACGCGAGGAGACGTAAACACGAACGGACTTTATTCTCTCAACAGGTCTACCCTAAAAGTGTATCTACGTGCATTTATATAGCTATGACATAATTAAAAACTTATGTAAATCAATACAATCTAAAAATTATGTAAATAAATAACCACGTTACAATATAGATGCACGGAGACATCTGAGACTCTTCATTGGTCACGACAACAACAACAACAGAAAATGCATTTGCGGTTAAACTCGTGTATGTCATTCTTCTAGTTTCGGATATTTTGATGTAAGTGTGTGAGTTTTGGTCCTTAAGTAAAATACTTTCTCCAAAGTACTGTAAGATTGTAGGAAATGCCTTACCTACTAGGTACCTACTTGTATCACCTACTAGGATATTTGAGCCATAACAAAGCGTTATGTGGATGCAGTTGGCCACGGACTGCTCTGGCAATCTGCGCAGCGCTGGTCACAGGGTCCATGTTATGGACTGGGGTATCTTCATGGATCCAAGGCTTCCCTCCCACCATGCTCTTCATCCATCCGGACCCTGAGTGAGTGAGTCCCTTGACTTCCACTTCTTGCCTATGTACCACAAATATACAAAGCAATAACGCGCCATCTATATTGTACAAATTAAAACACCAAAACCTGAATGTTTCTTTTCACAAATATATCAAACTCTACTGCCCTTGTGAAAAGAAACATTCGCGTTTTTGTGTTTTTATTTGTATTATATACATGGCGCGTTATTGCTATGTACTAATTTATACCTAACTGGTCTTGTCCTTATTGTTTACGGAAGAGCATTGCTCGATGCAAATATTTAAATGTAATTCTACTGGCCTAAAAGCTTATGTTGATAGTTTGCTTGAATACCATTTCTAAGATTCCACCAATTCAGTGTTGCATATATAATCAGAATGATCCAATACAGTATTAGAGCTCTAAAGAAGCAGTCTGGCAGATTAAATTGGCGAAACCGCTGGGAGGGTTCACCACTGATAAGTCAAGCTCTCCCAAATATATTTTTTCATTGCACAGGGCAGAAGAGTTTGATATATTTGTGAAAAGAAACATTCGCGTTTTGGTATTTTCCTTTGTATCACAAATATGTACATCACTCGCTGTACTTATCATTGGAAGTGTTTTACTTGAAGATGGCAATTTTTCCGGTGGATATATAGATGACACTTAGTTTTAACGTCTATTTTGGGGGTCACGTACTCTTGAGGGAAGACCGACCAATCAGAGAGCACACTTGGTGGCGCCTGTGTTCCTTTTCCTGTTAACTGCGATGTTAAACTGACTCCATGCTTGTGTTCGGTCCATTTATTCTCTGTAGTGAGCTAAGGTAAATAAACGAGTCAAATAGAGATCCTTAGCGATACCGCGTCATTATATTGGGCATCCTATGTACAACCAGGATGTAATTTATTAATTTACATAATCCTATAAAACACTGAGGTTTCTTGTTCTAAGCCATCGTGGTGTTGTTCAGACAGAGGCTCTACATGTGGCGGCATCTATATTTCCTGCCTCAGACTCACGCTGGACCTTACTTCATTGGAATTGCCTTGGGACATCTACTGTCGACCAAACCTGACCTCCGTTTGTCTACAGTAAGTCTCTCTCTCTTTGCTGACTCGTAGTACCTTGTGGGTAGTGACTGCCTCTACTGTAGATGCTCAACACCTATTTTTCTTTGAAAAAGTAGCTAATACTACAAGATATCTCATATCTCTTTTGATAATAAGAATTCAAACAATATAGCATTTTTTCAATACAAAATAACTTTCCAATGCCCTTTTTGTAATTATAAACACACAAATTTGTACAAATCTAGAAAGAAGACATACGAGTATAATCAAATTGTGGACCTAATCTAAATTATTTTTTTCATTAAAATACAACTAATACTTAGTTAACCTCTCTTAATAAACTAAAAATATTATCGTTTAATTAATTTTAATATATTATGTATCTTTGAAATTAAGTAGACACTCACATATATCCGAGTTGGTATTATATAAATGTCATTCTCTGGAATCAGTTGTTGTTTAGATAATATAGATGACTTATTTGGAATTCTTTTACCTGTGTGTGATATAGATGACTTATTTTGAATTATTACCTCTTGTGTGTGTATATATAAATAAGGTAAATATTTACATAGCCGCTATCGCTTAAAAGGTTGCAGGAATCTCATGTGCAGTCTCCAGCTTTACTGCGCATTTCTAAGTCAATATCCCATATGGCTATCATAGTTGGTGATGAAGAGGAAATATAGTAAAATATAACAACGATTGAAGAGGAGTGTCTTATAAGAACTTTATTCGCAAGCTTTCGGACGTCCTTCTACAGGATTTACAAAGACAAAAAGAAAGAAATATGAGTATTAATAGAGCAAGATATTTTTCCATATGATAAAAATATAGTGTTTATAAATATAAATGAAAGTGAAAACGTAAATTTCGTATATACAGAAATAATATGCAAAATTGTGCTGATAAAGTTAAATTAAGAGGAAATATGGTCAATGCTAAAGAGAAGGTTGGTGAAGATGGATCTCGGAAACATGTTCAACGAAACGGAAAGAAGATTGGAAGCATTTAGAATGAGGATCTGGAGAAGAATGAAAAAACAAGTTTGGTGAACAGAGATTTAGGAATTATCTATTGGAGAGAATAAAGCGTGTTGAGAGTGTCCAGAAAAGACAAAATATTAGGATACATATATAAAGGAAATGAATTATTAACGAAAGTTCTGGAGGATAAAATAATGGAAAGGGAATAGTAGGAAGAAGAATGGAACATATGAACTGGATGGGAAGCTATAGATTCTGTAGGAAGCAAAAAAAAAATCAAAATAGAAAATCATGGAGCCACTGGACATTCTCGATAAAAGAGGAACTGAAGAATAATTATTTATGGTTTCCTTGTCGATGCTCTAAAGATGATTCTTTCACAGAATTATGTGTTCAGCGTTGGTCTGCGGTTGGATGGACCCTGTCCTCAGTCACATGCCTGGCTGTGGTGTTCGCGGCCTATCCCTGGAACGTCGAGCTGTGGATCCCTGGTCCTCTGGAGTCGGCCCTGTACGCCGGCCTGCACCGGACAGCCTGGGCGGTCTCCCTAGCCTGGCTGGTGGCCGCTTGCCACTACCGCAGGCTGGCTGGCCCAGTCCGAGCTATCCTGGCCTGGAGACCCTGGGTGCCGCTGGGCAGGCTTTCCTTCTGCGCCTTCCTCCTCCATTTCGGCGTCCAGGTGGCCTTTGCTAGCTCCTTTCTGGACGTGGAGGGTAACCACTTACTGGCGGTGAGTGCTGCTCTTCAACTGTCCTTTCTGTAATCAGTTTGGTTGACGCATAGGTTTGGACGTTCTTCGGCCATCTGATTGCGGTGTACCTGGCCTCTGTTCCCATGTCTCTCATCTTCGAGGCCCCGCTGATGGCGTTGGAGAAACTGCTCTTTGAGAAAATGGCTCCTGATTCTGCTGACAGCAAGGCGGAGTCATCGCGGATTGAAGTGTCCTGCGTCCGTCTTTAAACACACATCTGTGTTCTAGTGATCTATTTCTTCTCTACAGTCCGAGTCTATCGAAGATATAAGAATATTTTTACATCTCTAAACCCATTCCTTGTTCTACTGATCTATCTATTCTCTACAGTACTCTGTCTTATCGAGGATAGAAGAATCTTGCATCGGCAGAATGACATATGTCGGTAAATTGAGGGATGTTTAGAAAAATGTAACACGAATGAATGAAAAATTTAAAGTTGTATAAGCTTATTATTTTGCTTTGTTTTAAAAATGAATCGATGTTGGTTCCATATGCTTGAATTGAATATTACACTTTAGTTCTATATATTTTATTGCTTAAAAAAGAACACAACAAAAAAAAAGAAACTACAATTGCGAATGATTTGATAACTAACTAACTTAAAAAATAAATTTAAATGATGATGATAAAAAATTGAATATGTCTGCAGGAAAAATGCTTCTATGAATTAAAAAATAAGAATAATTACAAACTTAACATATAAACTTCAAACAACGACTATTCTATCCATCTCATATTCAGTCATGTAAAGGAACTGTGTCAGTTAAAAAAAGGTATTAGATGTGTCTCATACTTTTTTTTTTACTAACACAGTACCTTTACATAACTTTGACTGAATCTAACATGAAGAGAATAGTCCTGTTTACATTTATAAACATCCCTCAATTTGTCGACACGTCATCTACAAGACTTTGTCGGAGTCTATCTAGAACACAATACTCTTGTTCACACATCTCTTAACATTCCTTAGTCTACTGACATATCTCCTTTATAATTCTATGACTAAATCTATATTGCATAGAGATGTCTATTCTGTGATAGTATCTCATACACATTTGACCATCCCATAGTTTTCCTAGTAAACTTCTACTGTGAAGTTTGAACAAAATAGAGAAGAAACTATCTTTGTGAGATATATTAAAAATAAATATTTTTACCATTTAAAAAGTTATAAATTTTGCAAGCCTCTCTTCTTATATATTTCCTGTCCACTTATGCTAAGTATAAAAACTAGCGATGCTATCACGTGATCCTCAACATAGTTATCTACAAACTTATCTACACACAAACCAAAGTTCTAACATTATATTCCTGCTCTATATACCTTCTTTACACATGATATTTCATGTGAAGAGCCTACTGGGCTATTTGATATCTTTCTGATCTTTCGTGGGAATTAGGAAAATCAGTTTGATGCCATTTTTTAGGATCTGGACTTCCACTGACCATATTGTAACATGGATGACAAGACCAAGATACCAGAGTAAAGTTGGGGAAAGAGAGGTGGACTCCAGCGGCCCCCGCTGCCATGTGGCAAGCGCCAAAAACAGCATTCCTGTGTGGGGGAGGACAAAGTCTGGTGACATCTGGGGTGAGGAGAAGACGTGGCGACTTGCTTCCGGGCGTGTGGATGATCCTACAAGACGGTGCCAGGAGAGACTGATATCGGAGCGACCTACAAGCCGGTGTAAGTCCAGGCTGGACGTGTATAGTGTGGAGCGGAACGCTTCACAAGTGTGACGTCCACGGCGCCAAGGATACTTCTGACGGGGAGGTTGAAGGCAGTTCCAACTCATTGTATTCCTTCTGTTAGTGAGACATAATAAAGCGCTAACTTTAGCTGCATCCCTTCGAGCTCACGTATATATCTTTGTGGCATCCTGATTAGACAAAGAACACGAGCAGCGTCTGAGTACGACGTAACAATATTATCACGTAGAAAATTAGAAAAGACAAACTTCAGGATGACACAGCAATTTATTTTAGGCATCATCACAAGCTATAATTGATAAAATACAAGAGAATCAATGAGAGAAATTTACGTAAAGTAATAAAATATATGAACAAAAAAATTAATAATCTGTTAAGAAAACAATAAATACTTTGCTACAATAAAAATAAAACAAAACCAGCCTTTTTGGCTGGTATCACAATATATGAATAAAACAAATAAGATTTAGGTCTGAAGCAAAACCTGGGTAGTTGGATAACATCTCCAAGAACCTGAGTTAACCAATTCAATTAAATAAAATCCCTAATATGTCTACCTGTAATGTTCTAAAATTGTTAACATTAATGTTAAATATTAACTACCCGTTTCTTGAATTTTCAGGATCCTTAAATGACCAGTTTTTTTTTATCGTTGAGGTACAGCTTGCACCACGCTGACGAGGGCCAACAGCCCGAAACGCGTCCGTGGTTCGCTTTTCTTGGGGCAATTTATTTAAGGCAAAAACAAAATCAACATAAGATACAAGATAAGCAATAAGAGAAGTTTGCTGAGAGAGTAGCAAAATATAAATAATAATATAAATATAAAAAAATTAATAATCTGTATATATAATAAATACTTTTCTGCAATATATTACACGCAATATATGCATTGCAATATACATGCAATATTACACGCCGAATGTGACCTGGGCGATGCCCATCATTTACTCGAGTGTATATTTATATTTTAAAAAATGATTTTTTTTACTTATCCTTTTAGTCTAAATTAGACAAGATCTTGGAGGTCGTGCTCATAAAGAAACTCAAGAACTCTTCTTGGTTCTCTGTACAGGAATCTCTTGTCCTTTCCAATACAATTTAGTATATGTTGGGGAGTGGCCTCTTCGGTTTTGCACCTAGTGCACATGGGAAAGCTTTTGGCTCCCTCTTTATTGTGAACGACTCCATATAGGTTATATGCCAGTTATGTTAGAGCGCTGGTTTTATCCAACATTTCCCCGAGGTCACCTACAGAGAGGTGTAACTTGGACTTTGACCTGCTATTAAATGGCCGCCTCTAACATGAGGAACATGTGCAGCCGCTCCTAACATGGAGAACAGACGCTGCTGATTATCCTGTAACCCAAGGATAGGAGCCCTTACAGGGTGCTATCAGCTGGGCCAACTGAAACCTGTTTTTTTAACGAGCTTGTTACTGCTCCCCTTCTCCTTTTACACCCGGGCTTGGGACCGGCAATGGCGGAGTTATGATGTTTTTTAAATCAAATAAATGTTTACAATTATATATTATGACTCGACTTCTCGCAGGTTCCTCCTGAGTGAATGTTTTCTTAACGAAATTGTATCTCAACAAATTACATTTCTTATGTGGCTGTGCCTTATTATATTACTCTAAAGTGAAATTTTTGAAAACCACAAAATGATGATGATAATAATAATGATACATCATTTGAAATCCTCATGATTACTAATTAGAGTGAAAATGATATATTTATCATAAAAAAAAATATTTCATAGAATCCATCATATTCAGAAAGCACAATAGCATTAACAGAAGAATAGATATTCCGGAAGTTTATAACATTATATTCCCTGAGCCCACCCCATAACCCCCAAGTGAAGCACGCGCAACAGAAGCGTTGATTATGCCTTAAAACAAATGTAAACAATGATGTACTTTATTTAATTTTAAATTTTATTGGCGTATTAATCATGTAAAGCATTTTCTCCCGTAGAAGAACTTACTTGCCCGAAAGCTCGAGATATTTTTTTAAATAAAAAAATATTTTTAAAAGAATCTTTTCCCTGGAGGCTTTATGTTTTTTTTTTTAATAAAAGAGATTTGTTAAAGAGAAAATTCCGCCTGTAAAATATTAACTTGAAGATACATCGAGTGAATCTGGTTCCTTCAAAATTGATCATACAATACTCATATATTAATATAGATGGAAATTTTGCCGGGAGGAAATTGATCTAAAGAGACAAAGGTCGCCTCTCCCGTCAAAATAGACGTCAAAATTCTTCTAGGTGGACGCTTTTCAGTTTGCCAAAGCTGGTGTTGTGGCTTTATTACCGACCCGAGACCTCTAGTTTGCTGCGACGGTCAATAGATGGCGTCTGGTTTTGACGTCTGTTTTGACGGGAGAGGCGACCTTTGTCTTTTTAGATATATTAATATATGATACATTAGCGCGCCATCTGTTATAAGAAATTTAAACTATTTTTGACGCTAATGATTCTTTTCGAAATAAACAATTTTCTACTGCCCCCTTACTGCGATGATAAAATATTGGGAGGGCCTGGTTTCATCAGTGGTGAACCCTCTCAGTGGTTTCGTCAGTGCATTTGGCTGTTTTCCTTTTATACCGATACTGATAGCAGTATCACCGATGAGCCAGGCCCTCCAATATTTTATCATTGCTGTAAAGGCAGTAGAAAATTGTTTTATTTCGAAAAGAATCATAAGCGTCAAAAAATTGTCAATTTCTTAATACCCATATATGAAAATTCGAAACTATTTTAGGCCCGTATGATTATTTTTTAAATAAAAAAAAAATTCTACTACCCTTACTGCAATGGAAAAATTAATGGGAGGGCCTGGCTCATCAGTGGTAAACCCTCCCAGCGGTTTCGCTAGTTTAATCTACCCTGGTATAGATTCAGTAGGGAGTGAATGATGTTAGTCTATTAATTTGTTAATTTGAAATTTCTTTGAGTGAAAATATGACAAAGACTCCTCTCTTCTTTCTTATCTCCACTCAAACATATTAAGGTATCAAGTGTGACCCTTGATGGTGTCTGTTTGACAACCATCATAATTGGGTTAAGTAGATTGCTTTGTCATTAAGACTGGGAGCACTACTCAGTGGCAGGCCGACTTGGCTCCAAAAGAAATGGCCGCCTCTGACATGAGGAACAGACGCCATGTGCAGTGGCTCCTAACAAGGAGTACAAACGCTGCTCATCCTGTATCCCTGGATAAAATGTCCTCACAGGGTACTATCAGCCGGGCCAGCTGAGCCCAGGTTTTTTAGTGAGCTTGTTATTGCTCCCCCTCCTCCTTTTTCATCCGGGCTTGGGACCGGCAAAGACCGAGACTCCTTCCAGACCTAACTAAATTTCAACCAGAATATTCGAATATTGAGGAACTGCGTGAAATACAAATAAATGTACCTTTATATATAGATAGAGAGCAGAAATATTTCTTGTTATATTTTTTGTCAATTGTGAAAAAAAATCATATATATGAATATTTTTAAAATAGAGCAATCCATAAATAGATCTTTAATTAAAAAGGCATATATTTGAACAAAAAATATTATATTTTGATCCAATATATGCCTTTTTAATTATAAAAAATATGTGGCGATCACACTTTGCTTCAGCGAGCGCGAACTGGGACAAAGCTTCACTAAACATACGGGCAGTAGTGTGACGGCGCAGCTGAGAGAACACCTCACTACGCATGCGCGGGCGACATCCGGGACTCTGGCCACGCGCGTCGTTCAACAACAAGGCTTGCTTCCAACGGCCGTTACTTCTTTTCTCTTGTATATTTCTGGCTTTAAATAGATTAATTTATTTTATTTAAAAATAATTATAATTTTATCAGCGGCCTTTCCACAAGCCACACCAACACGCACGCAACCATCCCTACAAATATATGAAAATTTGTTCATATTTGAAAATTAGAAATATTTCCAATTTTTGAGAATATTTTCAATTTTCATTCTTATTTTTGATATGTGTGGACAAAAAGTTTAATTTATTTAGGTTTTGAATTATCTTTAATATCACAATAGTATAAATTTTGTATTTCAATTATTTTTTAAAATATTTTCCCTAAATTCTTCTAAGTTTTTAAGGTTACCAGGCTTTCTTCCCAACAATGGAAGTTACTTTATTGCTGGGCTTAATTGGTGGAAAAGCACATTTGTGGAATGACTTAAATGGAATAGAATTGAGTATTGATCTTAGTTTGAAACGGAATAATAGGAACAATTAAAATCTAATTTATAATCAAAATATGAAATGATCAATTGATCACTGGAAGCAAATTATTTATCAAATGCGCACTCAATATGGAATCAAGTTATGAACTGATCCAACGCGCACTGATATGGACTCTATCTACCAATTATTAACCAAGTAGTAAACCAAGTATAAACCAAGTATACAAGTAACCAAGTATTAACCAAACGCTAACTATAAGTCGAATCAAATTTTCAACTAATCAAGAGTACACATGATGTCTAATCAATTTATGAGCTGATCAAACGCATGCTGGAAACTAATAAAACGCCCGCTGAATATGGAATTTATCTATGAATTAATCAAACGCAAACTGGATATGTATCAATTCTGTGGATTGATTAAACGCTCACTGTATCTGGAATTAATATAAGCATACTAAATTTTGAATAAATTTATGAACTGAAAGAACGCGTATTGGAAATTATATATACAAATTTAAGACTTAAAAAACTCACTCTAGATATGTAATAAATTTATGAAATGATTAAACGCGCACTGAATATAGAACCAATCCATGTTTTGAATAAAGGTGTACTGGATAGTGAATCAATATTTGAACTAATCGACCGTGCACTGAATACCGAAACAATTTTGGAACTAATCAAAGGCTCACTAGATTTGATTTATCAGACGCACTATATAAAAATATTATGAAACGCGCGCTGAATTTTGAATTTATCTATGATTAATCAATGGTTTACAGTATATGGAATTAATTTATGAATTGAATGAGCGCGTTTTGGGTATATAATCAATTAACCCCTTGATCAAATGCGAACTGGATATAGAACAAATCTATTAATTGATCAAACGCACAACACTGGATATAGAATAAATCTATGGATTGATCAAACGCGAACTGGATCTGAAATCTATCAATCAATCAATCAAATGTAAACTGGATATAGAATCAATCTATGAATTGATTAACCGCAGGATATGGATTCAATCTATGGATTGATCACGCGAACTGGATATGGATTCAATCTATGGATTGATTAAGCGCAAACTGAATATAGAATCAATCTATGAATTGATTAAACGCAAACTGAATATAGAATCAATCTATGAATTGATTAAGCGCAAACTTGATATAGAATCAATCAATGGATTGATAAATGGCAAACTGGATATGGATTCAATCTATGGATTGATCACTCGAACTGGATATGGATTCAATCTATGGATTGATCACGCAAAATGGATATGAATTCAATCTATGGATTGATCACGCAAACTGGATATGGATTCAATCTATGGATTGATCACGCAAACTGGATATGATTAATCACGCAAAATGGATATGAATTCAATCTATGGATTGATCACGCAAACTGGATAT
Source organism: Cordylochernes scorpioides (assembly GCA_030710605.1). Lineage (NCBI taxonomy): Eukaryota > Metazoa > Arthropoda > Arachnida > Pseudoscorpiones > Chernetidae > Cordylochernes > Cordylochernes scorpioides. The sequence goes on along the minus strand of CP092882.1, from coordinate 22,055,864 downwards.
GGATTCAATCTATGTATTGATCACGCAAAATGGATATGGATTCAATCTATGGATTGATCACGCAAACTGGATATGGATTCAATCTATGGATTGATCACGCAAACTGGATATGGATTAATCACGCAAAATGGATATGAATTCAATCTATGGATTGATCACGCAAACTGGATATGGATTCAATCTATGGATTGATCACGCAAACTGGATATGGATTCAATCTATGGATTGATCACGCAAACTGGATATGGATTGATCACACAAACTGGATATGGATTCAATCTATGGATTGATCACGCAAACTGGATATAGATTCAATCTATGGATTGATCACGCAAACTGAATATGGATTTAATCTATGTATTGATAACGCAAACTGGATATGAATTCAATCTATGGATTGATCACGCAAAATGGATAAGTATTCAATCTATGGATTGATCACGCAAACTGGATATGGATTGATCACGCAAAATGGATATGAATTCAATCTATGGATTGATCACGCAAATTGGATATGGATTGATCACGCAAAATGGATATGGATTCAATCTATGGATTGATTAGGCAAACTGGATATGGATTCAATCTATGTATTGATCACGCAAAATGGATATGGTTTCAATCTATGGATTGATAACGCAAACTGAATATGGATTCAATCTATGGATTTATCACGCACACTGGATATGAATTCAATCTATGGATTGATCACGCAAAATGGATATGGATTCAATCTATGGATTGATTACGCAAACTGGATATGGATTTAATCTATGTATTGATCACGCGAATTGGATATGGTTTCAATCTATGGATTGATCACGCAAAATGGATATGGATTCAATCTATGGATTGATCACGCAAACTGGATATGGATTGATCACGCAAAATGGATGTGAATTCAATCTATGAATTGATCACGCAAAATGGATATGGATTCAATCTATGGATTGATCACGCAAACTGGATATGGATTCAATCTATGGATTGATCACGCAAACTGGATATGGATTGATCACGCAAAATGGATATGAATTCAATCTATGAATTGATCACGCAAACTTGATATGGATTCAATCTATGGATTGATCACGCAAACTGGATATGGATTCAATCTCTGGATTGATCACGCAAACTGGATATCGATTGATCACGCAAAATGGATATGAATTCAATCTATGAATTGATCAAGCAAACTGGATATGGATTCAATCTATGGATTGATCACGCAAACTGGATATAATTTCAATCTATGGATTGATCACGCAAACTGGATATGGATTCAATCTATGGATTGATTACGCAAACTGGATATGGATTGATCACTCAAAATAGATATGACTTCAATCTATGGATTGATCGCGCAAACTGGATATGGATTGATCACGCAAAATGGATATGGATTCAATCTATGGATTGATTACGCAAACTGGATATGGATTTAATCTATGTATTGATCACGCAAAATGGATATGGTTTCAATCTATGGATTGATCACGCAAACTGAATATGGATTCAATCTATGGATCGATCACGCAAAATGAATATGGATAAATCTATGGATCAATCACGCAAAATGGATATGGATCGATCACGCAAACTAGATATGGATTCAATCTATGGATCGATCACGCAAAATGGATATGGGTTCAATCTATGGATTGATCAAGCGAACTGGATATGGATTCAATCTATGGATTGATCACGCAAACTGGGTATGGATTCAATCTATGGATTCATCACGCAAACTGGATATGGATTGATCACGCAAAATGGATATGGATTCAATCTATGGATCGTTCACGCAAAATGGATATGGATTCAATCTATGGATTGATCACGCAAACTGGATAGGGATTGATCACGCAAAATGGATATGGAATCAATCTATGGATTGTTCACGCAAACTGGATATGGATTCAATCTATGGATTGATCACTCGAACTGGATATGGATTCAATCTATGGATTGATCACGCAAAATGGATATGAATTCAATCTATGGATTGATCACGCAAACTGGATATGGATTCAATCTATGGATTGATCACGCAAACTGGATATGATTAATCACGCAAAATGGATATGAATTTAATCTATGGATTGATCACGCAAACTGGATATGGATTCAATCTATGGATTGATCACGCAAAATGGATATGGATTCAATCTATGGATTGATCACGCAAACTGGATATGGATTCAATCTATGGATTGATCACGCAAACTGGATATGGATTAATCACGCAAAATGGATATGAATTCAATCTATGGGTTGATCACGCAAACTGGATATGGATTCAATCTATGGATTGATCACGCAAACTGGATATGGATTCAATCTATGGATTGATCACGCAAACTGGATATGGATTGATCACGCAAACTGGATATGGATTCAATCTATAAATTGATCATGCAAACTGGATATGGATTCAATCTATGGAATGATCACGCAAACTGGATATAGATTCAATCTATGGATTGATCACGCAAACTGAATATGGATTTAATCTATGTATTGATATTGCAAACTGGATATGGATTCAATCTATGGATTGATCACGCAAAATGGATAAGTATTCAATCTATGGATTGATCACGCAAACTGGATATAGATTTAGCCTATGGATTGATCACGCAAAATGGATATGGATTCAATCTATGGATTGATCACGCAAAATGGATATAAATTCAATCTATGGATTGATCACGCAAACTGGATATAGATTGATCACGCAAAATGGATATGAATTCAATCTATGGATTGATCACGCAAACTGGATATGGATTGATCACGCAAAATGGATATGAATTAATCTATGGATTGATCACGCAAACTGGATATGGATTCAATCTCTGGATTGATCACCCAAACTGGATATGGATTCAATCTATGGATTCATCACCCAAACTGGATATGGATTCAATCTATGGATTCATCACGCAAAATGGATATAATTCAATCTATGGATGGATCACGCAAAATGGATATGGATTCAATCTATGGATTGATCACGCAAACTGGATATGGATTCAATCTATGGATTGATCACGCAAACTGGATATGGATTCAATCTATGGATTGATCACGCAAACTGGATATGGATTGATCACACAAACTGGATATGGATTCAATCTATGGATTGATCACGCAAACTGGATATAGATTCAATCTATGGATTGATCACGCAAACTGAATATGGATTTAATCTATGTATTGATAACGCAAACTGGATATGAATTCAATCTATGGATTAATAACGCAAAATGGATAAGTATTCAATCTATGGATTGATCACGCAAACTGGATATGGATTCAATCTATGGATTGATCACGCAAACTGGATATTGATTAATCACGCAAAATGGATATGAATTCAATCTATGGATTGATCACGCAAACTGGATATGGATTCAATCTATGGATTGATCACGCAAACTGGATATGGATTCAATCTATGGATTGATCACGCAAACTGGATATGGATTAATCACGCAAAATGGATATGAATTCAATCTATGGATTGATCACGCAAACTGGATATGGATTCAATCTATGGATTGATCACGCAAACTGGATATAGATTCAATCTATGGATTGATCACGCAAACTGAATATGGATTTAATCTATGTATTGATAACGCAAACTGGATATGAATTCAATCTATGGATTGATCACGCAAAATGGATAAGTATTCAATCTATGGATTGATCACGCAAACTGGATATGGATTGATCACGCAAAATGGATATGAATTCAATCTATGGATTAATCACGCAAATTGGATATGGATTGATCGCGCAAAATGGATATGGATTCAATATATGGATTGATTACGCAAACTGGATATGGATTCAATCTATGTATTGATCACGCAAAATGGATATGGTTTCAATCTATGGATTGATAACGCAAACTGAATATGGATTCAATCTATGGATTTATCACGCACACTGGATATGAATTCAATCTATGGATTGATCACGCAAAATGGATATGGATTCAATCTATGGATTGATTACGCAAACTGGATATGGATTTAATCTATGTATTGATCACGCAAAATGGATATGGTTTCAATCTATGGATTGATCACGCAAAATGGATATGGATTCAATCTATGGATTGATCACGCAAACTGGATATGGATTGATCACGCAAAATGGATGTGAATTCAATCTATGAATTGATCACGCAAAATGGATATGGATTCAATCTATGGATTGATCACGCAAACTGGATATGGATTCAATCTATGGATTGATTACGCAAACTGGATATGGATTTAATCTATGTATTGATCACGCAAAATGGATATGGTTTCAATCTATGGATTGATCACGCAAACTGAATATGGATTCAATCTATGGATCGATCACGCAAAATGGATATGGATAAATCTATGGATCAATCACGCAAAATGGATATGGATCGATCACGCAAACTAGATATGGATTCAATCTATGGATCGATCACGCAAAATGGATATGGGTTCAATCTATGGATCGTTCACGCAAAATGGATATGGATTCAATCTATGGATTGATCACGCAAACTGGATAGGGATTGATCACGCAAAATGGATATGGATTCAATCTATGGATTGTTCACGCAAACTGGATATGGATTCAATCTATGGATTGATCACTCGAACTGGATATGGATTCAATCTATGGATTGATCACGCAAAATGGATATGAATTCAATCTATGGATTGATCACGCAAACTGGATATGGATTCAATCTATGGATTGATCACGCAAACTGGATATGATTAATCACGCAAAATGGATATGAATTTAATCTATGGATTGATCACGCAAACTGGATATGGATTCAATCTATGGATTGATCACGCAAAATGGATATGGATTCAATCTATGGATTGATCACGCAAACTGGATATGGATTCAATCTATGGATTGATCACGCAAACTGGATATGGATTATTCACGCAAAATGGATATGAATTCAATCTATGGGTTGATCACGCAAACTGGATATGGATTCAATCTATGGATTGATCACGCAAACTGGATATGGATTCAATCTATGGATTGATCACGCAAACTGGATATGGATTGATCACGCAAACTGGATATGGATTCAATCTATAAATTGATCATGCAAACTGGATATGGATTCAATCTATGGATTGATCACGCAAACTGGAAATAGATTCAATCTATGGATTGATCACGCAAACTGAATATGGATTTAATCTATGTATTGATATTGCAAACTGGATATGGATTCAATCTATGGATTGATCACGCAAAATGGATAAGTATTCAATCTATGGATTGATCACGCAAACTGGATATAGATTTAGCCTATGGATTGATCACGCAAAATGGATATGGATTCAATCTATGGATTGATCACGCAAAATGGATATAAATTCAATCTATGGGATTGATCACGCAAACTGGATATGGATTGATCACGCAAAATGGATATGAATTCAATCTATGGATTGATCACGCAAACTGGATATGGATTGATCACGCAAAATGGATATGAATTAATCTATGGATTGATCACGCAAACTGGATATGGATTCAATCTCTGGCTTGATCACCCAAACTGGATATGGATTCAATCTATGGATTCATCACCCAAACTGGATATGGATTCAATCTATGGATTCATCATGCAAAATGGAATATGGATTCAATCTATGGATGGATCAAGCAAAAATGGATATGGATTCAATCTATGGATTGATCACGCAAACTGGATATGGATTCAATCTATGGATTGATCACGCAAACTGGATATAGATA